>CM056592.1:24663610-25106110 GCA_029721435.1 Gymnothorax reevesii
ACTGAGGGAGCGCCAAGTGTGTTGGAGCACGAGTCCAACTGCATTGGGCCAATCCACCTGAATACTAACTGATGCCATGAGACCATTGCGAGGACAGGGTCGCTGGAGATCTGCAAGTGTACAGCCATAATTGTACCTCCGATATTCAATTAATTACCATCAGGTGTGCAAAAGCTGCATACGATGATCATTTCCGCTGTGCTTCAGGGTAGTCAGGCGAGTCATTGTTAACCCCTTCACTTCCAAGGCACTTGCACGACGGTCACAAAATCCCTCGAGTGCCCACTTTAACCAATCAGATGTTTGGAATATGAATAGAAATATAAGCAATTTTATTTCCGCCAATGACAGGAGATTTTTGTGAGCACAATATATTTTTTTAATATTGTCACACTTGAAATCTCTTCCATCCAATCCCCTTGGGCAACAAGGACAGTCAAACCATGGGAGACCCTGGGAGTGAAAGGGTTAAGAGTTTGCGAAATGTGTGTGCCAGCAGTGTTGATAATGTAAGCAGGGCTCTCAATTGCACAACCATGGCGACACCCTCAATCTTTCAGGTCCTATTTTAGGCACATTCTCGCACCGTATCCAACTTGCTGTTGAGGCGTTTCCAAAGCCCAAAACCCCATTTTGACACACCCTGACACCCACTAGGGTGCACCACTACCCTGCTGCATGGTCCCAAGTGTCAGCGGAGCAAGTTAAATGGTCGTTTGGGGTTTACCATGGTTACTGGGAAATTTGACAGGAGAGTCAGCATTACTTTCCAGGTGGCAGAACCACTGGACAACCAGTAGGCCCTATTGGTGCTCTGCCATCAAGAAAGTTATGGTGGGTCCTGGAATGTGGAGACAGGGCGGAGACAGACTGGTGTAGTCCAGTTGTTCCTTTTAAAATTCAGTTTAATAAAGACAGATTTAACAATAAACGGATTTGCGTTTTCAAATTATTTCATCAGTAGCAGCCAGCAGCAGTACCAGATTGTTTCTAGTTTCATTAGACTAGTTTCATTCTGACAGCAGCAGTACCACTGTACCACAGTTAACAGATTGGCAAGACTAGTTTCATTCTGACAGAATGTGAAGTTAGTGATGAGTGACATTTATGAATTGGTTATTTAACTAGGCCCACGATGTTGGCGGCCGACAGCAAGGGTATCCTCGAAGTTCCCCAATCCTCGAAGCCCACTTTAGTAGATTGCCCTTTACTAGACGTACAATATGAGGCAAATTTGAGGTCTGTGCAAGTAATTATTGCATACTTGCCCAAAATCTAATCAGTTCATCCTCTCTACCATATCTACCCATATGCTAAAAATGAGAAGCCAACGTAAAGTATTTTGTGAGTTATCGCGCTAATGGCTAAAATCTGCAGACGCGGCGGTGGGGGGGGCGAAACAATGATATCCCCAAAACTCATATTTCGGGAATATAAATATTCCCTCTAGCAACTGACATCTGGTTTTTCTGTAAAATAGATTTACCAACAGCATTAGACATGAGAAATACCAGTACAGTTTCACAATTTAATCTTGAAAGAAGGATCATTATAAAATCTTCACGAGAGCACATGGCATACTGTTTATAAACAACGTCATATGATTCCTACGTCACGCAGACACACCCACCTCACTGACAACGAATTACGTTGTTGTGGCCCTACAGACTATATTTGAACACATAATAATGGCAATTTCCTTCTTGGCTAGCAATAACATTCGACAGGATGCAGTATTTTATATTCTATGTCTCGTATAGTCAGCTACAACTGACAATTCGACCAGATTTGTATGCATGAACACGGATGAGCCGTTGATAAAATTAGCATAACAATGATAATGTATGCAGACATGCCGGTGTTCTGACAATTTGTGCTACGGTGTCCCGGCATGATTACAGTGCCATTTGCATTCATGAAATTCTAGAAGCATCCTCGGTTTGCGTAAGAATCGAAGTACATTGGAGCAGTACACACGAGTACATCCAAACCAGCGGGTGGCAAGGCTGGGAGAATAATGTGGTCTTGCGTGAGCCACGGAAACTACCCGAGAGAAATCCGATATTTGTCAGCGGTATTTCTGGCTAAATAGTTTGTGTAATATGGGATTAGTAATATGCTGCATTTTTTTGTGACCATGATTGACTTTGGGGGCGTTTCCCATAACTTGGGTGCGTTTTTTGCCATTCTTATTTTGGGCGCACGCCAAATTTGCTACGATTTGCTACGACATCTATGTCGTAGCGGCGATGCAATTGAGAGCCCTGGTAAGGTAATGGATGGGTTTGATTTAAAGATGGATTTGTTTACAGAAGAGGCAGAGGAAGAATGAGTGTATTTATCTGTGTGTGCGCGCGCGCGTTTGTGTGCATACAACAGGTGTGTGTACCGTCTGGAAGACCCCGTTGGGGCCCCACTCTACAGGGGACTGGTCCTCCGGGTCCTCAGCCTCCTCCTCTTCCTCCTCTCCCTCTTCCTCCCGCACCGTGTCCATCCCGTCTTCCTCGTACTCAGTCAGGCCGTCCGACTCCTCCGCTACAGGACAGACAGACCGATAGACAGAGTCAGAGGTACACAAATACAGTAAAATAGAAGCAAGAAATGTCAACAATTGCTAAATACAGGCCATTCAGTGGGTATTATATACTAACAAGGCACCACGAATTCATCACAAATAATGCAAACTGAAGAAATCAGGAAAATTGACTACATCTTGTATAGAGGCTACCAAAAAACACGGTTTATCCCCCAGTGCTATGTTAGCCCGAGGCGAGGGACATAGTCTGCAGCCGCATTTGTCTGAAAGTACAAAATATCTCAAGAACTTGTGGATAGGACTTGTTTATTTTAGGTGTACAGGTACTAGGCCATTGCCTGTACACTGCATCTACCCGGTTCATTCCAATACCGGTGGGTCTTCTTGTTCTATGTACAATTGTGTAGGCTTTGGGCCCCTAATCACCGTGTGAAAAGTTCTCCATGTGAAACCCTGCAGTTACTTCAGAAATTGAGACCCTTTTCGGGTCTAATGGAAATAGGGAAGGGATCAAAACATTTATGTCATCAAAACATGTCATCATGGGCATCAAATTGAAGATCCATGCAAGCACATTACGGTAGAGTGGTTTTTTATTACGCTTACTGGCCCCTAGGGTACTAAAAATGGGTCGAAAAAGGACTAAAATGGCACTTTTCATCCTAATTTCTGGGCACAGGTGATGAGGTAATGGAAAATGAACTACCCTACCATTATGTGCACAAATAGACCTTCAATTTAACACCTGTGTTGAAATGGTTGTAGCAATTCAAGGGTTCAATCGGTAAAAAGGGCCCCAAAAAGGGTCAAATTTTAACCCCTTTCATGTGAGGCCATGATATGGGTATGAAATAGAAGGTCCAGGTGAGCTGGTAAAGATAGGGTAGGTAATTTTCTATAACCCAATCGCTGGTGCCCAGAAATAAGGGTAAAAAGTGCCATTTTAGTCCCTTTTGGACCCCTTTTTAGGACCCCGGGGCCCAGTAAGCATGATAAAAACCACCCCATCGTAATGCACTTGCAAAGACCTTCAAATTGACCCCATGTTGACAAGTTTTGATGAAATCAATTTTTTGACCCCTTCCTTATTTCCATTAGACCCTGAAAGGGTCTCAATTTCTGAAGTAGGGTTTCACACGAAGAACTTTTTACATGGTGATCAGGGGGCCAATGCCTACACAATTGTACACAGAACAAGTAGACCCGGGAATACTGGAACAAAACCATTTTCTAGCGGTCTTTTTGCGCATAGGCAATAGCCCATCAGCCTGACTCTGCCAGCCTTCGTACTTCCGCTTAATTTCATTTCACTTCAGTACTCAGTCTGATCACTCGGAGCTCTGCACTGTTTACCATCCGCAGAAAATACGCCGGACCAACCAACGAACAGGAGGCGAGACCGAGAGCCATGGCGTAGGCGCTGCGCCGAGTTTGAAACTGTAGTCTCCGAAATCAACAGAGCCTATGGACATGGATACATTGGAGGCCAATCGCTCTGTTGTGGAGAAAATCCCGGGTATCAGTGACTTATAGCCACAAAAATATGAATGTTTGGTTAGTTTTTTTGAATGGAAATGATGTTGTATCGCTACTCCCTACAGATTGTCATATCTACTTCATAGCCATCATGAAATAGGCACCCAGTTCATCTCTGTGAGAGACAGCCAAACCGCCTCAGCATGCTTGTAGCTTCTAGTGTTTCATTGCCCGCAAATTTCACACTATTTAAGTTGGCAGCAAACTTTTTAAAAGCCGTGTTTTTGTTCATGACACAAGACCATTTCGCTGTCTCAGTGTTATGTTGTCATTATCCGTGAATGAAATGGCTGTCTGAGACAGCCAAAAGCTAAGAGCCAAACTGTGTCGCTATAAAGTTAGATAGCGAGCTCCATATGATGTTAGCACAAGTATGGTTAACAGTTCAGTTTTTGTCAATGCAGATTTCGTCCTGATGTAAATAATGCGTTATTCTCGCCGATTCTGCCGTTGGTTTCGGGTCTGTAACATTTTTCTTTACAGCAGCAGTATCTGCAGGAAAAACGATAGCTCAGCACTTTGTTTCTTGTGAGGAGAACAGAAAGAGCACCTTTGGTTCTTTTAACTAAATGAGTGAAGGCTAAAATTTGGTAGATGGACATATGTATGAGTAAAGTATGAACCTTAATGCACTGATCAGCTTGTTTTCGCTGCATTCCTGGTATGAAGGACTGTAGTTTCCAGAGGAAGTACCAGGCGGCTGAGCCGGCGCATAACATACATCATCGCCAAACGTTAGTGATTATTTTACAGGTACACCAATGATTTTAAACTTCAGACAAGCGCCCAACCACCAGGAAGTAAACACTTGTCAATGACGACTACCCAGACTGGGTGTACGAAGCAAAGCGAAGTAGCAGTCTGGTTTTACCAGGCTAATGGCCTATACCTTCCCAACAATACTTTAATTGTACTGTAGAAAAATAAGGTCAGTATGGTGGGGGACACAGTCACGCATAATGAAACAAATATTTGTTTGCGATTAATCCCTTTAGAGGGGCGACTCACCGTCGGCTGACACGTAACTCTGGACGGGCTCGATACGGGACACTATCTCCGCCAGGTCAGTGAAGTCCGCTCCAGGGCACGTGCATGTCTGACAGGAAATAAATGCAACCATGACAACAGGAACCAAGACATTAGAAGGGGTGTGTGTGTGTGCATGCGTCCATGTGAATGAGTGAGTGTCTGATCACATAGTGCATGCCTGATCACACATGTACAGAAGTGTATGAGCGTGTGTGTTTTTGTGTGCATTTAGATGTGTGCATGTTTGTGTATATGAGTGCATGTTTTTTTGTGAATTTGAGAATAAGTTTGTTTATATGCAAATAATGGATGCTTTTTGAGAAAATTTGAGTGTGTTTGTCAATGTGTGTATGATAGCATGTATGTTTCCGTGTGTATTTCAGTGTTTGTATATCAATGAGTTTGAGTGTATTTTTGTATGCATTTGAGTTTATGTATTCGTGTGGGTAAGTTTATGTGTGTCTGAGAGTATGTGAGTATGTTTCAGCGAACATGTTAATGCGTGTATTTGAGCGCGTGCATGTGTGTGTGCATTTAAGTGCGCAAGTGAGTGAGTGAGAGAGTGAGTGAGTGAGTGACGGGACTCACATCAGTCTTCTTGCCGTCACTGTAGTCGGCCGAGCGGTGATCTCTCACCATGTTGTCGATGATGTCACCGCGAGCCCATCCATTGAACAGAAGCTTGCCGTGCTCATAACCCACATCCTGCGGGATATAAGGACGCATTAACATCCATACATTCATTATCTTACCCACTAAAGCCTGGTCAGGAGCAGGGATCAGAGCCTATCCCAGCATCCAATGGGGCTGAGGCAGGTCACATTCCATTTACTCCCTCATAGCCACAGATGAACATAGCATGCATGTCATTGGACTGCTGGGGGTACCCAGAAACTGGAGTATCCAGAGGAAACCCACAGGAATACAGGAAAAACATGCAAACTCCACAAGGAAAGGCCCAAGGCCGGAGTCAAACCCACAACCTTAAGTGAGGTAATAGGGCTAACTCACTGCTGCAGTCTGCCACCCAGAGTATTACCACAAGCACCAAAAATAACCTTTGAGAACAGCAGGTGCACCTCTGGTGCATGATGTCATCATCTCTGTTGTGGGCTGGAGTGGTAAGATTTCCCAGTGGCAGGATATTTCAAGAACGACATTAACACTTTGCTCTACAAGCCAACAAAAGTAATCGGCCCACTGGGAAAGTAAAGACATACTATTGATTCTGGACACTAAAAGTTATTTTGAGGACACTTTATGAATGATGACATGTAACTGCACCCAAGAATAGAGAAAATGCACTTTGTTACTGTAATGATGCAACAATTACAGTGAGAACGTTGCCATTTCGCGAAGGCAAGAATTTACCGACTTAATTCTGCTGAACAATATTTGCAATTTTAGTAAGGCAGGGTGGACTCCTATAATTGTCTAATTACGATTTGCAAAATAATTTTAGATTAGAGCATTTAATTCAGGATCACGCCTAAAAAATATCAAGAATTACAATATGAGCAAAAACTACCACTATAAATAAAAATGAGAAGGGGATTATGGGCCATCCTTAACGCAGGTATGAGGAAGACAGTGGACATGGGTAAAATACATGTGGACGGGATAGAAGAGAACTGCAGTACACAGTGAAGTCCATATTTACTGGAAAGAACATGACAATGGATGAAGGAGCCTTAAACACGATGGAGAGTACGGGCAGGTTACACTCACGTAGATCTCGTCGAATTTGCCGAAGTCCATGGTCTTGAAGCGGTCGATGGGCGGGCGGATGTACTCGCAGTACGCGCTCTTCTTCACAACCTCGAGTTGTCGGACGCACGACACGTAAGCGAGTCGGGACTGGATCTCGGCCATGTCCGGAACCTGCCGGAAGAGCCGAACCGACGGCTAACTCGGGAGCTCAGGAACAAAGGACACTGCTACAGGCAATTGTAACATAACAGCTAAATGCAAAAAAATTTTTTCTCAAAAGTAATGTTGGCTTGATTAAACAACACAAGGGCTAATCCCCCTTGAGCTATATCAGTTTCAGGGACTAACAGCTGCACTGATCCGATGCTACAGTGCCCCCAGGAAAGTCTACTTTATTAAACCTTATTTATATAACTGTGGGGGTTTCTTTGAAAGTCTTGTTTTTTTTTCGCAGAAAAAGCCAAACAGAAAAGCTGCTAATAAGACGTTAACCAGAGGTTAAGGCCCTAGAGTAGCTTTGAAGATGAAGGCCTTTTAAAAGGCCCTACAGTAGATTCCACCCCAAACTTCATCTCCCCAGTTGCTAATCAGAGTCTTAAGTCCGATTGGACACTTCAACCAGCAAATGTGCTGTTACCAGTCCAGCAATCTACCAGTGAGCTACTCTACTGCCCGGATTACATCGCCATTCAAACCTTGACTTTTTCGGCCCAAGGGTTTATCCGTTTCCACAGCAACCACCAACCGGAAAGGCAGTCGCCGTAGTTGCAGAGGTCGGTTTCATCCTGGCTGCCCACGTCGATGGCGATCACCGTCTTGGCGCCCATGTTTCGGGCGATGTCCGCTGTGTTGGGACGTGGGGGGGGAGAGACGTTTGGCCACGGGCGGGTAACCATGGAGGAGACCAATCAGAGTTCAGTATCATTTTTGTGGGTAGGGGGGAGAAGGGTGTGTTGATAGGGCATACTATGGAAAAGACAGTCACACCACACTGAAAATGGCTTCTTTATCAAGACCTTGCTTCAGAGTAACACATGGTTTATGAAGACATTGTGATGCAGGAGGTGAGGGGTTGCAGCCATTATTGTGAGGACAGAAGCCTAGTCCTCAATATCCAGGTAGTCCTTATAATGCAGTGCAGATTCAGGGGAATTGGCCTCAAAATGCAGGAATATCTATCCATCTCTCTCTCTCTCACTCCCACTCCCACTCTCGCACACGCACACACACACACAATACTGTACATCCAAACATGGGAGAGACAATTTTAGCTGCAAGGTTTACTTTTTGACCTGGCCAAATCACGTGATGTTTCCTTCACTCTCCCAAAAGCATCTGATATGTCAGGTCAAAGGTCAGGCACAGATTCTTGAGGTCTTGACACAGCAGCCCTCTGGAGTGGTGTGAATTGCCAGCCATGGTACAGCGGAACACTGTAGACTTACTTATGATCCATAAGACAGTCTATAGGGTTTACACAGTACGTGCAGAGACAAGGTTGCCATGGCCAATAGGTACGATGTGGACTTTACCATGGCTACGGAGCTGGTGAAGGCCAGGGCAGCAGATAATGGATTTTCGGTGATGATTGAAGCCATTATAAAACCTCACAAAAGAACTGCAATTCAGGCTTGTTCAGGCAGCCAAAATTCAATCACTTTATAAAAGGTCTGGACTTCTTTTATTGCTCAGAAATGGGAAAAACAGAAGTTGAGAATCACAATTCAGTAATGTCTGTGCGACTCCAGAGATAAGGGACAAGTCCGTCAGTAAAAACTGAGCAAGTTATTTAAAGAACTGCATCAGGCTTGAAAACAACAATCAAATGCAGTTTGGAGAAAAATCAACAGACCAGTTAACCAATCGGCTGGCGGTCATTTGCAAGCCCCTCCCCGCCAACATAAGAGCTGAATCAAGCGTGTAGGTCCAGACCAGACCAGTAGCCATGGTAACACGCAAAATCACGAAATTACCGAAGAGGTCTACAATTCCCAAACTAACCCAACTGTACTAACTACCTGATTGGAGAAACTTGGTGAAAATTTTCCAGCACCACTGCCTAAAAACATCCACCAAAGTGGGATTTCTTATGTGGGACATCAGTATCAGGGAAGCATTTCAGAACTGGAACAAACATTTGCCAATTACCCCACCTCACAGTTTGAAGTTCTTTTAATCAAGTATGCTCCAAGATCCACCCCTTTTCCCAAATTCCCTGTAACCATGGCAACCGAATAAAGTCCACACATACAAAAGCTGAAAATTCGGAGTGTGACATTCCAGCTCATTTGCAGCCCCATGCAGGAGTGCGACTGAGTAGGAAAGCGGATGCTCGTCTCGCTACAGGAAAACTGAATGATTAGGATTCAGATGGGGAAAATCCAAAGACCGCCTTCCTATCCAGAGAGGATTCAGGAGGGGATGAGATGATAAAGGCAGTGGTCAAAAAACAGCTGTACCACTGGAATATTCCTGCAGTACAAATTACCAGGGAGAACAGGTCTCTTGCAATACAAACAAATACATCCACCTTGGGAAGATCAAGCATAATTTTCATTCCTAGTTTTTTTTGCATTTATTGTGGTAAAATGCTGTGAATACCACACAGCAGACAAGTTTAATAATTAAATGAAAATGTATTCTGGTTACATTTCAACTGGTAATATATCAATGGCTAGATGCTATCTGGTGTCCAATGTTTTTATATTTACAGTCAATCTTGACAAGTTTACATCAGAAAGGCCAGATTTTTTTAAACAATCTCCAAAAAGTGCATCAAGAAAATAGAATATACCCATTTATACCCTCCTCAACCAATCAGAAACCAGATAGCCCTACATGTCGCCATTGGCATTGCAGCTCAGATGTTTAAAAGCTGCTGTTATGATGATGATGATGGTGATGAAGGCCCAAACCTTCATCAGACACCATTCATCTGCCATCGTTTCCATCTGAATCTAATGCGAACAGAATCTGGTCTCAATTCTGGACTGACACCGAATCGTCCTTGACATGAACATTGTGAATTATGCATTTTAATTTGTCACAGCAGCACAGGGAACTCAGCATTCACCTGTGCCAACTGGCCTTTACAGGAACTAATATGTACATCATATGCAGCAACCAGTAAGATTGCGTGCACAATATCAAATAAATATGTTATGATTCGAAACATCACAAGATCTGGTATTATACCAAATGCAGTACCTCAATGACAGCTGGACTGCCAGTCATGATAAATCTAACATATTCTTTGTTTGTATGAGACTGAAAAGCCATTGTAAACCCTTGTCCATGTTCACTTCACAGATCCCACTTGGATAGAGATGGAGAAGATGGTTCTTCGGCACTCCAAAACACCCCACACCCACATAACAGAGGCAGTAGTACTTACCAATGGACCAATTCCTCATATTCAGTTTTTATAGAAATGAAGTCATTTATCAAACATACCCAGGCCTTGAACCATAAGCCCCCTAGTCCCACTCCTTTCTCTGCATGGTGATGCAGGAGAGGGGATGGGTCCTAGGGGGTCGGGACAGGGCCTCTTACTTGCCTGGGAGGTTGTTGATGTAGCCACCGTCCATTAGCAAATTTCCATCTTTGGGGTCACAGAGGGGCGGCAGGTACCCGGAAAGGGTCATGCTAGCCCTCACATAGCGCCACAGAGAGCCTGGCACATCAGGAGGGGAATAGGAGGGGGGATAACGTCTCAATAATGTTCAGGCAACGTCTCTGTAACGTCGCCATTTTATTTCTGGTGTAAAAACCGGGTAACCACCAGGCATGGCAGCATGCAATTGGTTGACATAGCACCACCTGACCCAAGCTACCTCGTGACCCCTCATTCTAGCCCCTCGCCCCAGTTCCCCGCACTTTGGGGTGACCCTTGAGGTGTGTGTGGAGGTGAGTGTTTAGGCAGGTAACCCCAGGTTAGAGTGCAGGGATTTGGGGGGGTAGGGCAGTTGAGGAGTCAGGAGGCAGGCCGATCTCCAAAACCCCACTGCCTGGAACGCTTAGCACCCTTGCAGTGTCGCTACGCGCCTCCAAACCCCACTGAAATCACACTCATGGTGAGGTCACATAGATATGTGAAAAAGCTAAAGGGATATTTGACATGTTTGAGAGCCGACATTGAGACCTAATTTTAACCTTGAGATCACCTACCAATTATGTGCAGTGATTCTTTACCCAAACACGTTATTCAGACGTGTTAACGTCATACCCAGGTTAAAGGTCATGACCACGAAGCCTTCTAACGCGCTTCAGACACACAGCATTCTGAAAGCAAGCCTCCAACTCCCATTCAAATGGAAGACACTTTCTTCCTGCTTTTCAAGGGATTGTGATCGCGAGTTTCCAAATGGCAGAAAAACAGCTTTGAAAGAGCACAGTTTTGAGGGGCGGGGGGGGGTGTGTATCTGTAGGGATGTGGCAGGTCTCAGGGGATGAGGGTTTGGAGATCTACCTCACAGTGAACAAGCCATTCCTGCCCTCCCCTGCATCACCAGAGTCGGCCAGCAGGGAGAGCAAGATGCCGGGCGCAACATGGGCTGGAAGGAGGAGGTCAGTGAGGATATTCATGCTCATGACAGCGGGCGATAGGGCTGCAATGAGGTGTAGAGTTTGGGCATGGTGGGGGAGGGCGGAGGTGACTGCGAGAGGTCCAAACAGTATCGCTAGTGTGGTACAGCTGAGGTGAAATACAGACATATGCCAAGTCACCCCTAATTGAGAAACCTTTTCCGCCCTATCAATTAATTCTGAATGCGGACAGTGACGAGGGGACAAAAAGGTTCTTTAATGTAGGATCCAGAACACTACGACTGCTTTCCAAAACATGGGATATACTAGTTTCATTTCCATACACGCACGGCAGACATATGCTTAAGGTAAATACATGTATACATTCATTTACAACAGTGGTTCTCAAATTCGGTCCTGGCGCCCCCCTGTGTATGTTGGTTTTTGTTCCAGCCACAACTGCAATTCTAAGATCTTCATAAGCTGTTACTTTGTCTTAATTAGCAGCATTCCATGTTTAGAGTAGTTATTTACCATCTTAAGTCACATTTGGATGGACACATCCATTCTGCTATGGAGAATAAAAACCCTTGAACATCTTGTGCTCAATTTTCAATATTGCTGAGATTTTCAGGTGAAAACTTTTTTAAACACATCAAATTAGACTGAGAAAATCAATAAGCTCCAAATTAGGTTTCTGAATGCAGGTGTTTTGAGTTTTTCCCAAATAACCTGCCTGAACCAAATAAAATCAACAGAAAACACAACAGGTGTGACTCCACTGTTTGCCAAGTAAATTGTCGGGTTTTACCGCCATGTGTTAAGAGTTTCACCAATGAGGAACCTTTTGATTATTTATGTTGATTAAATGTTTGGTCATCCCTGCCTTTGCCCGTAGTCAGCTGGGATAGGCTCCAGCTCGCCCCGTGACCCTAGTGAGGAATAAGCGGGTATAGAAGACGGATGGATGGATGGAAATGTTTGGTCAAATTGTTTCCCTCTGCCAATATTTACAATATATATCAATGTGGATATTTGCACAAATGCAACTAATTAAAACAAATCAACAGCTTGTTAAAATCCTAGAATTGCAGTTGCGGCTGGAACAAAAATCAGCATACACAGGGGGGCGCCAGGACCGAATTTGAGAACCACTGATTTACAAAAACATGGAGCGTAGCGAATGGCAGGGAGGTGGATGCGGGTATAAAGCTGAAGCCAAACTGAAAGCCTGCGTACCAAAAAAAAAAAAAATACAGAAATTTTCTAAAGGAGACATGAAAACAAAGCAACAGTCAGCGTATGACACAGAGAAGTACTGCTGTCGATGGAGGAGGCGCACAAATCACCATAAATGAGGGGAAAATAAGTTTAAAAATTGTGAGACCTCCTTTAAACCGCCGTAAACAAAAGAGAAGTGGGACGTCTGGTTTAGTTTGACCTCCAATTGACTCTCAGCTGATAAAAGACACTCTCCAGGACTGCTTCCTGTCCGATCATATTCCGCCTGCTGTACCGTGCTGTCATCAAGGGTCTAATTTCCTGCCAATATGCACAGCTTACTGAAGTGCAAAGCAGCTTCTGAAGGAAGAACCTTCTATAGGAAAAGACAGAGGCACCGACCGGGCAAAACGCTGAAAAATGAACCCCGTTTCTACACCATTAGAGACAGAGAGCAGACTGTCACCAGCTTTTGAAAACACATAATTTAAAAATAAAGGAATGTCTCCCTCAGCCACTGGACAAACCAAGAACACGTCCACCAGTTCATATGGGTTGTATTCATAAACATCACAGATTTATTTTTTACGCCATTTTTCTTCCCTTTGTCCCTGTACCACCAAGAAATATTCTGTAACTGCCACAGTAAACATACACAACTAATTATTTGCTAAAATGTTTGTCCTTTGGCTTCTAACTGAATTTTAACCCTACAGACTTTGGAATACGGACTAGCTGACTTTGATTTTCTCAATATCATGCAAACAATTGGTCCCACAATATACAACAGACGGCAAGCTAGCTGGCTAGTTCTTTCGAGGGTCCCTTTCTACTGAGAGAAGCGACATAGGGGTTACCAAAAAAGTTTGGTCACGTGACACGTGGGTCCATTTTTCTATCCATCAGGTTGATCAATTTATACTACTTCCTGAAGAATTCTCCTATGTCCCTGCATTTTGTGTTTTGAAAACTGAAAAAAATGACTGGTTGTTGTGCCTTCGGTTTTTTCTTCGGGAAAAAATTTTTTAACTCAAACAGATTTAATTAAATAAAGACAAACACAAACCTACAATTTATACTACTGACCAAGATTGATAATATACAAGAAAAAAAAAATATTTACAGTCCCTTGAGATGGGGTTGCTTGGCGATGTTCCGGGTGAGGAAAATGCTCCAACACAGGCAAAAATCCACAAAAAGCTTCACAGGTCTTGAAAAGTGTGATAGGTCTGGTCAAATGTATCCTTCTCCTTGCAATTTCTCCTACTACTTTACCCTCTCAATTTCTCTCCTGATATACTCTTTTGCAGCCCCCTCCCACATTTAGACTTTTTTTTTTTTTCTGGGACTTTCCCCTCTCAGACATGCCCAGGACATGCCCAAACCTAGCTTCAGACTGGGCTTAAGAAAAAAAAAAAGTCAATACTGCCATCTAGTGGCTTCTCTCCACATTACAAATAGATTTTAGCCGTTTAGATTTCCTTCTGATCCAAGAAGACCACAGATTTGGGAAATTAAGGTTAGCAGAACCGGCTGGAAACTGGCTTCATCTTCGTTTTTGCTTCAGCTAAGTTGCCTTGACGATGGGACAAATTTGTGTATGCAAGTTACCCAACCACTTTCATAACTGACAGCTCACTGTGCCACATGCGCGCGCACTGAAAGATGGAAATCAAGATGGCAGTCAAATACGGAGTTGTCGCTACTCCGAGTATAAAGGGACTCTGGTTCTTTCATGGGCCTGGCCCCAACTCGCACAGTTTCTCTCTCTGGAACCAAGGTCCCGACTCCCAACAGAAAAAGAGCACTGTGCAGTTTCGTATATGGACTAGCTTACTTTGATTTTTGTGACACGACAGAAAAACATTTCCCGAAACAAGCAACAAATGCCTAGCTAGCCTGATAGTGCTTGAATGGTGCTAGCCTACTCTCACACCATTTCTTCATATCTCTCTGGAACTCGGGTCCCCACTCCCAGCGGAAAAAGGCAGGTGATGCTTTCGTTGTAGCTTATACATAAATGTTCTCATTGATACCAGGTACCAACTGTTTTGTGCTGAGAGGCCGTGTAATGATACAGCCCATGTCAGTAAGAAAACTGACTAAAATGATAGAAAAATGCGATTCCACTTCTGGGACAATACCTCTCCCATTACAGCACATTTCCACAGACACTTAGCTCAGCTCTGAAGTTTGGTCACCTTGGTTAGAAATTATAGTCCAGCTTAAGACCTTTTATGACCCCTTGAACAGCAAAAATAAATGTATTTTCACAACCACAAGATAGGGAAGAAAAATGGGAAAATACTTTCTGAGATTTGACCGATGACGTCATGAGAATACAACCCAGGCACATCATGCGTATGTATATGCACACACATATACACGCATGTCCACATGTATGCATGCACTGCAGATGTACACATAGTACATACACATGCATACACACACCGCCAAGGATCCATCCCTCCAGTACCAGCCAAGTTCATTTTCCAGATGAAGAGGACGAGGAATCGGGTAAAAAAAAAAACCCAGAAAACCAAAAACGGGAGAACACCAGGGGTACATTTCCCAAAAACTTAGTTGCTAACTACGTTAGCTTCTTACATGCTTTTCTGCACGTGGCTCTGGTTCAAACTTTGCATGTTGCTTACACAGTTAGCGACTATGCTTCTGAGAAATGCAACCCAAAACAGTAGCACGCATCTCCGACCCAGGGATACACACCTGCTAGAGGTAAACAAAGCAACAAGATGACCAATAGGGGGGGGGGGGGGAGGGGTTACTGCAAATGCCAATTCTGTGTGAGGCCTAATCAAATTATAGGAATTGTGTGGCTCTGAGATTTTGGGGGGAGTAAGATCCATAGGGCCCACTCACCACTATATGATGTACATATTTTGGTTCCTTCCAAGCCATGAGTTCCCACTGTTCTACTGATCAGGGGGTCAAGGGATGAGGGGTTGGGGGGGTGGGGGGGGGTTAGGACCGTTTTGGTCAGGGAAGGTTGGGGTTACAGTCCTGACCTGGGACATTGTTTACATAGCACCCGTCCACAAGCAGGTGGCCATCCTTGGGGTCACAGAGCGGAGGTAAATAAGGGGTGTAGGAGGCGCTCGCTCTAACGTAGCGCCACGTGCTGCCTGTCGGATGGAGATGGAGAGGATATCAAAGTTGCACGGCACCTCATTTACAGGAAGGGAGAGAGAGAGATCAAGAGCTGAAGAATGAGAGGGAGGGAGAGACTGGCAGAAGGGGGAGGGCGGGGGGGGAAGGAGGAATGCCACAGAGAAAACAGGAAATGACAACAAGCAGACGTCAATCGATCGCCCAACTGTGAAATGCACACAGGTCCCCATAAAGTCCGTTTAAACAGCCTCCCTGCACTCTCTTGAACAGCCAGGAGAGAGGGGACTTTACCAGGCTTGCAGCCACGACCCAGGGATGAAGGGATGAGAGAGAAAGAGAGAGAGAGAGGCAGAGGCAGAGAGAAAGAAAACCTGACAACAGCAAATCCTGCTTGATTTTTTACAGCCAGTTTACATCCTAGTCCTGAACTATGATAATATAGTCAGCCCTCAACACACAACAATTAACTAAATGTTCTGATGATGATCTCTACTGCACTATAACAAACTTCTGCTCTAGTACAAGTCAAGTATTTTTGAGAAATAAACAAAAATTATAACCAACTCTTTAAATGGTTCAGCCAACCATAGAAAAGAAATGCACTGCCACTGACAACATGGAGCTCTACATCGACACTAGACAGAGGACAAAATGTCATTTTTTGGGAGGAATATACAATATAGTCTTCCTCAGGGTGCAAATTTACTTTGAATTGCAGTGCACAGGAGTGGTGATGTTCAAGTGGCTAAGATATTAATTAAAAAAAAAATAATAGACAGATCATCATGGAATATCATTTGCCACAATGTAGAACATTACCATTTAAATAACTCGATACATCCAATTAGATATGCGCGTAATTTTTTAATTCAGAACACCGTTGGCACATTTACTCATACTTTTGAAAAAACAATCTATCATACAATGAAAATATATTAGCAATAAAACCTCAAACCATTTCAAGTGAATAGCATGACCATTCACTTTTGTAACATTAACATTTTCAAACTATAAAAAAAATTTTATAACCACATTATTATCAGATATTGTTGGCAACTAGAGACTTTTCTTTAGCACAGTGAAACCCCTTCCTATTCATAGAAACTAAATCATTGAAAGAAAGTCTTGAAAAAGAAAGTCACCCAGTTTCCCAGGAAAATCTTCTCTTACAATGAACTTAGGCTGGTCATTTTGGACACTCCAGGAGTATATCCATTCTAGTGTCTATGACCTGGTGACTGCGAAAGACTGAAAAAATAGAATAGCTATAGATATGAGTCCTTTGCACAGCTGTAGCTGATAACATGCAGTTAAACATTACCATCACCGGGCAAGTCACATCACGTCATAAACATCTCACTGAAGGTGTGCTTATGTGTTTGCAGTTTTCAACAGGAAAAACACTGGGATGAAAACTATTGGGGTTGACACTGAGCGAGAATCATCTAGAAAGGAAGACCAGCTGCACTCATGGTGAAAACAGATATCGTTATCACGCAGAGAGTCTCCACTGCATCTGATAATACTGTAGATCTGTGCTAACTAACCCTGTTCTGGAGATCTAACATCAGCTAGATCTCCATTTCAACCATAATTGGCCAATCAGAATTTAAAGTAAGTTAAGCAGCTAAATGCACACCTCCTTTGTAATTAAATGAGGTGTGCTTTGTTTGGGTTGGAGAAAAGATCTACAGGATGGTAGATCTCCATGACCAAGGTAGGTGACCACTGTTGTATGTAGTGCACACATAACAATGATATTTACAGTATAAACAAACAAAATAAACTAAAGGCTCAGGCCTCAGGAATAATAGGATTTTCTGATTTTTAGAAGGCAACAGATCTGTACTACTCTGAACACGGGGCCTCTACAGTGTCCATGACAACAAAAACATTGAAGTGAATCACTGTGAGACACAATCAGACCTTAAATTCAGTCAGTCTGGACTGGAAGTGCTTTTGAAGAATTATTCTTAATGTGCGTTTAGATTCTGAGTTAGCCTTGTTACGAAACACAGGCAAACCGAGACAACACCAAGCCTGTGGAGAGGGAAGGAGGGAGTAAAACAGAAGGAAAGAAAGAGGGGGAGAGAGACGGCTGGGGTGTGAGTTTAAAAGAGCAAGAGAGGAGAAGGAGAGAGAGGGACACGCACATTCAGAGAGAATTAATCCACATGCGCCCTCGCTACGCAGCCAAACTCACAGCCATGTGAGCAGAAGAGATAGCTAGCGCTATGCTACACAATGTCCCAGGATCGGAGAGAGAGAGAGAGAGAGAGAGAGAGAGAGAAAGAGAGAGAAAAGCGGTGGGGGGGGAGAAGTATCGAAAGACAGGCCGGATGTTGCCCACCACCAGGCTAATGAAACGCTGCTCTCGGAGGGTCGCGGCTTCTCTCATTTTTCATAGCGTTTCAACATAAGTAACACATCAAAGTTACTGATCAATGCAAGAAACCACAACTTTTTCTGAAACCCCTTAATCGATGGCAGAACGGAAAACCACAAATGCCAACAGGAAGCGATAACATCCGAGCAGGAGTTTGACCCTCGCTCACCTAAAGCCATGATAGTGTATGTATGGCTATACAGCACTATTTTGAAGGATGGATCCACGGTTGAAATCCAATTCATTCAGTTGCCCCAAAGACGAGGGCAATACTGACGTTTCAGAAGCCGAGCAGCTGCAGGGTTCAGAGTTCACATCCTAGCTACCCCACAAAAGCTGCATTGAACACGACACGGATGAAAATATTTCAAAAGCCTTGTCCTGTGAGCAAAGATAGAACTTCAGCCAGCCGGCATTGTAATGGCCAAGATTTGGTGAAACCTACTTATGTGTATTAGGGTGTTAGACTGCAGACAATGGATAGTTCTATCGGACATAAAACTACCGGGGGGGGTACAGCAGACTAGCAGGGTGTGTTCTGGATCCTACCATTTTACACAATGAACGGGGGGGACACACATACACACATATTCTCATTATGCAGTAAACAATCAACAGAGGGGTGTGATAAGGCATCTGAATGGTTTGATGTCATTAGAAATTTTAAAAAACTTTTGCTGAAGCGGATCGACGCTGACAAAACAAAAGCGGTTTTGAATCCAGAGAGATGGAGGAAGAGGAGAGAAGTGGGGGATGGGAGGGGGGAACTGGGCAGTTAGAATGGAGGTAAAAATGGAGGGAGGGATGGAGGAGAGGAGTAGAGGAGTGCACAGGCAGAGTAACATTCGACATAAGCGCTAAAAGTTAGTCATGCTGGGAGCAATCTCAGATGAGCTTAGACAGCAGCATAGCAAACTCCCCAGAACCCCCATTTCAGCAGGACAGCCCCCAAAATGAAACACCACTTCACCTTCAAACCAGTATTAGACTACTGATAATATTTATTGACACTCGGGCACAAACTGGCTTTCACTTTCATTTCTAATGCAAGGTTCCCCATGCTGCACTCAATGTGGCGCAATTTGTCAGCTCAATGACAAGTCACAGGGGAGAATAATGTATGGCCGAGTTAATTCAGCAGGTTTCTGGGTCAAAAAATGCGAACTATGCCTAGGGCCCTTAAATAGGGGCCCCTTGGAAATGCAGGGCCAGGAACCTCCTCAATGGTAACCATAGAATCGAGACCTGTGGAAATGGGGGATCCCTGGGAGACAGGAGACAGGTTTGAACGGGGGGGGGGGCAATTTGACAGTGAGGAGAGGGCAAACCCCGGCAACTAGCAGTCCAAGCAAGGCAATCAACTCTCAGGTGCAATCGAAGACAGGCAAGGACAAGGCCAAACGGGCAAAAACCGCAACCACCACACCATCCCCCCGCCCCCACCCAACCCCACCCAAGTCCCTCCCCCCTTCCCCTCCGTGTCTAGAACCTGGCAGTCATTTCCATGGCAACTGATAATGTTCTGTGAGTAATGCGTTGCTGTAATCTCTATAACTCCCAGGCTGCCCCGCCTCACTGAATCTCTCTCCCACAGCAGCAACTCTATGTCCTGGGACTCCATCAGCATGAGAGGCTGCGTTAGACCACAGCAGAGTAATAATCGTGCACGTGTCCTTGCGTTAGCCTAGCGTTATCTCCTCCAGCTCTCACTGCACACGAGCGAGCCAGAGGCTGCTGTGTGCTCATTCGTGCAAGCTGCAAATATATCACAGTGGTTATCTTCTGGCATTCCAGTAAAATGTACACGTCTGCTGGGGTGTGTGCGGGCATGTGTGTGTGTGTGTGTGTGTGTGTGTGTGTGTGTGGGCGTGAGCGCGTGTATGTGTGTATGTCTCTGTGCGTGTGTGTGGTGCGTGGGTGTCTTCGTGTGTGTCTGGGAATGGACCTAATTGAACACCATTATATAAGAGGTGCACTGTTAACTTTGCCTTGCTATCGCACTGTAGTAATATATACAGTGCTGTCCATAAGCATAAGAACAGTGACATAATTTTTGCTTTTTGGATCTTACTCTCCAGTTCTTTGGCTTTCAGAACAATTAATATGAGATAGAACTTTAAATTTGAGGGTAATCACACCCATATCGTATAAACCATTCCAAAACTGCAGACGCCCTCCATACAGGGTCACTGCCCAAACATACTGCACTATTAGGGTACATTCACACGTACTGCTTTCGTCTTAGCGGTACGCACACAGTTAGCGCTGGGACGTCAAAAGCCCTTTTCTTTGCAAACCAATCACGACGCACAGGGGACTGAACAGCCGATTTATCACAAAGACAATGAAGACAGAGCTGAAATGACCATTAGAGACAATAGTTTGTCTAGAGACACACAAAGCAAGGAGCCTCTTCCTTGAGATATTTATGATTAGAATGCCCGACAAAAAGAGACTCTAAAATAAGGCAAACTGACAGAAACAGGCACAACTAGAAGGGCGCTCGGTAGAGCGCATACCTCCGACACACCCCATGTCAGTATTATTGGTTCTGGATGCACAAGAATATTTTCCAGACACCAACTACTATAATCAATTCTACATTAGTGTAGATTCTATTTAATACTGAAATTTTAAGAAAATCGGTTCATTACATTAAGGACAATCAGTCTATTCAGGTATATTTTAACTTCTTCAGGATCCAGAATCCAGAATATGTTCCGGGTCACTTCAAAAATTAAATCTGCCCAACCTTGGACTGTCATCGACCATCCTATCAAATTTCATGCCAATCTATTCATAATCTTTCAAGATATCCAGTTTATAGACAAACAGAGGTAAAAACATCACCTCCTTGGGGGAAGGTAAAAACCCGCTGAGTTAAAGAGTCATC
This sequence comes from Gymnothorax reevesii, assembly GCA_029721435.1. Classification (NCBI taxonomy): domain Eukaryota; kingdom Metazoa; phylum Chordata; class Actinopteri; order Anguilliformes; family Muraenidae; genus Gymnothorax; species Gymnothorax reevesii. Next base: position 24,684,575 of record CM056592.1, read on the forward strand.
CTTTTTAATGACAACACTGCAAATGACTTGCACACTCCTGAGAATAGGTTTTTCACAAAGCACAAAATGTGCTCAAGGCACCAGTTTTTCTAAATTAAAAGCGCTACATGTGAAGGTACCCAAAGCAATTAAGAAATAAACCAAATATAAAAACAGCTGTAGCAGCAACAGTGAGCAGCTGCACTCAGCAAAGCAAGCCTGGCTTTATACAGAGCCTGTCATTGACTGCAATGATGTCATAATGACTACTCTGACGCTCCCATTGGCTGTCTTTGGAGCATGTGTGCTTCAGCGGGAGGGGGGAGGGGCTAGTTAAGAGGCAGGGCCTGTTGACAGCCCCCACTCACCGTCTTTGTGCACACGCATGGCCGAGGCGGTGATGTCAGTGGTCACGTTGAAGTACGGCAGCCACAGATCCTGGGGAAGCAGCAGTGCATGATGGGTGAAGTCAAACAGGAAGTGGTACAAATACACAGGATTTGATACAGGAAAGTCGTCACGGGTAGATAAGACTTATCCCGTGATCTATCTAGCCACTGTAACATTACAAACCACTCTGAAATACTTGCCCTGCATCCCAACCATGAATTTACTTAAACAAAAGTTGACAACAGCAGAAAATGCTACCAAGTAGTGCTATCCTGTTAGCATGAAACATACCCACAGTGCAGGGCATGAGTGACGGGACAGTGAAGCAATTTCAGCTTTTTGGGTCATTAATCCAGTAGACGGGTTAGAAAGCAATGAATACACGGTTTAAAAACTGACTTAATTTGCCAGCATTAACATTCATGATGTGCTTGTTCACACTGCAGCTCAAATACTTATGAAGTGCACTGTGTACGACTGCGTCCAACCTTTCTGGTTCATGGTTAAGTACACTTTCCCTGAGGGACTCTGCCATTATGGAAACGGTCACCCCTTCCACAGCAGCTCCCCCCCCCCCCCCCATTAAAACATCAAGTCCGTTTTTTCTCCATTAAAACAAAAAAAAAAAACTTAAGTCTCAGTATTTTTCCCCACAAGTAGAAAATACTAGCTTGCTTCAAGTTTAAAAAGTGAAATTTTCTGATGCGAAGGGAAAATTTTAAATAACTAAAATTGTTTGACCGACTTCATTGCCAATATTTTTGTCATATTGACCAAAGACCAAGTCTCAGTCATAGACAAAGATAACTGCTGTACTGGACTCTTTCTCTGGTTCTTACAGGTTCCCTCCGTCACCCAGCTGCACTCTCACCTCCACCTGCTTGTCCTGGAACACCTTATAGATGCTGGTGTTGAAAGCAGAACCGGAGAACATGGAGGTGATGGGGTAGGTCAGGTCCAACACAGTCTTAAACACAGAGTTCATGGCCTGGTACAGGAGAGAGAGAAAGAGAAAGTAAGTGGGATAGAGTGAGTGAACAAGATGGAGTGAAAGAGGCAAAGAGACAGGAACAGGCAGAGAAGGAAAATGGAGAGAGAGAGAATGAGGGAGGACAGTAAAAGAAAGAAAGCATTTGCACAGAAATCTACATCTGGCACACGTTCTTCATGCGTACGCCAAGTCATAGATTTAAGACTAACTCAGAAAAAATGTACATCTACCAATCTATCATATAGATAATGCAAGCAGCATATAGCCAATACTGAGCACACTGAAGAACTGCAGCACAATAATTAAGAAGCTCTGATGTCTGATACTGATGTCAGATATCGGTCTGATATTGGCCACCAATACTGATGTCAGATATCGGTCTGATATTGACTCAAACAGCTGGAACAAATATTGGTAATAGAAGGCTGATCTGGTATCAGATAAGATAATTTGAACAAGCTTGGCTTATGCCGTCGGAGGTGACGGCTTGGGGTATATCCCCTAATGCCCCCAATCCTCCAATTCCCCAATCCTTGAATAGACCTTGAATAGACTTTCATTTGAACTTAATTTCAGGTCAATCAGACAAATGGTTCTGAAGATATGGCCAAAATGGTAATTTTCTATCACAAAGAACCACCTGGTGGCAAAATATTGAACCATACAGGCATGATGTAATCATGTGACACGTTGTGAGGTCATGACCTTGCAGTTGCATATAGTTTCATGTCAATTGGACAAATGGTTCCAAAGATATGGCAAAAATGGTGAATTTTATGTGGCAAAGCTCCACCTTGTGTCAAAATTTTGAACCAAACAGGAATAATGTCACCGTGGGACACATCCTCAGGTCATGAACTTTCATTTGCACTTGATTTGAGGTCAGTTGGACAAATATTTCCAGAGATATGATAAAAACAATGATTTTTCAGTTTTTGGCCCCTGGTGGCCAATCTAGAAATTGTAAATTGTCCAAAATCGAATCAGTTCATCCTCTTTATGATACTTACTTATACGCAAAACATGAAATTTCTAATTGAAATATTACTGAAGTTATTGCGTTAATACGTAGGGCAGCGCGGCGGTGGCGGTAGGACCAAAAACAAAATATCCCCGAAACGCCATTTGGCGCAAGGGGATATAATGATCCCAGTCTCTTCCACACATGCAGAGACATACAGATTATTGAACACTGGGATCGGATCAGTTCTTGGTATCAGCCGATACTGATACCAATACCTGGGCTTAGGGTATCAATATCTGGACTAAAACAAAGTCAGATCAGTGCATAGACAATGAATAATGTTATGAAGAGGAAAAAAGGACAGTTTTGGCCCCCTGGCGCCCGAGATCCCCTCACCTTGGCCCACTCGCGGGCCCTCTGCTTGGTTCTGACGGCACTCCTCTCCTCAGCATACAGCGCCCCGATAAATGACCCGATAGAAGTGCCCCCCACGATGTCGATGGGGATCCCCGCCTCCTCCATAGCTTTGATGACCCCCACGTGGGAGCAGCCCCTGCAGCAGACACACACAGGGGGAGCAGCTTAGTGACCTCTGACCCCATCCCACCATAACCCTCCATCTAGGTCATATGACACACTCAGCTCTGTAATTAAACACAGTGACCTTCAGAAGCTTAATCTGATCAGTTTCGGGTAACAGAGGACTGATCTAACAGAGGCTTGTGAATGCATGAACGTGAGTGTGCATGGTTGTGTGTGTGTGTGTGTGTGTGTGTGTGTGTGTGTGCGTGCGCGCGTACGTCTGTGTGATTGTCTCACCTGGCTCCTCCTCCTCCCAGCACTAAGGCGATGCTGTTCCCAGTCAGAACTCGGGCCAGCCGAGAGAAGTCACTGTGCCTGTCCGCCGTCTTCTCAAACACCTTCTCATACACCTCTCTCTGTGTACACGTAAACACACGCATGGCTGAGAAGTTGACAGTTGCACATGAAAACTCGCACTAGGAAGACAGGAAGTGGTTTTGGCCGCAGTAATGACTCACTCCTCCCGTTCGGAAGTAGAGTGTCTCTGCAATATTTATGGTGGAGATGAGAGCCATATGAGAGAAGTCACCGGAATGTTCACCAAAAACAGGAATCGTAAGCAGTCAATCATGACTGTAGCTTTTTGACCAACATCAGTCCCATGGTTCATGACCACTTTCATGGTGTCAGGTGCCAAATTCACGTCCAGTATCAGCTTTATAGAACCAAGGACCGTCATAATGCGGTACTGTATTCTGGCTTAGTCACAACCGGACAGTGTCAGCACCAAGTTAGCAGTACTCTGTGGCATTCTGGATCAGTACCAGGTTAGCAGTACTACGCGCAAGTATATTTCAGGTCAGGAGAGGAATGTGTGAATTTAGGAACAGTGTCTGCTTACCGGGACTCTGAATATTGGGTATTTTGGGTCAGTTAGCAGTGCCAAATTTGCGGTGCTGCGTGCACTGCAAGTCAATGCAGTGAAGTGGGTGCATTCTGGGTCAGTCCCACTTCCGTGAGATGACAGCGTATGAGCACACTGTGGGTCAGTACCAGTTTTGTAGGACAGCATATGAGCACATGAGCACATTACGGGTCGGTACCAGTTCTGCAGGACAGTGTATGAGCACATTGTGAGTCGGTACCAGTTTGGCCGGGCCGCGGCGGGAGAAGACTCTTCGGGGACACTTGAGGTGCAGGTGACCTGAGCACCAGCTCCGCATGTTGAGCCACTCCACGGTTCTGCTGGGACCCGGCCCGTCCTCACGATGCAGCAGGATCAGCTGCTTCAGAGCCCGAACCGCAGTGTTCTCCAGCATCTGCTCCAGCTGCAGAGAGAGAGAGAGAGATATGTGTCCAGACTGAATCGAGTAGTGAACAGACGACATTAGCAGCACCAATCTGCATTACGATCACACATCCGTGGCTCGCCCTGGGCTGTACTGCCACTCAACACTTAGTTAAACAAGTAAAGCCACAAATTATGCAGTTAACATACGTCACTTGGGGGCATTTCTTAAAGCAGGAACACTGCATCTGCTGGATAGCTACACTGAGCAAACCCCAGAAATGATGTTTTGATTTTAATCCATTTTAGTTTTAGGAAGCTTTTGGACTGTGATCCGCGAGCTTCACTAGCTAGCCGACCAATCCAGTTGAGAAACATGGCCCATCTTTACTGGGTCTGAGGTAGGAATAGACCCTTGACCCTTGACCCCTGACCCCGACTCCAGGCCTCTCACCTGACCCAGGCTGGGCTCCTGGTCTCCCAGGCCCACGATAAGGATGCAGTCAGCCTGCCGGATGCAACGCTGCGTCCAAGGGGTCATGGAGCTGTCCGTCTGATACAGAACAATCCTGTTAATGTCCTCTTGCTGAGCCAACCAGCCCGACAAACGATATTCATGGATACTGAGAGAGAGAGAGAGAGAGAGAGAGAGAGAGAGAGAGAGAGAGCGCGTGTGAGGGCAGGAGAGAGAGGGAAGGGGGATGAAGATAAAGAGGGATAGAGAGATGGAGAGAGGGAGAGAATTATTATAATTGTTTAGTTAAAAGAATGCTCTCTTATTTTATTTCAGAACACCGTCAATTTGAATTTGAGACAAAGGGCCAAAAGCAAGAAGTGTTAAATATGAGAGCGATGAACTGATAAAGATACATGGCAGATGTATAGACAAGTTAGCAAAGCCGAGAAGACCGACACCAACAGGAAACGTCCAGTAAACCGTCACACTTTTTATGTAGCATCATGCAAGCACGACACATCAACGACAACAAAAAAAGTCTCCATGGTGACGGGCGGCCCGCTGACCTGTCGAGGGCAGAGGCGCCCAGTCTCTCTCGAATGATGTCACTCGTCAGCAGAAGGGTGGGGCCTGCACGTGTAAACAGGGCCCAGTTAAAGCGCGTCACAGTGACTCAGCATAACAACCATTCAGCTGCTAAATGTCTCACAGTCATGGACAGTGTGGGGTGTGAGAGACTGGGGAAGGATGTGGGCGGTACCTATGGCACTGAGGGCGTGGCTTAGCTCCAGGTTGAAGGCATTGATTGGCACCTCGTCGCAAACGGGCAGCACGGCCACTGTGGAGAGGTTACTGGCCGGGTTTGTGACGTCAGGACTGCACGACATATTTCCAAGGCCTAGAGCAGAGCCTGGAGAGAGAGAAGGAGGGATAGTTGGAGGAGAAGGGATAGCGAAAGGGGGGAGAGAGAGACAGATGAAGAGAGGGAAGGAGAGAGAGAGAGATTTCAGGGCGATGAGAGAGAATCAGAGTGAGAGGTAGACAGACAGTCATTATATCTCAGTCATGTCCTTCACAAGTTCTTCTCTGAGCCATGGCACCATAAGATTCATCTTGTCATGTCAAAAAAGCATTTAAAATTAGAAGTGTTGACTTTGAGAGAGAGTAAATGAAATGAGGACTGAGAGGAGTGAGAGAGAAAGCCAGGAAAGGAGGAGGAGATGGAGGAAGAGTGCAGCTGACCTGAGAAGGGGCCGCGGGTTTGCTGCAGGTTTCCCAAAATCTTCTGCCCCAACAAGTGGATTAACCTGGTCACCACCTGCACAGTCATAACAGAGATGCTCACCAAGAAGGTGCCAAATCTCCGACCACACAAACACACACACACACACACACACACACACACACACACACACACACACACACACAATTTTACTCTCACACTTACACATGCATACATGCACACACACACACACACACACACACACACACACCTGAGGGTATCTGCGCTTGATGTTGTTGAGAGTTCCTTCTGGAAGTTTCACCAGCTCTGTGTCTCTGACGGCGTGCACCGTGGTGGCACGGGGCTGACGAGTCAGAGCCTCCACCTGGGACAGGAGAGAGAAGGAGAGGGAGAGAGAAAGAGAGAGAGCGAGGGAGGGTGAGGATGATGGAGAAAGGGAACGAGGAAAGGAGGAGGGCAAGAGGAGGAAGAGAGAGATGGAGAGAGAGAAGGAGAGAGAGATGGCTGAGACTCACTCCTGTTCCATGTGTTTACTAGCTGTTAATGGCTGGCTTTCAATCAAGTGCCTTTCATAAATCATCTGAAAACCTGTTCTGTATTGGCATCTTTTTAAAAATAAACCTCTGAGTCACTTGTTTTCTTAGCTGCTGTGGGCTAATTAACCATCACTGCTAACAAAAAACAAAAGGAGGTGGTCTTCATTCCATACATCAAAGTTAATTTACGACCCAGAAACATTTTATGAAAGAAAAAACTTGGCGGAGGCCATTCTGTTATGATTTCAGTTCAGTTTGTGCATTTGTTTTTTTCTTTGCAAGATTGGTCAGTTCAGTTTGTTTGCTTGCAAGCTTGTATCAGCTCTGAAGCTCCCAGATCAATACCAGTACCCTCTATAAACTTCATACACAACAAGGGCCTCAGTCAAGACTATACACCAATTGCTTTTCGAGAAAGTGGGTCAACAAAGTTCAATAAAGGCCACAGTTCAACAATGGTTTTTTCCACAATAAATTTCAGCAAACTCTCAGTCAGTGACGTCTAATTCATTTGTCTTTTTGTCAGCAGGATTACGGAAAAAGGACTTGCCCAATTTTCATGAAATTTGGTGGAAGGGTATACCACGAGCCAAGGAAAAAAACATAAATTTCACAGCGGATGAGAATCACAGGGTGAATACACAAATTATTTTTTCCAGTTGCAAACTGGCATGTGAAATAGCAGACTGATGGGGGTTGCTAGGAGAGGCGGACGAGCGGGCGGAGTCTCTCACCACTCCAATGAGGTCGCCCCTTCCATACTCCCCGACAAGTTCCTTCTTCCCGTTGGCCTTGCGGATGACAGAACGCAGACGGCCGTTGAGGACGATATAGGTGCAGTCTGATTGGTCGTCCTGCCTGAAAAGGGGAGGGGAATGTTGTCGTCGAGTGTCAGAGCTTAATACAGTCTGTAAGCACTTGGACAGTGATACAGCATAAAAGGTTGTGGCAGCTCCAACATGAATCCAATGGAATGGATGAATTTATACCCCAAAATAAAAACCGGTCAGTTACAAAACAGCTGCACCATCACAGCTGGCAGAGTAGAAGTTAGACAGGAACATTAGGGAGTTTAATTTCAGATAGAAAGTGACAGGAAAAGTTAAATAGCAAAGCTTATGAAAGGGGTGGCGTCAACTGCCGAACCACAGACGGTTGTGTCCATCTCACTGACCGTATTGTGATTGAAACTGCAGTCAAACTTGTCTTTCAAGAGCTAAATTTGTAAGATTGCTGACAGAGAGCAAATTTCAGGCAAACTGAATGCAGTTCATGGGAGAGACCGGTTGTATAGAAGGTGGGTTTTGAATCCTAATTGTAATCCACAGAATGTCGTGCCCAAGTCAAGTACAAGTTAGTTTGTAAATCTCCAGTCTGACTTCTGAATTTGCAAGATTGCAGGCAGAGTGTTTATTTCAGCAAAACAGCAGGCAGGTGAATGGAGGGATGGGTGAGAGAAGTGGGTTATTATGGGCTGTTTGGAAGAAGGCAGTGGGGCGAGTTACCTGTATAAGGCACGACCAGCCTCCACTGCCATCCAGTCGATGGCGAAGTCCATCTGCCGCACGAAGGCCGACATGCGCACTGCCACCGTGTGAGCGGCGCTCAGCACCACACTGGGCTGCTCTCGCATGATCCTACAGGGGGCGACATAGAGCTGAGTGTAAAGCCAGGGTAGCAGAGTCACGCCCACAAACTACGGTGGTCACCAGTGGTACTGCAGCTCATGAAATCTCAGCTGCCAAAAACCTAATTTCCCCCGAGGTACACCTATAACTAATAAAAACCAGGATTTTCCTAAATTCCTAAACATCTTTACACTGAATTAATTAATCCACTGGGACTGACATCTATGTAGAATAAATGACAAAAGACTTTTTCATTCTTATTCTCTCCTACCTGTTAGGCAACATGCTCTAGAGCCATAAAACCCGACAAACAAACATGGCCGCCACCACAAGCCAGCTACTTGCACCACTGAGCAACTCCCATAGGACTCTGTCATACATTTGAGCACAAACTGTCTTCAGTTCTTACACATCTAAATGCGTAAAGCAAAGAGCCACACAAACCAGTCACAGCTTCTAAAACCACTGTGTGTAGCACAATGCAGCTAATCTGCAAGCAAGCAGAAATTCTGCACCACCAAATCACCTTCAGACCATCTGAATAACTTCCTAGGAAGCTCCCTCTGGACAGACCGCTTGGGTCTGGAAATTTGACTGGGAAAATTAATCTGGTCCTCATTTTCTCACAGTTCCCCAGAGAGTTAATTTGGTGGTTATATCCCCAAACACCCGGGGGATATTATGTTTTTGGTCCGGCCGCCGCCACCACACTACGTGTTAACGCGATAACTTCAGTAATATTTCAATTACAAATTCCAAATTTTGCACATAAGTAAGTATCATAAAGAGGATGAACTGATTTGATTTTGAACAATTTACGATCTCTAGATTGGCCACCAGGGGCCAAAAACTGATTTACTTGTTAACGCGATAACTGCTGTAATATTTCAATTAGAAATTCCAAGTTTTGCATATAAGTACGTATCATAAAGAGAAAGAACTGATTCGATTTTGGACAATTTACAATTTCTAGATTGGCCACCAGGGGCCAAAAACTGAAAAAAAAATCACTGTTTTTATCATATCTCTGGAAATATTTGTCCGATTGACCTCAAATCAAGTGCAAATGAAAGGTCATGACCTGAGGATGTGTCTGACAACATTATACCTGTTTGGTTCAAAATTTTGACACAAGGTAGAGCTTTGTCACATAAAATTCACCATTTTTGCTATATCTTTGGAACTATATCTCCAACTGACATGAAACTATGTGCAGCTGCAAGGTCATGACCTCACGTGTCACATGATCACATCATACCTGTATGGTTCAATATTTTGCCACCAGGTGGCGCTTTGTGATGGAAAATGACCATTTTGGCCATATCTTCAGAACAATTTGACCGATTGACCTGAAATTAAGTTCAAATGAAAGTCTATTCAAGGTCTATTCAAGGATTGGGAATTTGGAGGATTGGGGGCGTTCGGGGATATACCCCCAGCCGTCGCCTCCGACGGCATAAGCCTGGTTTAAAGAAACAGAAACGGGGACCAAAAAGGTAGTGGGCGTGTATGCATAATGTTAAAAGCGGGGAGCAGTCAACTCCATTCCTGCAGGACCTGAGTCAGTGCAGGTTTCTGTTGTAACCAATTACACTGGCCAAATTAGCAGAACACACTTGTGCTTGTTTATATGTAGAGGAGACTATATTTGTCAACAGTCCCCAGGTTGACTGGTGGCAGCTATGAGAGGGTATTAAAATAGAATGTTGCGTTGTAGTTTTTAAATTACAGTCCACAAAAGAACTGCTAGTTTTCCCTCCATTTCCCAAAGGAGTGAGGCGTGAAGCCTTCTTGGCCAATCAACTGCACAACTTTTTCAACTAAATATTGGATAGGAAAGAGAAAACCAGGTCTGGATTTGTAATCGAAGCTGAATTTGACCATCTTGTCTTCCTACGCCCTAAACGTTGCGCTTCAGTCCTTCACGTGCAAGTGACCTTATATGACCTTGACCATTGAAAAAGTGACCTTCAAAACCTAATCAGTTCAGCTACCCTCTATGGGGAGTTACAATACCCAATTTGGGCGTTATGGAACCCACCTTGGTTCTCGTAAAAACACGCCCCTTCTGAGCATTCAAGCGCTAAGATTGACTAGTCATCCAAACACCAGGATTAGCCAGTCATTCAACTCCAGGACTGGAATCCTGCCCCTTGAACAGCTGGCAAATCTTAGCGCATGAATGTTCCGGAGTGGCATGTCTTGGCAAGAACCGCGTTGCGTTTCATAACAACACCGGATTTGGTCAAAATCCATAAACTCCTTCAAGTAGCTTTTATGTAGTCAAGACTTGTGATGGATGAACAATTTGCCAAAAGACAGACGCCTGGAAAACCATACACTTCTCGCCCACTGTGTATGGAAGAAGGCATGATGAATCAAATAATTACTTGCACCAAAGTGGTTATGTTTTTGCTGCTGTTGGTTTGTCTGTTTGCGTACAAGATAACTCAAAAAGTATTGAACGAATATCTCAGAAATTTTGTGGGTGGGTTGCTATAACGTCAGGGATGGATCCTATTCATTTCGACTGCAATCAGTCAAAAGACATGCAGCATGAGCCGTGTTCACTCAGCAAGATTTCGACTGTGCCGCCTTGGCAGAGGTTTGCGCTCTAGGAGTGCTTCTAGTTAAATAAACAAAGGCGAGAGCCAGTCCGGTTGTGAGGGATAGACTAGGACGTACTAATTGTCCCTAAAAGCTGCAGTGAACTGCCACGTACTCATTGGCAACTGCCGCTATACATCCCTCTCCTGGGAGAACGGCAGTTTTTCCCGATGTGGAGCAGTGGCGGACTCACTCGTAGAAGTCGGACTTGGAGATCTTGAGGAAGGTGCAGTCCCGCACCGCTTTGATGGTGAAGATGAGGGGCTCCCCAGTCAGCACGGCCAGCTGCCCCACCATCTCCCCTGGCTGGGTCACAAACAGGCACACCGCCTCCTGCTTGTCAATCATCCGCTGGTACACGTGCAGGCAGCCCGACAGCACAAAATGGAGGCTGACGTCCTGGCCAATGGGAGAAGAGAGAGAGAAAACGCCAATTCAGCCTTAATTTACATTCCAAACAGAAAAGTGACTGACAGTAACAGGTACACCATTTACATGGGTAACATTACATCTAAACAGAAGAACCAAAATAAAACACTATAAACTGCAAATGAAATAAGTATTGGAGTACTTGGAAAGCAACACAAATCAGGAAGGCAAAGAGGTGCCGTTTAAGCCACATCCTCAATTTTGATTTAAACTGGATCAGGCCAGACAAACTGAACTATAATGAAACACAGGGCTGTCTAAAAGCCTAGGACCTTGTTCCTCAAATCACGGTCCTGAAGGGCTGCACACTGTTGGTTTTCGGCCCTCCCTTAACAAGGGAATCAGGTGTGATGCTAGCATGGCCAATCAGCATTGCTAATTGTTTAGTTAATTATACTGGAGGAAAGAAAACCAGGGCTGGATTTGGATTTGAGGCACAGATTTGAAGATCCCTGGCCAAGCGGCTAGCACATAGACTAGCACTCAGAGGACTGATGGCTCAAGGCCCAACAGTAGCTGCAATATGACTTTTGCAGCTGTCGGGCCCCTTGAGCGCTGCCCGACACTCCTTTGCTCCACAAGGTAACTTGCCCCCTCTTGGCCGAATCAACAGCAAGTCGGTTTGGATGTACAGTCCGATTAATAGCCGCAATGTCATGTAGTGAAACACTACACTATAGAGGCCTGTGCATGCTTGGACAGTGATGGGGCTACGTTGATGTGTAAATACAGTCAAATAATAGCAGACAGCCTGACCTTCAAGGGCAAATCACGAGAGAAGAGCTCAGAATTAACTTTGCTTTCATTTCAATTTCAATGTCCAAATACTAATGGACTTCACTGAAAACTGGAGGCGGGGGGGATACGGATGAGGAGAAATGAAAGAAGGGGAATGGCGGCTGTGTAGCCTACATGTTAGTTGTTCATGACTGAGCTGATTCATGTAACCGTCAGTGACCTGGTTCTATGCTCATACGTTACAGTGCGTCACTTTGGATAAGTGTCTGCTGAATAAATTTAAGGCGATGTAATGGGAACCAAGAAATGGCTATAGAGGAAATGAAAGCCAGAGATACTGGAGAGGACACGATAAAGAGGGGTTAGCAACAAAGTGAAAGAGGGATGAAGTTGACAGAGGAGCGATGAGGTTAACATTCAGGCATTTTGTTGAGGCTTTAATGCAGACGAAAGCCCACAAGAAAAGCTGTGAGCAACAAAGCTCTGATTACCGACCGACAGCCACAATGTGTACTGGCCCTAATTACACAACACACTCAGAAGCTGTAAACACATAATCCAACACAACACATATTTAGGTGCCCTGCTAAGTGCATGAAAGTGCCTGGGCTTCCAGCGCTAAATAGGATTGAAAATATTACATTACAGTCAAACGGCTACCGCTTTTATCCAAAGTGTGTTCAGCTCAGTATACTAAGCAGGGGCCAAGCCCTTCAGGAGTAATGATAGAGATAAGGCATATTCTCGAACCAAAAACCTTCTTAGTCCCATTCGGCTAAGCTGTAAGCTGCTAGGCAAGGCTAGGCTATGGGCTGTCCGCATACAGATATATTGCAAGGTGTTAATTTGTTTCTATGATATGTATATAATTTTACACCTCACATAGGTGGGGCCAGTGGAGCAGTAAGAGGAATTCAATTGGATCCAAGGGCCCTGACTGACAGCAACAAGGCCAATCAAAACTAGCCCTTTGGGCTGGGGAGGCCTGGGGTAGTCAGGTCCAACTGGAGATCAGTTCACTGAGCTCAAAATTCTTTGGCAGCACGACTGAGCAGCAGCAGCTGGTAAAAGGATGATAAATGACATTTAGTAGAACGATACTGACCTGGTCCCCCTGTCGCGCCAGGACTGCCCCAGCTTTGGCATGGTGTAGGGTCACTCTGCCATTCAGCAAGGAAGGGTCCTGATTAATTAGATGGAGAGATACAGAGATCGCGTGAGAGAATAAACAGATAAGAGAGATAAGGACAATCTCTAGACCTGGGGTTGTACGTTTCAGTCCCAACAGTGCCTCAAAGCAAATTTACTCTTGAAGCAAATCTTTTATGCCCATTTCTATTTTTTCTAATATTCACCTTTCAGGCAACATTGTTGCCATTTTATTACCATATGAAACTTGAAATGTATAGCTGAATATGAATCATGATGGGCAGTAATACAGGTCTAAACTTTTATAATGCAGCACAGCAGGCGTCGTTTCCGTTAGAGGATGGACGGGAGGTGGCTATCGGGGTGGGAGGAGTTGTACCTCGATTTTCATGAGTTTCAGGATCTCCTTCTGCGCCTCCTCAAACAGGGAGGTGCTGGAGCGGCTGTTCAGGGGCCCGTAGAAGGTCTCCATCCCCCCCTCCTCCTCGGGGTAGAGGTAGACCCCCGACGGGACCTCGTCCACAGTCACGGACTTCCTCTCGCGCTGGTCCTGCGACCCCGACTGTAGGGGGAGGAGCATTTAAGTATTTCAGGTGGTTTGTTTTTGCAGTACATGCTATCACTCAAAAGTTTGCCATCTCTTGTCATCTCAGTAATTCTTGCCATATTATGAAGTGTCCATGCAATAATAAATTACATGAAACAGTCACCAAAATGTATTTTAAGATGATTTAAGTTTAATATATTATTGCAGTAAAGTATGAAGAGGCAAATAAGTTCTTGAGTGATAAATAACCCTCATCTATTTTAACAATTTTTCAAAGTACTTCCACCATTAGATCTACCCACTGCTCTAAAAATTTTAAAAACAACGGAGGGAGTCTTGAGTGTCCGACACGACGCCTAGAACAAACAGCCCGAACAACTGACACTCAAATATTAGCATTTTCCCTGCACAGATTCCCAGCACTGATTACACATAATTTGTTATCAGGACACGCATTTGATACCTCCAAGTGCATTTGATAAAAGCTTCTGCCAAACGAATGCAATATAATATAATGGAGGTCATGGACTAAATGTGGGCAACATAGCAATTCTGCACAGTAGCACATTGTCATAAGCCATATAATATATACATTAACAGATATGCATGTATTGTAAAAGCATCTTTAGACTGGTAGAATATGTTGGCACACAAGCACTCTCTCCTAGATACACACACACGCGCAACAAAAACCCCACTCCATCCACATGGCTTATCCTCTCCTTGTCATTATACTGCCTGCTGATTTAGCTGCTGCATAAACACACTCTGCATACAAGATGTGTCCCCGCTGACCCCGCCCCCTACTCCTCCCCCTCCCCTCTCTGACCCGCGTGAAGGTTGGCGGGATCGGAGCGCCGTCCTCCGCCGAGACAGAAATGCGTCCTCGCTCGTACGCCATGTCAAAATCCGACCGCAGACTCTTCTGTATACCTGCACAGGTACAGAGGGAGAGAGGGACCTGAGAACAGCACTCTAATGCTCTAACAACAGACACATGACGGTGTTCGGCCAACTACGGAAACAAAACTGTGCCAAAATTCACAAAGTGAGCAACAGAGGCATCAGTGGGATTGGACGGGATGAACATAGCAAATGAGCATCACTTAAAAAAAAAAAAAAAAAAAAAACACTACAAATAAAACAAGCAACGAATAAGGAAACGAGGAAAAATGAACAAATTACAAAAGCAAAATGCAAAACATCTTGATGAGAGTGAGTGAGCTATGCAAATATGATGCAAATCAGCATGAATAATAAAAGCTCATGAGTCATGAGATTATATTGTTATGAGTCTGGTGTTTGTACCAACGGTAGGAAGTGGGGGATGCCTGCGGTCACACCGCGGGCCGGGGACTCACCCGCGATGTCCACGGGCATGGAGATGGCCCGGCTGAGTGTTGGCGGAGTGGTTCCGTCTTTCCCATGATCCCCTCCTGCAAGTGCAGAGCACAGGTACACACTGGAACCCGATTCGGTTGCCCGCAGACACACACCTTGTGAATGATAACCCACACACACACACACACACACACACACACACACTCGCTAACCCTCATACACACACCTGCACATACAGTCACCCGCATACCCACACACATGCAGACACCAACCCTCATACACATGACTGCACATACAGTCGCCCAAATATACCCTTGTGAGCATGACAACCGTCACACACACACATCCGCATACACACACATACACCAACCCTCATACACACACCTGGACACAGAAATCCTCACACAGACAAGGACAAGGACACACACACACACACACACACACATCCACGCACATGCACCCTCTCACAAACACATACACACACAACGTGGCACAGCCGGAATTGGTTCACTAGCTTGTAATCAAACCTACTGCTCTAGAATTTTCAGCCCAGCCCAGAACAAACAGATTTCATTCAATCACACTGCATAAAACACATTGACGCCAAATATCCGTAATGTCTCCAAGCTCATAATGAAGAAGGTTAGGGTCTGCACCAGGGGACACTGATCCTAGACCATCAAGATTTCAAAAATATCACCCACAATCTGAACAAACGTGTCTCCGGTGCTGTAGCTACAGACCTTTGACACAGGGCGTATTCCCAGCGAATGTTTGCACAAACATAACCACACGCCACATCAGGCTTGATACAGAGCTCCATCAGTCAAACTGGTTGTGTTATTTGCATGAGCAGCAGAAAGATGGGCTGTGAGGGCAGAAGGACAGAAAAGGGCCAATACTGGAGCACTAAACAGGGGGCAAAGCTTCGAGCTCCTCTCTCCTAGAGCAGTCCTGGCTCCAAAGGGTGGTTCCCAAATCTCTCCTGCATCTCCTGCAGCACCCCAGCCAGATCCAGGTGTTCGAGGTTTTTCAACCTCAAGCACGTCCGATACCACAAATCAAGCCCTTGTTTGGTTTTATCATTTGCGCTGAGGTGAAATCTGACTGGGAAACTCCAGGAGATGTTAGGGAACCACAGCTCTATAATGCGTCTCCATTATAGCTGGTAAATAATGGATGACCCTCTCCAGCCTCGTTTGCAGAGTCAGCAGTACACCATTCCCCAAGGACACAACCAGGGCTGCTTTCATCTCATGCCGTTAGGGAGGGGTGTTTCTGTTGGGGAGGGGTTGGAGTGGCTGTAATAGACTCTCCTGTCACGCGGACGACCCCCCTCCCGGAGGTCACATTTCCAGTGATTCAATCCAACTAGGTTTTTCATCTGAATAACTTGCTGTTCATCGATCCATTTGAGTGAAAAAACTCATTTGACTCTGGTGGAAATGCAAAATGGATGCATCCATCCACTTCCCTCTCCCCATTTCTCCTTTACTCGGACCGTGGAAACCCCCTCCTCTGTTCATCCATCTTCTCCTCTTCCGTTTCTTTCCATCCTTTGCTCAAATCAGATCAAAGTTCCTCTGCACAGCAATTATTCTGAATTACTTTGAGAACCCTGAACTAATACACACGCACAGGAGTTAGCCGGAGCTGACAGTAGCAAGGAATTACTTCCTGGTGCTGACAGTAAGTGACCTCAGATCTGGCCCACGCTCCACTCGCTTCCTCACCTGGCGAGTCGGTCTTCACGGCGGCCTCGCGGTGCTCCTCGGACACAGTCAGGCTGCCGAAGCGCTTGCTGTGCCGGACGGGACTGGTGCGGGATGGGTGTGGGGAGAGGGGTAGCAGGCGAAGGGGCTGCATTTCCTGTGGGAGGAGGGGTCAGGGGTCAGGACTTCCTGTGTTGAGCTGTCCGCTATACTTTTCTAGTATTTATTTTGCTATAGGGCTAGTTTCACGCATATAGACCAAACTAAGTCCTGGATTAAATTAAATTTTCAATAGCAAGTCTCCATACTAAACTCAGTGTAATGCAATCAAAGTTCGATCAGTGTCATTCCCATAGCCTGGATGAATTCACAGCAACAAATTTATATGATTTTATGACTGCCTTCATTAAAACTGTAATTAAAACTCATTGAGCTAATTTCACAGAAACAAGATAAGGCCATTTGAAGACAAATTTCAATATTTGAAAGACATCTCTCTATGGAAAACTCAATTTAGTCCAAGAATGGTCTTTGTCTGTGTCCATAAACCTGGCCCAGAATAGAATTACCCTTTAATAACATAAAAATGCCGAGCAGACATAACTTAATGCATATAATTTAACATGTTTTTTTCAAACATTTGCCACTAAAATCATTTAGTCATAAGAAAGGTACCGTGTAAAAACGTGTGACTTTCAATGCTGAGTTAATAGGTCAAGCAACAAGCATTCTTGCCACATTATACGCAAGTTATTACAGGGAGATTTTACCACAGTTTTCATTTCCTTACACACACTTACTGCATTAAATGAATGTATAACATTATGAGTTCTGAAAGACATTTAACCAATCCCAACACTTATATCCCTGGGTGACAAGAACTTCTCTCCATTTGAGTAACTGTTTTTTTTTTTCCCCACAGTGGGGTTATATCTACTCAATTGTGTTGATTTCGACATTTTCCGGTACGGTTGCGTACAGGTCTGATGTTTTGTAACGTAGGGCCCTGTTGAACAGTGAGCGCTGTCTGAGACTGACGACCTGCTTAAGAAATCTTCAAATAAAGGAGGGAGGGGAGGGGCTGGGGAAATGATCTCCATCAGTGCCAACAGGGCAATCATAACGTGTCTGTACTTTAGCCACAGACACATTCCTGAAGGGTGAGATCACAGAATGCAGAGAAAGCTCTCCGCTCAGTCATTCAGTACAGTAAAGTGTCTCCCCTCACACTCATTCTCCTGAATGAGGTTAAACTACCGCGCAAACATCTACTTTTAGCCGGGCTACGTTTGTACGACAGTGCTCTTTTCCCATTCTGATAAGATAACTGTGAGCCTGCACTGATTCTGTCCGACACCATTTTCAGCTGTGGAAGAGGAAGGCACTCTACTCCTCCCCCTTACCCATCATTCTGCCTGTACCTGGCTGTTCAACCAATTGCTTTCTTTTGAATGTCCCTCCACCCCCCCTCTGTTGATCATTCATTGGTTTTCTCTGCCATTTGTCCTTTTGTATCCAATCAGTTCAATCCTTACTGTAAGGAACAGCCCACCTTGTTTCAGCATAAATCTCTGGGCCTCCATCTTTAGCTCTCTCTTGTTTGCTAGTACCAGAGAGAGCCGCGGACTTCAGCAGTTGGTTTTCATTGGTATGATTCACCATTTGTTCACAATTGTAACAGTACAATAAACTTGTTAAATGACTATTAGTCGTAATCTCTCGGTTCTACGACATAACCCACATGGCCTTTAGCCCAATCGGGCTTATGCTGTGGTTAGATGCCTTCGTGGTGGTCTGTCGTCCGTCCGTAAACTTTTTTGCCTCGTCAGCGCTCTAGCGCCTTCAGTTTTTCACAGATCCATTCCATATTTCTTATGCCTGTATATGGGTTAAAATTTAGGCCAAGTATGATTTTGGCCATGTTTGGCCAACTGGGCGCAGTGGTTTTGCCACTATTTTTTTACCATAGTATGTATGAGCAGGAAAGCCATAGTTCTGCTGAACTGTTTCCACAGTCTCTGTCATTTTACATCAGGTTATTTAAATTTACTGAGCGTGATCTTGTCTGTTTATACTTCGTGTGCGTTTGTGCGCATTATAGTGTGTATAAGTCAAAGAAACAGCATGTGAGCGCTCGTGAGTGTGTGTGTGTGTGTGTGTGTGTGTGTGTGTGTGTGTGTGTGTGCGCTTACAGCACTCACGTGACTGAAGAGCTCGTTGGTGAGGCCCAGATAGTTGTGCAGGGCCAGCACTGTAACCCTCTGGAGCCGAACCATAATAATCTAAATCAGAGAAGAAGAGCCACAGACATGAGCATTACTGTTTACTACGGAGACCATATGTGAACAGACCTGAGCTCTCACACACTTACACAGACACTCTCTCACTCACTCACACACTTTCGCACATTTCCACACAAATACACAAACTCCCTCTCACTCTCCCCATCTCTCAGCATCTCCCACTCTCTCATAAGAGCTGAATCACATCTGTTCTACACATCTGTTCTCCAGAAAAATGGACAGCGAGGCCTTCTCAAACATGAGTATACTTGAAGATACATACACGCACACACTCGTCCTTGTACTTCTATCCTCAAGAGGACATTACATTGACTGCCATTCATTATTTGTGCATCACCACAGCCTTCCCCTAATCATAATTATATCCAAAGCATGCCGAACCCAAACCCTTACACACTAACCCTAACCTACTATAACCACCCCCTAACCAATCCAAATTATAACTTTACTCGTAAAGCTAGCAAATAAGTCACAATTTGTAGTTGTGAGGACTGGCCAAAATGTCCACACTTCCAAAAAACGTTGATTGTAAACATGTTCTTGACATCACTATGTAGCAATTACAAGAATGCACTCACACGCACTCTTTCACTCTTTCACTCGCTCACACACACACACACACACACACACCTCTCACCTGCACCACTCGCACTAGGCTCTCAGGATACTTTTCAAAGATGGACAGGAAGGCCTCAACAGGAAGTCGAAGAACAGTGGACATCTCGGCTGCCCGCGCCGACACGGTCCGGTATGGCTTCTGGTGACCCTGCCACACGTAAAAAAAAAAAAAATGAACAGCTCTCATAACAGCACCATCTAATGACAGTTCTCCGCAAAAATCAACAGATAAAAACAAGCACGCAATTCTGGTTGATCAACAGCTCAGTCGCATGCAAGGACTAAGGTCCAATACTTCAATGATAGCACACTGCACCAGATAATTCCGGAAACTTCATGTCATTTTAGTAAAAACGTCACAGGCAATGACCCGAATTACTGTTCAAACGACAAAACTCTGATGGATAGAACACAAAGGCCAGTCAGTTGAAAAGCTGGGTATACAGGAAGTTCAAGACAGGTTGTAAGAGGAACTCCAGCCTCACAGTGATGACGTCCAGGATGCTGAGCAGACTGTGGACGCTGTCTCCAGGGTAAACCTCTTTCACCACTCCGTCTTTACCATCCTGCAAGAGAATACAACTATTTTAAAATGACACAACACAAGTAAAAGAGCCAGAACACAACATCTCTCAGCACAACATAACACAACACACAACACAAACAAATACAGCAAAACCAGTCACAGACGGCAGAACGAAACAAAATACTCTCAACAGCACTCGCAAACAACAAAGCACCACACTACAAACACCAAGGCTAGAGGAGAAAAACTAAACCTGCAACAGAGCACGCTCAGTAGATTGACTACACATTCCTTGATTATGGCCGCCATGCGCTAATGAAACTGTTGTTAACCTGATGAGGCTTTAATTCACCTCTGATTCGCTCTAGTTTCCCCACAAGATCATCGTCATTTCCCCATTATGCAGATTTTTACAATAACCAGATTATCTGCAGACAGAGGTTAAGTGGTATTAATCCCTGACACTATAATCGGATGGTGAGCAGGAAAAAACCATGGAATCGCAAACGGCCAAACGTTTATCCCTGCTCTCAAATACATGCCTTGGAGAATTAACACTCGTATACAGCTCCTGATACATACACATGAACAGCCTCACTGCCTCAAACACACGTGTTCGCGCACACACACGCACACACTATGACACACCTCCTCACACACACACACATACACACTCATGCACACACTGAAAACACACACACACAGAGATGCAACTCCTCTTACAAATATCCACTCTCACATACACACATCCAAGTACGAACATACACGTTCACACAAACAGACATCTAAGAACATACACACACACACACACAAACACACACACACCTGGCCGGTGAGACACAGCTCCAGCTTGCCGTCCTGCACCACATAGATGCTGCTGTCAGGCTGCCCTGGGCGGAACACGTATTCCCCCTGCTGAAACTGCAGGAACACCATGTGCTTACACAGCTCCAGGAACAGAGGCTTCTCAAAGTGACCCAACACCCTGCAGAGAGAGCACAGAGATTCACAGAAACACAGAGATTCAGAGAGCACAGAAACACAGAGAGGGCACAGAGACAGCAAAGAGATTCAAAGAGAGCACAGAAAAATAGCCAGAACTCAGATACAGGGAGAGGACAGAGATGCAGAGATAGAGAGCACAAAAAATATAGAGAGCGCACACAGATATAGAGAGAGTGCAGAGATCCAGAGAGAGAGCAGAGAAACAGAAAAAACAGAGATACAAGGAGAGCACCGAAATATGGGAAAGAGCACAGAGATCGAGAGAGAGCACACAGACACCGAGAGAGCACAGGGACAAAGGGAGAGCTCAGGGATCAGTGAGCAATTCAGGATGACTGAGCAGATATTCCACATCACAAGGTGCCTACTACATAAAAGACCCCACGAACAGTGCTAAAGATCCCGCCCACACCACCACAGACCCCACCCACTACATATTATAGCCCCATAAACAGCACCACAAACCCACCCACAGCACAACAGACCCACCCACTGAGCATCATAATCCCACCCACAGCACCACAGACCCACCCAATGCGCATCATAACCCCACCCACAGCACCACAGCCCCACCCAATGCGCATCATAACCCCACCCACAGCACCAAAGACCCACCCACTGCACATCATAACCCCACCCACAGCACAACAGACCCACCCAATGCGCATCATAACCCCACCCACAGCACCACAGACACACCCATTGCACATCATAACTACACCCACAGCACCACAGACACACCCTCTACACATCATAACTCCACCCACAGCACCACAGACACACCCATTGCACATCATAACTCCACCCACAGCACCACAGACCCAGCCACTGACAGACAGAAAGATGCACACAGACACACATACCGGACGTTCTTGAGCATGTAGAGCACTTCGGAGGGGAGGTGGGAATTGGCCACGTCGAACTCAGTGAGGTCGGCCTCCAACACGGAGGGAGGCGGCTCTTTCATCTGCAGTGTGGGCACCTCCTTCTTAAAGCGCAGGAATCTGTGAGAGGGGGAGGGGAACATGGGCACAGAGAGGAAGGGCAGGAGAAATACAGGGAAAGAAAGAAATGTGTGTTTGCCATTACTCTGATATGGCCTGGCGGTTACGGTTTTTGTTGTCAACACAGAGCAAGTATTCTGTTAAATAATTTAAATTCATGTTCCCATGCATTTCCATACGCCCACAACAAGCCTTTGATAACAGACACAAATGCATTTCATCCCAGAGCAGTGATTTGAGTCTGAGAGAGAGAGAGACAGAGAGTGTGTGTGTGTGTGTGAGTGAGTGAGAGAGAGAGAGAGAGAGTGAGTGTGTGTGTGTGTGTGTGTGAGTGAGTGAGTGAGTGAGAGAGAGAGAGTGTGTGAGTGAGTGAGAGAGAGTGAGTGTGTGAGTGAGTGTGAGTGTGTGAATGAATGAGTGAGTGAGTGAGTGTAGGGGATGACCTCTAATCCTCACTTTTTGGCGATGATGAGCATCTTCTGCTTCTTCTTCAGGCGAGGACGAGAGGAGGAGGCGTTTCCCACCAGGGAGGACGTGGACTGGGACACCTGGAAAAGGATGGCGCGGGGGGGGGGGGGGGGGTGATCAGGGCCAATGTGAAACCCCAACCCAACATGGCAGCCCACCGAAGCCCTGCTCAGCACTCACCTTCCTCATGATCTTACGCCCGTAGAACATGACCTTGTCCCGTTTGCGGAAGCGATATTTGGGGGTTTCCTGCGCCTCCAGGTCTGTGGACCCCAACCGTGGGAGGGTGGGAGAGAGGTCAACAGTTAGACACCTTATGTTTACGAAGCCACTGATCCCAGAACAGTGCCAAAGAGAGAGGCCAGATGAACAGTCAGTGTGGAGTAATGAACATACAGATTTCAGCGGTACAAACAACACTGGTCTCAGAGCAGGGAAAAGGTCAACTAAAGCATGGCGCCGTCAGAACAGGCAGCTTGAGAGGATGAGCACAAAGATCTGTCAGGTAGCTGGATTAGCGGAAAGCATTTCAAGGAAAACAAGAGCCATCTGGCAATGGTGGATCCCCCTGGCTGTAGGTTGTGTAACCTACAGGTTGTGTGGACAGACGGACGGACCGAAACCCCCAAAAGGCACAACTAGACCACAAGGAGAAGCTCCATACCAAATTTGGTGTTTGTATGTGGTAAAGTTTTCGAGTTCTGGTCCGGAAACGATTTTATTACAGACGGACGGACGGACACACTGATCGCTATAAGCCCCCACATTATATGCCGGGGGGATAATAAATTAAACCACGCACAATTAAACAGGGGTAGGTATTTACAAATAATCAAGCCTAGTGTTGTTAGGGTAAGCCGGTGGGTAATCTTAAGCAGAATAATAGCCCATAGTTTACGCCATTGGCCCCGGCTTTGTGTAATCAGCTGTTAAGTCGCTAGGTATAAAAGTATCAGCTGAAAAACTGTAATTTTATTCCACAATTACATGGCACCCCTGGCATTATTAAACTTTACAGATTCATGGATGTCATCAGTATGGAGGACCAAAAATGACTAAAGTATAAATAAATAAATAAATATAAGAATACATAAATAAATACATAAACGAATGAACAGTTGTTGAGATTAACTACTAAATAAATAATATATATATATATAAAAACATGAATAAATGCTGAAGTAAATATGGAAATAAATAAATGCTGAAATTAGTTAATGAAAATTTATATTTAAACATAGATGAATAAATGCTATAAATGTATTTCTATATTTTAACATTTATTTATGTATTTCTGTGTCCGAATGCCAATTACATGGGAGGTCCTAGCTGTGCATTGCACCGACCTGTGATTGGAAGATAAATCTAGCATTTCACCGCACTGCGGTGGCCTACAGGATCAAACACACTGTAAGGGCCAATAACATCTCCAAATGGAGAAACGCGCAGCAAAATCAGAAACGATGCAAAGCCACAAACATGCAAACCACAGAAGCAAATGCAAGAAAGAAAAGCGCTGCATTTATCAATCAACACAACAAAAGTGCTCCTAGTCGCTATGGGCAGCGCCAACTAAAACAGCTTTTACTTCTGTCCAGAGTCAAACTAGCTAGTTCGTTCGCTAGCTTAGCTAGCTGACAGTTACAGTCAATATATCGTAAATGCTCGCGGTTCAACTCTAGCTATAATTATGTTTCGAGCACAGGTCGGTGCAATGCCTGCATTTAGCTGCTAGCTTTTCCAGCTGGTCAGCTACATCCCGCAGCAGCTCCCAATCGAGGCCATTATATCCGAGCTAGATCGCAAACATCGAGTGACTTATCAACTCAATTAACTTTACAGGGAAGATTCACTAAGGATCGTTTGCTTCTGTCTGGCTCTCCTTATTGACCAATCTAGCTTCAGAGGGAGGGTAGGATCTACCACTTTATTAGCATAGAGACACAAAAATACATAAATAAACACAAGTAAATGTAAAATTGAATAAAGCATCAATTCATTTATGTGATGTTTAAAGATAACTTTTAATTCATTTATTTCAGCATTTACTTATTTATGTATTAATTACAGAAATTATTAATTTATTCATTAATTTATAGTTAAGTCATTTTTGGGCCTCCATAATCAGGACAGAGACTTGTATAGATGTCAAGCAGTGTTTTTTTTTTTTGGGGGGGGGTGGTACTGACTCCGCAGTTTGATCCTCCGAAGGACGAAGAAGATGAGGATGGCGATGAGGACAATGGCGATTCCAGCGCCGATTACGATCCCCAACATCTACGGGGGGTCAAGATAAAGGGGACAAAAACAGGGAGACAAGGAGAGAGGGGCCAAAGGAGAGAGTGTGAACACAGAGAATGACAGGTAAATAAAGGGGAGGCAGGAGAGGAAAAATACAACGGATAAAGCATAGACGGAAGGAAAGGTAAAACGAGTGAATCAGCGTAGAATGATAGAGAGAGGGAAGGAAGAGAGGGATAAAGGACAGTGAGGGATGAAAGTCATTAAGAGGGCATCTGCCATTTAACCCAATCAGCCTTATTCACTGCAGAGGATATAAATGATGTACTCAAAGGGTTAAACACAAGCCTGGGAACAAAAGCTATAATGTCCTATCCCATCAGCCGCTGGGGGAGCACAAGCCCAATCCACCAATCACAGCGCAGACTCACCATGCTGGTCTGGAGCTCGTCCTCCACTATAGACCTGATATTTACTGGACCTTCCTGCAGAGAGAAACGAACCAATCAGATAGATTCAAATACAAGACACAAATAAAACAGCAAAAAATCTGCAGTCTCCAGGTAAAAACCAAGTAACCTAAGTTTTAGCAGGTGTTTAGGTATTCGAAAACGTATTTGCGGTGATATCCAAGCGCTTTCAGTGACTCCATTTTACATTTAAATTCCATCACTTATCAGGCCTCAGCTTGATTTTCAATCCATATGCCATTGAATAGTGTAGGAATTAAAAGCTAATTAAAATCACATCTCTGTCCAAATGCATCATTCTTCATGCGTGATTTGGAATTAAGCATCCAGAGAGAAATGTTAATAAGACACGTCAATGAGAAAACTCACTCAGAGCTACCTGGATTTGCATAAATAAAATGAGACCAATAAGTATTTCAACATCGACGCAATTTCAGAGAAGCTGAAAATTGAGCTGTCAGGATGCGTCATCCCTTCCTGATTTGATTGGATGGAGCACATAACCGCATGCCTCAAATCTACGGGTATGAATAATTGCAGGCATTTAACCCTCAAGTTCAATATCCAATCTAATGTTATTCCACCCCAAGGTGGGCGTGGGTGTCACAGGGCAATAGACACTCACAGGGTTATATTTGTGTCACAAACACTGATGGGCCTCAGTGTACATTCAATCGCACAGTACAGCCACAGCATTAGACGTACAGACTACTGTTCTGTGTGCATATTTCCATGTTATCACACACCGTTAGTCTGAGATACAGAGCACAGACAGACCATTAGAGGCAGATGCAGATC
Organism: Gymnothorax reevesii; assembly: GCA_029721435.1. Lineage (NCBI taxonomy): Eukaryota > Metazoa > Chordata > Actinopteri > Anguilliformes > Muraenidae > Gymnothorax > Gymnothorax reevesii. The sequence goes on from CM056592.1 coordinate 24,710,529, forward strand.
ATAATTTCATGTTCTGCTTTAAAGTGAAGGATATAATCGCTGCAGGGGGATAACTGATGCCAAAAGATCTGAATCTGTACCACCAGACTGAGTGCGTGTGTGTTATACTTGTGAGAACTGACTCTTAAACTATATGCAGTGATGAGATTTTGGGTCGTGAAGTCAGTTTGGGTGGTCCTCAAAAAGGGTTACAAAGGATCATGGCTAATTGGTTGAATTTAGGGTAACAGTCAGGGCGAGATTAAAGTTTGAGTTGGGTGAGGTATAGGTTAGGACACAGGAAAGCCCATACAAAATTAATGTAAGTCAATATAATGTCCCCACAAGAGTGGCTATGCAAACATGGTTGTGTGTGAGTGTGTCTGTATGTGTGAAGGAGAGCACACTTGCGCGTGAGAATACGTGTGTGAGTGCGTGTGTATGTGTGTGTGAGAGAGAATGTGCAGAACACCATTCCCTCTCTCTCACGATCCAGAAAATGGGATCTGGAACAGATTCCCACGGCATTCCTGCTGCTGCAGTCGACACGACCTCTGAGGTCTAACAAGAGGGCTGGATTTATCCCCACCCCCACCCCCGCCCCCTCCCCCTCCCACTGGGAAATGCCCTCTGGGAGACGAAATAAACACAGGAAACGCTGTTCTCACCATCACCGACAGTTACAACAACCGTGACAATAACCTCCTCCTGCCTGTAATGTCTGGTTATGCAGTTTAGAGAGTCAGACATTTACACTGCAGTAAGTGGGTAAGTAGTGATAGAAGCTTACGAGAAAGCAATGCACAGCCAATTGGCTTGAGGACAAACCTCTTCTCTATGGCCAATCAAATTAGAGGGGAAAAGGCCAACATGCCATAAAGGTAAACAGAGGTGCTTGAACACAGAGACTGATGTCAACTAATTGAGCCTACATAAGGCATTTCACTCTTTTTTTTAGGCACACAGCCTTGTCCCTTTTTAATAATAATATATTCTTTTTGTTTTCACAAAATTCAAGTGTCATTCACCAGTACTACAACCTTGCTCCGAGTTGAGGTCTAATATTCGAGTTTGACCCATTAAAAGCTAAGCCAGACAAGAGAATAGCTAACTTCCAGGTCAGTGCAGACACGCCATAGTAAAAGTTAAACAGAGGCGGACGGACAGAGGGACTGCGGGTCGGTTGACACACAGCAATACGAGCAAACCACGTGCACCAGACATGCCCTCCCCAACTCAGCTGCCATGCTAGCGTCAGACGTGGCTAGCGTAACGACGGCAGAAAGGTACCATGTTATACAGCGCCGCAGAGTTCCACAGTCCTGACGGTATCACGGCTTGTCAGTTGCGTCGCTGGGGAGAGGTGCTATCGATTCCTTCGCTCACAGTTGCAAGGCCCTCAGAGCGATTGGGTGTCCGTCTGCTCTCCGTTTATGGGGACGGGTCACTGAGCAGGGAGGCAGGCGGGCTTTCTGAAGGAGGAGGGGTTTAACTCACCTCTGCAGGGTCAGACTCCTGCTCCGATGTGCTCTGTCCCATTCTAGCCCCACCTCTTCACAGGGCTGGTCCATCAACAACCACTGAAGAAGAAGAATAATGATAGAACTGAAGGTGCTGATGCCTCGGTGCTTACAGCAGTGACAAGTATGTCCCTTGACGAAGCTATAAAATTCTGAGTGGACATGTCAGAGTGCCCTAGCTGTGCATGTATCCTTGACATAAGCTATGTTTCCATCCACTTGTCAATCTAATTACCTGAAGTTCGCTAAAATATTCATGCGAATAAAGGAGGTGAAAATGCATTCCCACCTAACAGCGATGAAGCGAACAAAAACTTGTGCGTAGCCTAATGACGTTACTTGCTGCTATGCGATCAAATCGGTGTGTCGAATAGATTTGACATTTTAAGCAGTTTCCATTCATTTTCGCACTGAATCGCAGAACCTTCAAGTGAACAGAAGTAGTGTGGTGGGCAACAAAATTAACTAGCTTCAACTGCATTTTATTTCTCTCAGCGAATCTAATAAACGAACATAAACTTTGTACTCAAACGAACACCAATAACTGCAGTTAATTTTAAGGTAGCTAAATGAACAAATGACGTGGTTATGCTACGTGACGTGGTTGTTAAGAGCAGCTCACATCATCAACTTTAACTTTAATACGAATTTAAAAGGTTGTTGTCTGACGATCAACATAAATAAAAGCTGGGTACAGAAAATGACACTAACAAGAAAATACAGTGGGGGTCAATAAATGCGACAAATTTCCCTAAAATGCAGTCATTTGATAAACTTACCTGCAAGCGTGTTCCAATGAAAATGAATTCATTGTTTGGAACAATTGCTTTCCACATGACACACATAACTTCCGCATTCCTTGATTCCTATTTGAGTCAATGGAAGTGTCAAATAGTGCTATAAGTCGAAAACAAAGCTCTATCTAAAAAAATCTGGCAAATTTTAATCCAAGATATCATAGCATTTAACCCAAACAGCCATATTCTAGGACTTGATTTTGACCGGCGTAGCAGTTCTCCCGGTAACAGACAGACACACAAACGAACAAACCATAGGCCCCGCTTGCGCATGCGCACCGAGGCATAATAATAAAATAATGATCCCTAATGCTAGGTTCCCACTATCACGATTCGCGGCATGATTGAAATCGTGATCTTAATTGTGGAGTAATTATGCTATCCTATCAGATCTTGAGGTCAGTCGTGGCAATCGTGTTGATCGTAGAAAAGTTTTGGACGGTTCAAAAATTTTCCACCATCAACACGATCAATTATCAATCGTGATCATCGCATCACCTCGTACCCAAACCTGAAATTTCAGAGAAATTCCACAATCAGCTACAAATGGCCAGTACTGGAGTTCATCATGGAGCGCACGACAGCGGGAACTAAGCATTAAGTAATAGGGAGACAAAGTTAAACTAGGTAAAAGGCAGTCCAAAGAAGAAATGAAAACTACTGCCAATGTGGTAAATTAACAAATTCAAAATGAACAATGAACAGAAACTCATATTCAATGAGACTGGTTTTGGGCCACAAACCAGAAGATGACAGAAAAACGCACACCATATTTCAAACAGCCACATCCCTTTCTTCCACAGCTATAACTTTAAACACACAGAAACAAACCATAAAACTGTGGGACTTGAAGCCACATGTCTGACACAAACACAGTGATTAGTTTTCATTCCTAAATTTAGCACTTTTCACCTTACTGCAGCAGTCAAGTTTTCCACATTACGGAGAACTGATGTGTGATTCGGCCTCACTAGACACTCATGGTGGTCTGCATCGCTGCCTGGGTTGGGAATGTGAATCTCTAATTTGACATTCGAGAGACGCCCAGGCGGCTAAAAACTCACCTGGGACTGTCCTCCCACCACGCATCACCAAGACAACCTGTGTAAGGACCCCCTTCAGCCACCCCCACCCAAGGTCTACCTCTGAAAATTAACCCCTTTGCTGCAGTGAAAGAAAAGTAAAAGCTTGGACTCACACACATTCAAGAGATACAAGCGGGAAAACAGCAAGGATCAGGGCAAAAAAAATAAAAATCACAACTGAGGTGCGGTGACATAACCATACGCAAAAGCCACAAGATCCTGCCCAGACTTAGTAATTTTCCACGCAAATCTCTGGCGTTATTCTGAGTCAAGGGCACATAGTAATGCATGCCTTCAGGTGCTCACTGACAGAGAAATCTCAAATTTCCAAACACACCTAGGATGTCCAGTATTGTACCTGGGTGTTTCTCTCCTCTGCCAATGGGACCTTACTGTGAACTGACGTAACACTCGATACATGTCCATACATGAGCGTGCCCGCGTAAACACAGACACACAAAGAACGATCATTGGAAAGCAAGTCAGACTCTTAGTACCCTCACTTATTTTCATACAGAGGCACAACCAATGCACACCCCTCACCTACACTTAAAAGCCACAAGAAAACTCCTCCAATAATCTTCCCTGGTTAGTCCACTGCATAACAAGCACCAATCACGGCCGTCAGAACACAAGCCAATATGAAGGGGCGAGGTTTCAGACAGGTGAATCCTTACTCTGGGGTTAAACATTGCCTTCGGGCTTTAAAGGGGCACTGTGAGCCTTGACTTTTTAAATCAGCCAGTTTCTCCCCATGTCATTGTTATCCAGAACAATCAGGCCAGTATCTTAGGCAGGCACAGTCTGGGAAGGGAACACCCACTTTCCCAGCACAGAAAATTTGGGTCTAGGGAGTCAAAAGGTTATTCTCAGTGAGTGTTCACTGAATATGCTCAGAAGAGTGGAACAGCACAACTGCTCATATTTGCATGCATATTTATCTTCCAGTCATTTTCTGCATGTCATACAAGGCCCACTTCCCCTGGGGCAAGGCATTATAATGATAAATTCAAGAGAAAAAGAACAGATGCAGACAAACACTAACGAGCAAAAAAGGAAGGAAAACATTCCTATTTATAATTTTCTTATTACATTTAAAGACCACATAAATGTAATTCAACCAGGAGACAGGTCAAAACTACTATGGTTCCCAATATGGAAAGCCATTCATCTCAACTTCCGAGGTTATTGAACTCTAATTCTCGAATACGACTTTCTTGAAACGTTTTATCCTTTCTAAAGCAGAGAAACGATGTAGTGCGCAGGTGTGATTATAAATGCTTTCAGTTGAGGTAAATTAGCATGGCAATCGTTTTCCATTCGGAAAATGTCGGAAACCACCAAAATGACCCGTAGCATCACACGTCTCTCAGCAGAGCAATTCATGAGCGTAGCTTCTACATTGCTGGGGCACCTGCCCTTTGTTCTTCAGCTGGTCAGACTGAAGCTAACTAAAGTAACAATGAACCATAAATTAAGCCTCAAAATGTGCTTGTTTTTTTTTTTTTTTTTTCTCTTAATTTAACATGAACAACAAAGGCATGTCCCATTTTGCCAACAAGGACAAGCGCGGAATATGTCCAGAGATGACTGAAAGATACCAGACCACACAACAAATAAAGATCATAACAATTTGATGCCAGATTTCCAGTTAAATCAGAAGTACAATATACAACAAGCTGGCTGCGAGGCCCACAGTCTAATATGTTCCCTGTGACCTTAAAAGGAGGTCAATTCTGCTCAACATGAAAGTGGATATTTTGTAAAAGATGGCGAGGAAATGGATCCACAAAATTTGAGCATCAGGTTAAAGAGAATGCCGCAAAACACCACAGAGAACAATTTTGAGCTTGTAAATCAAGCTTGAAAAAAATAGGTCAAGTACAAATATTTGACCTGCTAATTGCAAAGTCAAATACTAGGTCTAGGTCACTAATATTAAATAGGAAACTGGTTCATAATCTAATCTTATATGCACGACATGGGGTCTATAATCCATTTTCTTCTTGAGTTATCGTGTTAACGCCACTTTTCGGACAGACGGACGGACACACACACACGCACGGATGGGGTGCATTCCTGTCTCCCTTTCATCAGAGGCGACGGCAGACAAAAACACGCAGAAGAGCGGCATGCTAGTTTAATTTAAAAAAAAAAAAAAAAGAACCACATAGTCCACCACACAGTCCCGAGACTTTATTTAAATAAGCATTGCTAAAAAAAAATTCCATTGTGAAAATATTGTTTAATAAGTAGGGCATTTGTTTTATTTTAATCAAATGCAACTTCTTGTCTCAGTATAAAAATACATGGTTTCTGGGGTAATGACCAGAGGCGGTGTGCCATGGCTGTCCACGAAAAAAAAAAAAACAAAAGTGGATCTTGCTCTTCAGAGGATGACTTATCTGCAGTTATATGACACCAACAATAAATTGCAACGACCCAAAACTGTGAGCAGCATTAGTCAACGCTCTCAGCAACGGAGAAATACTCAGTTGCTGAACGCAGTGATGTCGAAGTCCACTTCGGATGTGCGGATGCATTAATCAGTCTCGTAAATGCTAGCGAGCAACTTAATGCCAGCAACATACTACATCCATTTATACGTCACCTATTGGAGCTCATCCAAATGCTCTTTTAAGCTGACAAGCCCTAAAGCTGGCTCTCTAAGAAATACACTCGACATCATGCAACGTTACTCCAGCCTGCCTGGATATATTCCGAGCACTGATGACCGAGGTCAGATTGCTAACGTCAGCTCTCTATGCTACATTTGCAATCCAGCCAACATTTCAGGTTTTTTCCCCCATCCAGTTGTTATGTAGACTTTTGCTGGAAAATTCTAATGTTTCAGCGATACAGTGCGCATCTGCCTCTGCTCTCTGGGTTGTGCCAGCGGGTAGTGAATGTGATGATGCTGCGTTTTGACCCCATCGCTAGTAACAATCAAAACCGGGATAAATTTGCATGCTGACCGCCTATTGCGTGCACCTCGACCTGACTCTCGCTCTAAACCAAAGCTTACCAAAACGCAGTAAAATTTGAGACGCATTATTGGGTTCACAGTATGAGATAAAACTCTTGATGGAATCAAACGACTGACATCTGCATACATCCACCCCCAATTTTCAACATAACGGCTGTATTCCAGAGGCTGGACAGGCTGTCTTACCTGACCCAGGCGGCTGTCGTCAATCTGTCTTGTCAAACACCGACTCCGCTCCGGAAACACCCACTGGAATCAACTCCTCCCATTTGCACTGGGAATTGAGCTTTAACCAATCGTAACAAGAAATTTGTGCGATCGTCCCCAATCGCGATCAAGAAGAGGAGCCATCACTCACAACCCACCCACTTACAACCTTGCATAGATGAACCAATCAAATGGCCAATGTGTGAGCAGAACGATCGACATGGGTCATTGATTGGTGAGTTACTTAAGAGTGACAGAACAATAAGCCTATGCGATCAAATAATGGTTAAAACACTTCTGCTTGTTCCACTACGCAGGTGCATTGCGCTGGTTTGCACTGACTACTATCGACAACTAAACGCCAAACTGAAGTTGTTCAGTGCAAGGCAAGCCTTAGCTAATATGAATGATTCAAACGGGGGAAACGAACAGTTTCATTTCATCCAGAATGAGGGTGTCCCTTTCATATCAACATACCGCTTATACTTGGTGCGATAACAACTGTTCCTGTGAACAACAATTCTTTTCATCACGAGTCAGCTCAAACAGGCTTCCACATCAAGTCTAAAACAAAATGTTAAATCTTCTCAACAGTAAGCACAAAACTACACCATGTTTGCTGTAGAGGTGTTTCATCAATAGTTCAGCAAGGTTGTGGTGTGTGTGTGTGTGTGTGTGTGTGTGTGTGTGTGTGTGTGTGTGTGTGTGTGTGTGTGTGTGTGTGTGTATGCACACACGTGTATGTTCATATGACCTCAGAGGTTTCCAGAACCACTTTTGTAGACAAACATCCTCTTATGACTCTTAACTTCCTCAGGAGTGTTCCACCATATGCTGAGGAATCTGGGATCAGAATGCTTCCCATTTGTATTCCACCAGAAATGTTGCTATGTTAAATTAACAGCATACCAGGAAATGACATTAAATTGTATTATTATACAGGCAGAGAATGGGAATGGAATGCCGGGCATTGATCCAATGGCTGCTGTGCTTGTTATTCTGTAAATCATGTTTGTCTCTACTGGAGAACACTGAAAGCTCTTCGAGGACAACTTAATAGCTCATGGAATACACAGGGAGGAATCTTGACTGCACACTCTACTCAATGAATAGGATAACATTCAGAGTTGAATGCTGGGGCCCGTAGAGTCCAGCATTACAAGAAAATCATTGGCTATTTTTTATTGGTCAGTGGCATGACCAGATATTCTTTTCAATTTTTGGATATTACAGTATACTCCATGCTCAAATGCTTTGTAGGCCTATATACTGCATTATTAGCAGAAATAGAATTGTACCAGAGTCACAGGACCATAGTATGAAACCAGCATATTTATCCAGGACACAGACCTTTACCTGTTATTTTCTTGTTCGTATGGTCAAATGTTTTAGGGCAGCGTACTGTGCATGGTTTTCTTTATGACATAAAAAACAAACATCAATATGATGTGGTACTGGTTTAATTTAAATATTTGGGCGCTTTCTACTTTGTCTGACCTTGTTCCTCATTGAATTGTTGACATCAAGTGTTGTCATTGTTACTTTGACTTTATATTTAATATCAGCAATATACCTGGAAAGCAGCAATTGGAAAACTGAAGCTTTATAATTAATGTTGTACATACAATGCATCTTGTTTGATCAGCAAACCACTAGGTTTGACAGTTTCATTGGAAGCAGCTATTTTTCAGACAGTTTATGCCGAAAAATTATTGTATGCCCTTACAGTCTTAAGATTTAATTTATTTCTAGATTTCTTCATTGAAGATGACATCATGAGTAGAGCTTATGAGAGCTATCACAATATTTGCAAGCACATAGATTGCCTCCGATCCTGCTCTGACCAAATAGCTAAGGTTATGCAGGTCTAGACTTGGTTGGTACTTTGATGAGAGACCAATCAGTAAAGCTAAGTTGCAGTGTTGGTGGGCTGGTAGGGGGTGGTCTTTCCCCTGGTGCCCCCTGGTGTAATCCAGTGCAGAACGGAACACTTCCTTGATGAATTGTTTCCTGCATACAGCTGTCACATTAGCGGAAAGAGTGTTATGCTATTAAGTAAAATATATTTTTAAAAAATCTTTAAAATTTGCAGTAACTTTTCTTATGACTGAAGAGCAATATTATTGCATAGTGTACTACAATGTTGTAGATATGGGAAGGATATTCCTTACCATTCAGGGTAGCAACTAAATATTGTTCCAAGTAGATTTTTATCACTAAATTTTCATGTATGGGAAATGGTCAATGTGGTATGCGTGCATGTTGTGCTAATATATCTTACCTCCTCGTGTCCTAAAAAATTGCTCAGAAAAGGATTTCACTGAGGGATCAGGTTTTTACCTCAGTTCCAAAATGGATAGAGCACATTCACAAGCATTTGACGCCATCTCCTGGAATAAAAAATACCTACATCTTCCAATTTCCACATCCCTCTGGTGGCAGGACTTCAGCAGTACATAAGCTGTCGGTTAAAGGAGCTGTGTCACGATTCCTGCGCACGCTCAGAATTTAAATCCCAAGAAAGGGAACCTGCTTGACTGCAACTCATAATCTGATTCCATCCTTGCCAAACCGTCTTCGTTTTGCACCATTTTTATATGTTTTGGTTTCTACGGCATTATGCTTTTTATATAAGGAGCTTTCTATAGAAATTCGAGCATTCAAAGCATTATTTTAAGCTTTAGCCAAGGTATACAATTTGCCATCGCCAATAGTCATAAATGAAAAATATTTTTTTTCAACTTTGACTTGCAGTTGAGCAGATTGACTGCCTACAAAGTTGTGAGCATGTACCGTAATTGTGACACGACTCCTTCAATGTTTTATTTTGAAGCCACCAACTTTACACTCTTCTGTTTTGAAACTTGTCCTATACTTGACCCTCCTTTCTTTTGAAACTTGCCCTGTCCAAAGAATTTTTTGGTTCCATTTTTATGTATTGGGTGGCAGTACATGGGGTGGGGTGGAGGGTCATGATGCTTCATCACAAGACGGATGTGAGTTTATGTGATGTGGTTTTCATGCTCTCCCCATGCTGACAGCCCAAAGGCAATGCATACCAGGCTAACCAGAGACAAACCTGCCCATAAGAGAGAGAGGCTGACTGAATGGTGCACAATTCTCATGATGAACCGACAAAATGTTAAGGGTGAATTTACACCTCTCACCCCAATCCATGTGGAGACGGGCAACAGCCCCCCCACAATTGATCAGGAATAATTCAGTTAGGTAATGGATTAGTATTTCACAGCCTCCTAATAAAAGTTGTGGGTCCACCACATCAAAAAGAACAGCTAATAATGGCTTTGACCAAACCTGTCCATCTCAGTAAATACAACTGGAAAAGGCTCATATGAATTTGCAATACACAAACCCCAGGAAGTCTGAACATCATGTTCGTAAAGCAGGCCAATCATTATCATTACCAGCCAAACTTTTAAGTCTGAGTTGCTAACTGGACTGGGATGCTTTGACTTCACTTAATATGAAGTAACTGAGCAATATTTTGATTGTATACAATTTAATGTACACTTTGATGTCAGAATAAATGTGGGCTATTCACAGAATTTCCATATAGTGCCTCTCTTCAGAAAATTTATCAGTACACAAACTAGAGGTGTGGTTTTGAGCAGCACAGACAGGTAAAACCACACATTCATTTTATAGAACAAATGATCAGCTTATCAAACATAGATTCCAAGGGAAAGCAGCTTCTGTTGCTTTCTGTTCAGCAGTCATTCCACCACTTTAAAAAAAAATGTAATGATTGAAGATACAAGAGAAACTCGAACTGTACAGGACTTTTATTGAGTAAATTTTCCAATCAGAGGATGCGCAGACACACACACACACACGCTGCTCCCACAGGGAGTGCTGACAGGAAATCTGGGATAGATGGGAAGGAGGAGGAATCACAGCTCGGTGATGGGCTTGTGAGGCCAGTACGGGTACTTCTCCTTATCCAGCTTCGTTTCCGGAAACGTCTCGTTGAGGTCCTCGATGGTCATCTGATCGAAGGGGATCATGTTCCTGAATTTTTCCAGCTAAAACAAGGGGGAGGACCAATAAGACCAATAAGTGGAGGAGAGATGATAAATCCTTGAATGCCACTGAAAATCCACAGAGTGGACTTCAACAGTGTCGGTGAAAAGTTTAATGCAGCTTGGTTCCAATGTTTGAACGCTTCCCCAAGAATACCAATGTTCTGGATTTCAAGAAGAAACACGAGTGCTTAAATACAGCAGTAGCGCCATATTTATTCCTTACATACCTTCAATGTCATTTAGACATTCAGTTTTTAGATTTTTTTTTTGGTCCAAGTTATCTTCATACAAAGCCAATTGATTCAGATATTCTCCTCGGCCCCCCCCCAAATCGCCCTGAATTTAAAGGAATGTATTTTAGTGGCAGCACGTGTACATTCACGCATGCATGAGTAAGCGTGCGCGTTAGTGTAAGTGCACCAGTCCCACCTGCTGTTCGTATGCGGTTATGCGGGCCTTGGACTCCTCAATGTAGGCGAGAGCACTTTTGTTCGGGGGGGGGGGGTGGGGGGGAGACAACGTTCACATCAACTCCATAATATTGTCAAGTTGAAAGTTTAATAGCACAAACAAATCTTTTGGTGGATGGTCTTCCTACAATGTAGAAACATTTCTGGAAATTGACAACAGACGCAATATGTTATGCAAAATCCAAACATTACAAAAAAGTATGATTAAGGAACAGCCATGTATATGCAGTGCACAGAATTTCAAAATCGGAATGAGAGCAACAGATCAAACAAGAAACCTCACCAAAATAAAAACCTGTACAGGGTGCAAATGCCAGAAAATGTTACATTTGAACAGCTTAACAGTAAAATGGACCACTGATTCGGCTGAACCTGCTTTTCCCGTCAGGGCCTTACACATCCCCAAATCCCAAACCCTTACAACAGTGGTTCTCAAACTTGTTCCTAGATGAGCACCGTGTATGCTGGTTTTCATTGCCATTGCAATCTAAGAATTCATTAAAGCAATTTAGTTTGTTTAAAGGTGCACTATGCAAGTTTGTTTACTTTGGTTCTGTTGATATTCAAACTCAAACAAAACAGAGGTAGCCCGCCCCTCCCTCCCATGCTTCCATAACTGTCAACTCTCGTCAGTGATTGGCCAGGATGGTTTGTTATGTGTTTATTTGCAGTTTGTGACGCCTGTGCAGTCTCCAGAGCTCTTTTTACAGTGAATTTAGGGGCAGACAGCTAGCGGATCGTGGAGAGATGTCGGCAAATTGAGACAAAAATATAATCGGCCTGAAAGTTAACAAACTTGCATAGTGTACCTTTAAGTTGGATGTATTTCAGTACAGAGGGGTAACTTACCCTCTAAGCTGCCTTCCGTGGATAATTGCCAAGACAGCAAAGCGTGAGCATGAAACTCATGCCAGGAATATATCATGTTCAACCACATTGATTCAAAGGGTAATACAATATCTTGAATATTTCATTAAAATTCTAGGATTGTAACTGTCGTTGGAACAAAAACCTGCATAACAGTGGCGCCCCAGAACAGAGTTTGAGAGCCACAGCCTTACAACAACCCCTCCCCACCGACTTACCGCCTCCTGCTCCTGAGCATCGATCTTGTTGGTCTCCGTGTCCACAGGCTCAGGAATACTCAGGGCACTAAACTGCAGAGTAAAGAGGACAGGAAACCATGAGCACATAATTCCTCCGGTAGAACACAGGGAATAATCTTTTGGGTATTTATTTATTTGGCTGGATGTTGTAGGGTTTGAAGAGACAGCTTGTTTCTCCTGTCAAAAATAAGAACTTTTGGCATTATGACCATGGGGCGCGCAGCCATGACACCAACGTTTTGCAAACACATGACCACGATAGACACACTCACCACAGAGGAAGAAAACTAGGATGGATAGCACCTTTCAAACAGATGCTGCTTACTTGGCATTTCCTGGTATTTGCTTGGGATCAGCATAAACAATACCAATGTCCAATGTATGGCCCAATAAATATAATTTTGATTTTCCTGCTTTTATTATATAAGTGTGGTGTATATAAGTGTTCTCATCAGGCTACCTTAGATGCAAAAAGCAATGACAAGATTCAGAGTCCCTAAACAAGTTGACTTACCAAGAACAAATCTGTCCATCTGTCACCTTAAGTTACCTACAGTAAATTAGCCTTCAGTACTTTGGCACAATAGTTTTTAATAATCTTGTCATGCAGACAACAAGTTTCTACATATAACAAATCTACACAAGCCAATTTTCTTCCAAATCAGTGTTGAACATGCTTTTCTGATAGTAATCTTCACCGTTCACAACAACAATTATCTCCACCAAAAAATATTTGTCAGTGTTGTGCCACCATAAAGAAAGTTTTAGCTACTGCTGTTCTCCTCGAAGTGGCAGCGAGTCCTTACTACATCCACAAATTCTCAAATGCACTTTTAAGACTCCAGCAGACCACAGAGCACCCAGTGAAGCGCTGTACAAAACAAAGCCAGCGACAATTTGCTGTGACATGATTTCTGTGTCACACAACTTGTCTGATGAATGTGCCATAGAGAAATCCATATGAATGACCACAGAAATGTCGTGGAAACTGCAGTGGGATTCTGGCCTCACCTTGGCCTGGAACTCTTCAACCATGGCAACATTAGCCACTGCGCCCTTGTAGAAGTTCCAGTCAATGGCAGCAGGTTTCTCCGGGAGTGAGCGCAACCTAAAGAGACATGCCGTAAGTATGATACTGCAGCACAGTGTTTGTGTATGTGTGTAATCAAATGCATAAACATGTCTATGCATGTCCTTTGTCATGAATGGGAAGCAAGCAAATACATTATTTTCAGTGATATCTATACTTCATGGACTAGCTTAAAGGCACAGCTGCCAAGAAGCATTTCAGTTAGCCTTTACAAACTGGATCTTCTCCGTGAAATAGATTTAGGATGATGTTCCGAGATGTCGACTTTCTAAACAATTATACAACGGTAACATTCGGAGAGGCTACTGGAGCATAAGAGATCCAGTTAGTGAACTATTCACTCCCATCCCCTGTGGAAGTGTCTCTGCCAGGTAGACATACTTTGCAGCAATGGCATCGCTGCGCGTCTTCAGGCCATTGAACATGGCCCTCTGGTTGGGTGGAACTCTCTCGGCAAACGCCATCCAATCGATGGCTTTCAGTGCAGCGCGGCGGCCAGCCATGTTGCCAATTTCCTGGGCAAAGAGAAAGAAACAGGTAATGAGTTAAGTTTTTAGGTGTGAGAGTGCATAAAAATAAACAACCAAGGAACACTGAATGAGTTGCGGTTGGAGGGCCTTACCAAGTCAAATCAAATGCCTAGGATTTTATATAAGTATGGCATACAGATGTCAACAATTTCATCAAATGACAAACAATTTCTGCCATCAATCTTACGGGGGCTGCAAGACAGCATGCAAGGTGGTGCAGCTATGGTGACACAGACTCGTCCCAATCATCAACTTAGAAACACCAACTGAGAGCTGACGAGTTCATTGGGCAATGGTAATATGCAAGGTAACTTAGGGAACGAGAACAACCTTTCCACTTGCTTCGGGAAATCATCTTATTTAATCACTCAAAATAGCCAACAAGAAAATGTATAAGTAATCCGAGCCACGACATACAGCCATCAGCATATATTGAAGGGCCACCATATGAATCTGACAAAAAGACACTGTCAACCGAAAAGTAATTGCTGACGTTCTACCAAATCATCACGTTTGTGCCCTACTAACATGCACTAGCTAGGCTAAGCAGCTTGCGTTAGCTTGACACACTGCGAACACAAGGTCAGGATTTAATAGGGCGTAAAATCAGGCAACGTTTATCAGCATACCAATGCAAATATATAATACTTATAAACTTTAGTCTTCCAGAGCACTCGAGTATGCATATGATTTCAAAATATGCGCGATCAAAAGATGAACAAATTAAACATTTGAGTAGCCACTCACCTTCCGAAATAACCGACAGGGATGAAGGAAGAGATGTCCAACCGGATGCGGAAATGACGTAGAAAGCTACATTCTCCTCTTGCCACATTAAATATTGCTATTCTTTAATCTTTTAAAAATTATATTTATTTTAGAGTTTGTCGAGTTATTGAATATTGTAATGGTATATTTGGCGTGTGTGAACAGAATATATGTAGGATATGCTTTTGAAGAAATGTTTATTGCCTGCTTTGCCTCGGAAGAAATTCTCAGTTCTCCACCAATCTGGTTTGTTTTTTTCTGTTCTACAGAAATTGTAACATTAGACCAAAGCTGCTCTCACACACATACGTTGTGTAGCTCGGCGAGAAATGACGCCGAAAGCCGCTTTCACACTCGACGCGATTTTTCGTGTGTTGGCTTCTTTGCATTGACTTTGAATGTAATCTGTCGTGCGAAAAATTCGTTTCTCGTTCAGTGAGAAAGCGGCTTGGTAGTCTGATTATGTATTACTTTCATGGAACAAATCGCATGTTCGCTCCAGGATGAGTATTCTGCACACGCCTTTGACCTCCAGAGCCACATGTGAACAGTTTCTTGAATACTTTGGACACTATCTGGGAGCAGATTACTTTTTTCCCATACTTTTTAGAATAACCCGGAAGTTGTACATTCCACCAATAAGGCACCGATAATTTTTTTTTAGCCAAACCATAGCTTTTTATTGTAATATTAACAAGCAAACAAGGCACAAATACAAATATACTTTGTCGATGAAACTCTGCCACAGGTTAAGCAAGACCAAAATAATGTAATAATCAAAGTCTCCAAAGTAATAGAAAAAAAAAAATTCAATAGCACGAAAAGGACAGTAGACAATAAATGAAGAGAGGGAGAGAAAAACGCTAAAGAAACTCAAAGATAGGGTTTATCTCTGATTAAATTAACATTTTAAAGTATTGAAGACAGCTTAAGAGCTGCTTTGTTTTTGATATACTTCAATGACTCACTCAAAATGTTTAAATCATTCTTCCAATGATGTACATTAGGTTTAGTCATAAAATACCTACATTTGTGCATAAAACATTTTGCCAGTAACAACACATCATTAAGGAGAAAGTCTATCTTTAAGTCGTTGACAAAAACACCAAACAGCACTGTTTTCACTGTCATAGGAAACATAATACCCCGGGACTTAAGCCAGCTCTGAATATCAGACCAGAAGGACTGCACCGAATCACAAGGAAAAAAACAAATGCTCTAAGCTTTCAATCTCTTTTTCACAGAAAATACACTGGTTAACCTCAAAGTTAAATCTACTTCGCAAAAACTCATTTGTTTGGTAAATTGCATATAAAATTTTAAAAATTATCTGTTAAATGTTTGGAGGAAGTGGAAAGCAAATATATCTTTTTTAATTTTTTTTTTAATATCATCAATTCCGAAGTCCTTAAATTGTATTTCCAACTCGCTGGATTAGGAAAGACTTCTTTAACAAATAAGTTTCAGATAACTCTGCAATCACATTTGTCATTAGAGAACTCAAAAAACCACAGCTAAAGCTGAGGATATTAGCAGCAGGGAGAGAATGGAGCCAGGAGGGAGTATTAGGAATTACAGGGAAAGGGGTGGGGAGTGGAGGTGGACAGTTCTCAGAAGGCCATTGTACAATTTTTAAGAGGTACACCGTTGTACAACGGAATTTAGATAGCATTTATGATATTTTTTCCCTTTTCTCCTCTTTCGCTATTTAGATCTCGGTTAATTGGACCCATTAAGTTAGCTAGAAAAGACTGGCTCAATTTCCTCATTTCAAGTCAATACATTGACCTTGACATGTCTGCATACTCCGGTACAGTAGGTGGCGATATCCACCTTCTATGCAGGATTTTGTAGCCTCATTAACCAAAAGAAGAAGAAGTAGCAGAACCAGAAAGCTAGCCTGTTAGCTAGCTAACAATTTTGTGGGGGGATAAAGACGTTATGATTAATATTCGTTTCATGTTTAGATCATCTTGCGCGAAAATAGTCTAATGCGTACAACGCACTACAGCCGACCCTCACGCTGTGTGAAAACGCAGCTGTTTGCTCTTCCGCAGGAATAATTAACACCCTAATTATTACATCGAAAATATGGCAGAGGTGCATATTGTTGAACCGAGTGGTACTGGTACTATTGAGCAGACCGACCACCGGGAGATCCGCGGTTCTGTTCGACTTGCCTCGCCCACGCTCATGATCCCAGCGAGAAGCGGGTTGTCTAGTCCCGGAGTGTCGGCCAGAGCAGTCCTTGGGTTTCCCATGAAAAGCAACCCTAGTTCCCCGTCCGATCCAGCGGAGAAGCCAGGCTCGCGGTGGGTAAGGCTTAACGTTGGTGGTACCTACTTTGTCACCACCAAACAGACACTGTGCAGGGATCCGAAATCTTTCCTGTACCGCTTGTGCCAGGAAGATCCAGATCTGGACTCTGACAAGGTAAGACGGGTTGCGTAAAATCGCTGGGATTGTAGGCGTCAGCAGGCCAACCTTTTAAACAGATGTGCTCCAGCGTTATATGCAACTTGAAAATTCCCGACACAGTAACTGTAAAGGTGCTTTCACACCGGACGCGAAACGAATTTTTCGCACGGCAGATTTACATTCAAAGTCAATGCAAAGACGCGAATACACGCGAAAAGCATTTGTTCGCGTCTTTGCATTGACTTTGTAATCTGCCGTGCGGAAAATTCGTTTCGCGCCCAGTGTGAGAGCGGCTTTAGGCGTTATTTCTCGCCATGCTACACAGTGTGAATGTGCTATACAGTGTGCGTGATTGAGAAACATCTATTATTCTGTGAGCTTGTTCTTCCAGGGCATAGCCCTAGCACAACTGAGCGCTGTGCTCACTTGGCCATCAACACTGCACACTGCGAGCATTTGTTTACAGTGCCCCAAAGCGACTACATATGAAGCTCGGTGTCAGGAAGTCGTGTCCGTATCATGAATTTCCAGTGTGAAAAATGGGTGCAAATGTTTTAATATCTGTGTGGTTACGATGTGTGACTGACTGTTCTGAGATCACTTGTCAGTCTCGAGACCCGCAAACTTTCCGGCCTGTTGCAGGATGAGACGGGAGCCTATTTGATTGACAGAGACCCCACGTACTTCGGTCCCATCCTGAACTACCTCCGACATGGCAAGCTGATCATAAACAAGGACTTGGCGGAGGAGGGTAAGACTGCATGTAGGGACTACGATCTCTGGCACTGGCCTTGCTTTCTGATGGGGCTATTCAACATTATCCTGCAAGGGCCAGTGTGGGTGCAGGCTTTCATTCCATCCAAACAGTTACAAATCGGATTCTACTAACCAAGTGTTAGCAGAGACTGTTGGGGTTGACTAGTGGTGTCAGGTGTGTAAGTGCTTGGCATGAATGTAAGCCTGCACCCACACTGGCCCTTTCCAGTTAAGGTTGAATAGCCCTGCTCTGAGAGAATCAGAGTTGGAATCATTACAAACCTCAGGTTTGCCTGGTTAAGTTGAGATGCAGGTATTTAAATTCCCAAATTGTTAGGGATGAAAATCATGGCTTGGTTACTTTGATTTGATTTAGATCTGGTATGATATTGAACAATTGCAGGTGCAAAGTGTAAAGTTGGTGCTAAGCACACTGCTTTTATATGGATTTTGCTGTTCTGTTTAAACCCTGTTTGACCAGGGGTCTGTACCACAAAGCTGGATTAACATACACCGGGTTTCTCCTAGTTATCTGGCTGCACTTAACCAGACGTCCGCATTCCTGATAAGCGGCACCACAAAGCCGGTTATCAACTTGGTAACTGAACCCGAGGTTTTCCAATCTTGGTCTGTGCGCGTTCACATAAAAGGGGCGGAATTTGAAGCAAATGACCAATTGCAAACACGGACAAACCGACGGGAAGCAAAGCTGCGTACTTTTCAAATGCGGAGCAAGAGCTCTTAATGAAAAAAAAAATATGAAGAGAATAAACATATCATCCCGGCAAAAATTAACACCGTTGGCTGCCAAATACAGAAAGGACAGTTGGCAAAAAAAAAAAAAAATTACCGACCGTGTAAATGCGTACGTTAATTATAATGATCATATCGCTGCAAATAACTCTTGTATTCATGATTGTATGTGGCCTATTGCTGCAATAGTGATGATTCAATTTTGCCTCTGCTGCAGTAAATCATGACAACAGGCGGTATGTAGGCTAATGAGCGCATCCGTCTCCTTTTCTGCTTTACAGGATCTGTTTGATCCAGCACGAAGCCTATTGGTTATAGGGATGCGCGTGTCTTATTGTTTATAACAGGGGTGAGCAATCCTGGTCCTGCAGGGCCGGTGTGTATGCAGGTTTTTATTTCTATCAATTACCCTCACTAATTGAGCTAATTAGTTGCAAACGCCAATAAAGATTTTTGCAAAGATTCGATCAAAGGACAATGTTTTATGTAGGGAGACAAGAACAGTCTTCGGTCATTCAGGATAATTTAAAGATATGTGCCTAAAATGTCAGAGTTCATAAATAGTTGGGCAAATTTAGATAATGAACTAATTAAAGGCCAGAAGTTGGTGCGAAAACCAGGGACAGATACGGCCCTCATTGCCCACCTCTGGTTTATCATGTCACTGCCCCATCAGTAAAATTGCAGTTGCGTATTTCATTGAACTGACATGATGCGAGGATGTATTCTTATTTAGTGTATGGATTTTTTTTTTCCAGCTGCAACCCGGGCGGTGTCAAAAGAGCCGGAGAACAAATAATGAATTACAACAAAAACATAATTCAAAGCGGTCAGTAGGCTTAATTTCATAAGTGCGACAAGTACAAGGCTTTAGTGCTTTTGCACTAAAAGGAAAAATACAGCATTGTGATACACTCAAGGTGTGAAACTATAATATGCGCATGACTCTGCTGCGTTTGCCACATGTCAAACCCTCAGATAAGAACCTGTATGGTACATATTCATATTCATTCGCGCACTGAACTCCGCTGAAACCTTTACGGATAGTAATGCCATTTTCTCAGAGAACTGATTGGTCAGTAGGCGGTGCTTTTGCACGATGAGATCTGAATCTAGAACTAAACCTGCTCCGGAGCAGGTTAGCCGTTCAGCTGATGTTGCCGCGGTGATATACCTCGGTAAGAAGTGAGCCAGCTTCATGGTACAGAAAACTCAGGGTTAAACCTGAAGTTACTGCAATAGACCCTAATCCAGCTTTATGGTACAGGCCCCCAGACAGGTTTTTTTTTTCTCGTGAGTAACTCGATGGCACACACGATGTCTGTAACCTGGATTGGTATGAATGGTGTATGGCGGATGTGTTATGATTTTTTTTTTTCTGCACTGGGATCTGCATTCTTGTCAGACAAGTAAGGCACGTCTGTGCACCTCATTACAACTACCTTTTCACTTCTCGTCTGGCTTTAGCGGTGATAAGGACTGCATTTGTGAACTGACAAGACCCGTTTATTTACCGCAGGAGTCCTGGAGGAGGCAGAATTTTACAACATTGCTTCTCTGGTGAGGATGGTGAAGGAGAGGATTAGGGACAATGAGAACAGGACTTCTCAGGTGAGCGGGAGGGGATTGGGGTCACCTTTCGCTGGATAACTTGGGGGGTAGTGTTTACTTCGGCGTCTGTATGTAAGCTAATGGCTTCCGCGGATGTGTGAGTCACATGCGGCGCGGAGACTCTCAGTAGGAGTGTTTGTAATGCCCTGCTGGGTAAGTGCGTAACAACGTGGGCGGGTTGTGTTATGCTTGTCTAGGTCTGGGCAGCATGCATGTGATGTGGCATTTTAATTACTGGCATTTGCTGGGGCTCTTGTCCAGGAGGACTTGAAGAGTAGGAATGCAACTGACAAAGTCCACTCAACCTTTTTTGTTTCAATTTGAAATTTTATATAATATAAAACAAAACAATTTAAAACAAAATATAATTTATAAAAATATAGTATAAAATATAAAACGTAATATGCTGAGTTTAAAAAACTCAATTTAAAACAAAAGAGGTTGAGTAGACTTTGTGGATTTTGCATTCCAACTCTTCATTATTGCACAACTTTTAACACTGTACTCCTGCAGGGAGCTGTGTACTTACTGGTTTTATATGGACTCCATGCTTTTCTCTGGAGTGATACAGGAATCGATCCGTAACCTCTGTGTTTCAAATCTAGTTCTTTGACCAATATCTGACACTGCTGCCCAATGCGTACAGCTTGCAGAGTACAAAGTCTGGGCAGTATTTGTAGAGTGAAGCAATTTTCAATGGCTGCAATTTCTACACCATTCACCCCATTTAGATGTTTACAGTATACCCCAATACCAGTCAAAAATTTTGACATGGCTTGCTAATGTCACAATACTCTGTTTTTAGAGAAATTTAAACAGCTTAACTTCTCTTTATAATCTCAAATGGAATTTTGTAATAGGTAAGCAGTCAGAAGTTAAAAGAGAATAACTGACTTGTTTTAATAGTGTCCCAAATTTTGGAATTCTCAAATAAGCCTTATTTTGCAAAGTAAACTACCAAATAAGCTTATATTTTCCAACAGCTGACTTAAAGTTAAGCAGTTTTGGGAGTTATTGGGCGAATAGGCTGATGAAAAGCACACCAAGTACAGCACGTCTTTGGGAAGTTAAACAGCCGCGCAGCTGCAAATTCATTGTGGTCATATGACTGCCCTTGTTTATATAAAAAAAAAAAAAAAAAAGAAATTGAGAATGCTCGACAAATATGACAAGAAATGGTGGTTAGTTTGATGGATTTAAGAATTAGATCTTTGTCAGCGAAATAGTCTCCTTATTTCTTTATTGAACTTGCAAGAAAAATGTGGGTATGTCCAAACTTTCACTGGTACTGTATGAGGGTATTTGCATCTTATTAGAGTAAGATGTTTGAGGGCGATTTGAACTCTGCTTGGGCTACCTCAATGAAATGACATGACGTGCTCTGTAGTGAAATGGATATCGAAACAGGAGATCTTCATGCTCGGCTGTGAGTGGTTAGATGTTGCAATAAATCACGTGCAAAGTGTAGTCTATGCATAATGTATTTTACATCTAATGCAGTGCGTTGCATGGCTTGGAGCGCGCTAAACAATGACTGGACAGAATGGCCTTTGAAAATAAAAAGCAAATTGCAATTTCATTGATTCTTGGCGAAATATAACCACATATTGATAACTGCTATTCCACCCTGTGTTCTTACTTCATTTGGTTTCTTTTTTTTTTCGAATGTTCAGAGTTTTTCTCTTTTTTTTTTGGTTTTTGTCGTTGCATTTGTTTGCTGCTTTCCCTGAGTGCACGGTTGTGTTCATCCTCCTGGTGATTTGTAGCCTGCGTTGCCGGCGGTCAGCGGCTGGCGGGAGAAAGGAGAGGAAAGACCACCTGCGCGATAACGTAGGGATTTTGAGTAGCCGCCCACTTCCTTGCGCAAGGACCACCCCCAAAAGGACCACCCCTTTTTTAAACTAATGAAACTCGAGTGTAATTTGAGAGCACAAGTGAAGCGTGGAGATCAAATCATCTAGTAAATGATTCATTGCCTGTAGTTGCTCGTTCTTTAGAGTAACCTTTCGGTCGTGAATTTCAAGATATTCAAGCGATTTCTTTATCAAAGCGTCGTTCTCTATATTCGCCATCTTTGTTCTGGCAGTTTACGGCGTAACCATGCGTTGCGTTACATTCGATGACAGTTCAATTTTGATTGACACCTCTTAAGCCAATCAGTAATTCCCGTTCACTGGTGAACGGACAACTCAAAATCCCTACGTTATCGTGCAGGCGGTCTTTCCTCACCTTTCTCCCGCCAGCCGCTGACCGCCGGCAACGCAGGCTAGGTCATTTTAAGAGGGGAAACTTGCGCCCTCCTTCAGGAGTCCGTGGGTAGAGTCGCCTCCTGCACGTAGCCAAATCCTGATTGGTGACTGCTTGTTTTCTGTATCTTACAGGTCACCTCACTGCTGAATTGATGTTAGAACAGGGATCTCAAACTGGTCAAACAATTAATCACCTGTGCAGGCTGAGATCAGTTGGTTAGATTAGTTGTATCAGGTTTGCTTCTGCTTGGTCGGGTTGAAAAACTGCAGCTCCATGGCCCTTTTATGGACCAGTTGGAGACCCCTACTTCAGAACGCGGGGCTCTTCGGAATGCTTCGCAAAAGTTAGCCTGGTCGTCTTGTGGCTGTCAGTGGCATCGTGTCCACACTTTAGCTTGCAACCGGGGGGGCACTGAGCCTAATTAATCTGCATTCAGCGGGCCTTTATCGCGGGCGGATAGGCGAGAAGTCCTGTCTGTGTTTGTGCATTCGCGGGAGCCAATTCGAGCAGGGTCTACGGGTGCGTCCTTCACACTTAGAAGAAATATCACAAAGAAAAAAGAACAAGGGCTTGTTGACCTTTTATTAATTTTTTTTTCCATTCACATATTTCCATCATTCTGGTTGGTATTGTCCCTCAGTGATGGAAATTATGGCTGGAGCTGGTGTTCTGTTTCATCCGTAGTCCGAACGGTCTTTTGCATTTCCCGTGTTATGAATGGAAATGTGGGGCCATTGTGGCTACGAATACCATGAGTCTGGGTCTCTGTATGGATGTCTGTTTAGTTGCTATGTACTAACATATTTGGTTCTTTATCAGGGCCCAGTGAAGCACGTGTACCGGGTCCTACAGTGTCAGGAGGAAGAGCTCACCCAGATGGTCTCCACTATGTCAGACGGCTGGAAGTTTGAGCAGGTGGGGTCAGAATTCAGTCTGTGCAGATACGTGAAGGCTCGCTGCACTGGAAGAAATGATATTATCCAGCAACGCGCTGGGCAGTGCTGCAAGTTCAGCTTCGAACATACCTACTTATTCGCAATATATTAATCTGCTTGGGCTTCCTTAACCACAAAACCATGAGCATATTCTCTTTCTTCGGGTCTGGTATGTACTGCCAAATGCAATTGGGACACCCCTTGTATGGGTAAATCAAACTATGACTGAAAAGAATTAATTTATTTTACTTGGCTTTTTAAAGGCAAAGAAAACACGGGGGGTGGAGAAAAAATTAGGTGTCTGACTAGCGAGGAAGCAAATGCAATAGTCAGCTTCTAACGCAGTGAGTGACAGTTGAGGTGGGGAAACTCCGAATAGTGAGATCGAAGCTTGTGGTTTAATCTGCTGCCCAACTGTTCCGGATGATGCCTTAAAAAGCTCAGACCAGGAAGTTTATAAAGATGGACGGAACAAAACGTATGTACATCTGTACCTTGAGCCAAATGGCATCTGTTACAGGGTGAATCTAAATCACTGAAAATCTCAGAAAGTCGAAGCTTTGTTAAATGAGAGAGATGAATAATTTTACATTGTATGAGCCTGTGTTTTGCACAAATAGAGGGGGTATGCACTCTAGCAGGGTTGGGTTCAATTACTTTTTTCAATTACAATTGGTTGTAATTGTAATTAGTTGCTTTCTGGACAGAATGTTCAATTACAATTACTTTTCGGTAAAAAATTCAATTAAAATTAAATGACAATTACAAAAGTAATTGATTACGGTTACTGTAATTGTAATCGAATCAAGTGGACATGTTCAACAACATCCCCCGCCAAAAGCCTGAATCGCGTGCGCCTCATTTTCAAACTCCATCAAGGCCTTGATGGTCTAAAGCTACACACCAAGTTTGGTTTTCCTATCTCTAATAGTTCCTTCGAAAAGCTGTGCCATTTTCGGACGGACGCACGGACAGATGGAGCTCAAACCTATATTCCCCCTCAAACTTCGTGGCAGAGGATAAAAAGTAATTGAACCCAACCCTGCACTTTAGTGAGAAATTTCTTCTAGAGCTCTTCTAGAGTAATTTCCTCTCGAGGTCATGCTCCCATCGGGCTTTAATAGGGTCTGGATAAGCCAGACGCAACGAGAGTATCTCACCATAAAGATGGGACAACATGCCTTTCAACTTAGAGACAAGTGTGAGAAAGCCATCCAACAGAGTAGTGTTGGCTGGGTTAGGGAAGTGGCGAAATTTATTATTAATAAAACTTTGAACTATTAGACATCACTTGTTTTTAGATATTTAGGAAGACCATATTTCTCAGATAACGGCCGGTAGGAGGCAAATATATTATCTGTGTAGAGGTCCCAGAATATTTGGATTCCAAGACTGGACCATATTTTAAAAGCACCGTCCGCCAATGATGAATAGAAGGCGCGGTTTGCTGTCAATGGGGCAGAAGAAGAAAATGTTGAAAACCCAAACTGCATTTCAGTTGAATTCAGATTTTATAAGTGCTTTTGACTATTAGGTTTTTAATACACGGAGAAGAAGGTTGTGAAATAGGAGAGTGAGGTAGAGCTGCAACTGATACTTGTTTGGAAGACCTGGATTCTGTTACCAGCCACGAAGAGGGAGAGTTTAATGTGTTTCGCTGTAACAAAAACTGCCTGAATCTAGGATTGGCGGACCAGTAATGGTATCTAAAATGGAGGAGGGAAAGTCCACCCAGTGTTTCTGGCCTTTGTAAAATTTAGACGGTAAGAGGAACAACTAAGTGAAACATACAGATTTCACTGATTTAAGTTCACTCTACTAATTGGTTCAATAAATTTAAAAGTTACGTAGAGCCTAGTTTTCCATCATCGAAAGAATGGAATATTCCTTATGTCTCTTATCGGCGACACCCTTCCGCTACCTGTAACGTCACACGGGTTTTGAAAAGTTTGCAGGTCTTTGAATTTGGTCGTTAACCTATCTCTGCTGTTCAGTTTTATTATCGGATATCAGCATACAGGAACAGCATGCTATAACAGCAGAGTTTTATATTTCGCTGGAGTTCAGTATTCAGAATGTCCTCTAACAACAACTGAGTGTGCAGGCTGCCTAAATTGACTTCAGCGGGGAAGCATACAGTCCGTTTTTTAGCTTGTCGTGATGTGGTGTCTGTCGTCCTGAACATTTTTTATCTTATTTTTTTTTTTTTTTTTCGCCTGATGAATTTTCGTGTAAATTTTCCCTAACGTATTATTAGACCATATTTCCAGTCTTCTTTTTTTTCAGATTTTTGATTGAATCATTTTTGTCCATTTTATGGGCCCTTGAAATTTTGGCCCCAATGTTAAAGAGGGGACTGAGAAATTAAAAAATATATAAAATTTTTGCCCTGGCTTCCACGGTGTGCTACTGGGCAAAACTCATCACACCCACAGCGCCTCACTCCACCCAGGTGTATATTGCTGAGCTCCTGATCAGACTGCTGATTTGCACTCTAAGCTGCTGCCACCTTTGACCTCTGAACTTTGACCTTTCTTTGCAGCTCATCAGCATAGGGTCCTCCTATAACTATGGCAACGAAGACCAGGCGGAGTTCCTCTGTGTGGTTTCCCGGGAGCTCAATAATTCTACCAATGGCATCGTCATCGAGCCCACTGAGAAGGCTAAGGTAAGGATGACAGGAAGTGTGTTTATTGAACTGCCAGATGAGTCTGTGGTTTCTCAAGCTGTGCCAACGAACAATCAGTATGACAGCGATGGGTGATGCTGGGATCATTAAAAGGCATGGGATATGGAAACGCATTTTGGGGTTGGATTAAACACAAGATGGTGATGGCATCTGGCAGCAATGGCACATATGGTAAAAATAGATAAGATTTTTTTTTCAAAAATCAAGAAAAAATAAATACATAAATCCATAAATGCAGTTCATAAAGGCATCAACAATGTGGATCATTTGTCCTCTTGAAATTGACCTATGATATTTGTGGTATCTATAAGATTAAATAAGCAGAAGACACAATTCTTAAATATGAAAATAAAATGGCAGTAATTTACTAGTCACAATAAAAGTCTTGTTGGCTCATCTCATGACACAGACACGTACGTATATTCAAAGATAAGCTCAAGAACTTTCTGATTCCCACTACAGATAGGCATCTAGTTTAGCCAGTACAGTAGTATACATGATCTTTCTCTCTCAATGGGGGGATTGTAGTAACAAGATACCATTTTCCTAACAGAAGGATCTCACAGTTTATTATGAGAGCCCTTTTAAACCACATAACAGAAGGGTGCTGGCAGGTTTCTTTGAAGCACTGGTATTACAAAAAACCCTGCTCTTGCATAACTTGGGATATGGGAATCGCTATGGCTGACAGTCATCCAGAAGTATGTTTAGGGACTTGTGAATTGGGCCTTTATTTGTGGATTGAGAAATGTATTAGCTTGACTAAGCTCAATTTATTTGACTGACTTTGTAATGCTTGCCATATTGACTTTGCGCAACCCTGTGAAATGTTCTGGTTGGCCTTTCACAGATCCTTCAGGAGCGGGGATCGCGGATGTGAGGACGCCCCGCCCCCCCTCCCTCCCACTTCACGAGGATTGGACTTCCTGCCGCACATTTTTCAGCCTTTTCTGCCCCCCCCCCCCCCCCCCCCCCAAGCGACCTCTGCCCTGCCCCAGTTCTGCCTCTCACCGAAACACAGTCCCAAGCTGCATGACCCCACCCCCCCCAAAAAAAAAAAAAAACAACACTCCTCTCAGAAGTGTGACCTCCTCTCCCACTGCCTCGCAGTCCCTTCAACGTATCCCGAGGTGCCACTCTAATTAATGCATCTTTTACTTATCCAACGTCTCATTTTCTTGCGGATTGATACAAATATTAATTTAGCTGTCAATGATTGAGACGATGGCAGTTGCAGTGGAATGGAGCTGCTGGGGAGATGAAAAGTACAAGCTTGATTTCTTACTCCGCTGACCCCCCCCCCCCGCCCCCCGTTCAGGAAAAGAAAAAAAAAACAAGAAAATAACCTCTGACCTGGCAGTCGCATTATTCATGCTACCCATCGCCATCGGCCTGATAGGCTGACACGATTCCTCAGAGACTATGGCACCTGGAGGTGACCCCTCCTTCTATCAACCTGTACTCTGACACCCGAACCCTCAACCCTCCCTAGCTAAGAGACCCTCTAATGTATGACCGAGGACCATGGTGGATTTACCCCCCCCCCAACAACCCCTGCTACACTCCTGAGCTCTTGTCCCACCTGCATGGCTTCCGTCCCAAAACCTGGCTGCTGCTGGGTGAGCCCACCCTTGTTCTCTGAGTCTCGTGCATTAAAAAACACCACCTTCATTCACAAACTCGGGGTTTGAGGACAGGTGGGGAACTAGACCTGTTGGAATGAACCCGCCCCCCGTCCTTGCTTGAGTATCTTCCGGCACATCCACATCTGAGTAACCCTTACAATGGGGAGATAGACCAGTACCTCGCATGCCTCAAATTTGGGAACCCTTCCCTGTCGTACGTGATTTAGGGAGTATTATCGGCTGTCTCACCCCTCCACTTATAAAGTCCTCACGAAGCTGTTCTTCAAGAAGGTCTTGGTTTGTCTTCAGAGGAGGAAAGAATGAACTCGTCACCAAAAATGGAGTGTTAGTATTTCAAAGCCTTCACAGCATTAACTTGTACTGACTTGTCAAAACTACGGGGGGGTGGTCAGGGGGCAATTGGGCAGAATCTGGAGTGTAAAAGCCTCTTTTGTTGTCTGTGGTTGGTGTAACTCTGGGCTGGCCTAAGAAGGTCACGCTCACATACTCCATGTAATTCCAGCCTGGTGGACCACTGTGGTTTTTTTTCCAACAAGAAAGGTCCTCACCCACCGCTCACACAGTGAATTTGGACAACATCCAACGAGGCATCATTCTGCTAAAATGTTAAGAAATGTTGCAAAAAAAAAAAAAAAACATTTTGGCATTGCATGGCTTGTGTGTACATTCATATAAAATGTCTATATTGGCCCCCCTTTCCTTTTTAAGATATTTAATTTTTTATTTTCCAAAACGAAACTGCAGTCGTCCGTGATGTTTGAGAGAGCAGGAGTTTGCCGGTCGATGTTTTCCTCCTGCGGTGGTTGTTGTAGAAGGCAGTCCGCTCTGCTGGCCGTTTAGCATTTCGTTATCCTCTGGTGTCAAATTTCAGGCGCCCTAAGCTGTTCCTGTCACTCCAAACTCCGCTTGGAACAAACTCCCAGTATCACACAGTGAGTTCCCGTGACTCTTTCAAAGAATATTGGAAATATGGAAAATATTATCATCCACGCTATAGCGGTGGTTGTGATTTTTGATTTAGTGGTTGTGTTCCATGTGCAAGCCATTTCCTGGGAAACTGTCAGCTGGTTGTTGCATGATTGGTGTTCGTTTCTCCCCCTGCTTTTTCCGCTACTTTGCTGAAGTCGCGCCCTCTGTCAACTTGTGTCCAATCTAACTTTGTTGCTCCAGTCTTATCCAATTTTATTACGACCGACTAAAGCCAGGAAGCTGACTGTTCCTGTGCTGGCACAGTAGAAGTATTAACGGACGCACATGCCTTATGATGCACATGCCAGCTTTTCTCGGAAGTGCAGCTGGAGGGGTGGGTTTAGTGCTCATAGCTGACTCCTGATGGATCATCCTCCTCTTTTTGCGTAATACCCGTGTGACGGATTTGTTTATGGGATCAATTCTGTTTGTTGAGTGGGACCCTGTTGGCTGTACGTTCGAGGCGGTTCAGGTAGAGCAGGGGTGTCCAGTCTTATCCAGAAAGGGCTGGTGTGGGGGCAGGTTTTTGTACTAGCCAGCAGTGCTACTGCACCTGATTCCACTAATTAACTAATTTCGGGTTTCAATTAGGACCTTGGTGGGTCGAATCGGGTGTGTTAGTGTTGGAGTCTAACAAAAACCAGCACCCACACCGGCCCTTTTTGGATATGATTGGTCATCCCTGGGTTAGAGACTGACCAATTAGTGCCTGGACCAAGTCTAGGGAGGTTGGTGCTTCGATGGCCACCTGTTCTGTGGTCAGCATTGTCCCACTGGCAGCATGTGCTGAACACCAACTTGAGACCATCGCCCAAATAAATTAGGGTAATATAGGCTCCAGCGGCCCGTTCCCTTACCATTTATGAATATTCCCCGCTAACAGTGTGTATGTAGCGAAGTTATATGTGAACAAAAGCAAGGTTACAAGAAACGTTGAAATTTTTTTTTTTTTTTTTTTTAACAGAACACGAACAATGTGCATTTGTTAGAAAGGTCAGTACGGTTTTCCTTTTTGTGAAAGGTCACAATAGAGAATTGTGATCAAACTGGTCTGGCTACATTTTTAGGAAGCAATTATCTAATCGTAGAATTTGCCCTGAAGACACGTTTAAAGCCGTCTTCCTGTACTGTGTGTAGCGCTGGCATGAAAAGTGTGGTTATCGTGTTCCTGGACCGTACTGTTTCCGTGCCCGGGGAGCTCTGGCTACGTCACAGGTTAAATTCTGTTATGCCTGCCTGCGCCATTGATTTAATGCCTTTGCCCCCCCCCCCCCCCCCCCTCCATTTGGAGTTCATTGCTGTGCCTCCACCTGTGTTTTGTGTGCAGAGTTTAACTCCTTTGCCTGTGCTCTTTGTGTACAGTTTTATGAATGAACCTGTGCTCCATTAGAATATGTTTTTTTTGTCACAAAGTTTCTGACATTGTGACAAGGGGTGGCTCTGGCTAGAATTCACTCTGTTCAGGAAAAAGGCGAAGTGCATGGAATTGGTTAAGTCCCAATGGCTATTTTACAAAAAATAAAAGTAAATTAACAAATGGAAAAATGGATGGGGACCACCCAATGGATGGGGAAATCCTTGCTCTGAGATGAGCAATGGATAGTAGAAGTATTTTGTATAAAATGTGGGGGCCAACTTCACAGTGTTTGAGTTTTATTAGTATTGATGTTTGACCTTAAACCTCCGCGCTTCAGTGTTCCTTGTATGCTCGCCCTTTGCTTGCTGGAGGGCGGACATTAGCCAGTCGACATACACGGACTCTTCATTACTTAGCCTGTTCCCCTCTGGTGTCCTTTTTTGTGAGCCTTTTGACAAAAGACCTCTGACGCTCCCACCCCACCCCACAGATACCACCTTTATTTTGCTAGCTGGGGGATAAATTAGCCTGTGTGGAGAAAAACAAACCGGAAGCTTCTCTCGTTTAGGGGGGAAAAGCCTGTGGCGGGGAGATCTGGAGGTGAGGTGGGCTTGTTTTATTTACCCAACCTAGGACTACAGGGAGTGCAGAACATCACGGAGTTAAACCCATAGCAGCTGTTTTTACCGTACGGTTGTGTGTGTGTGTATTGATTTCTGCCCTGCCTAGCATTAGGTGTCGTTGAGGTTGGGCCAGTTGTTGCCTCTGACTCTGCATTGATGGGAGGTTCCCCAGCCCTCCCCTGGCATGTCCGAACTGTTTCTGATGATTTAGGGTGGGAAGGAAGACTCCCATGGTCACAGCGGTGGGGTTTGTTTTTTTTCTGTCTTATAGCGAACAACGACTAAGACGGTTTCAGCTGTGGTTTGTAAGA
Organism: Gymnothorax reevesii; assembly: GCA_029721435.1. Classification (NCBI taxonomy): domain Eukaryota; kingdom Metazoa; phylum Chordata; class Actinopteri; order Anguilliformes; family Muraenidae; genus Gymnothorax; species Gymnothorax reevesii. The sequence goes on from CM056592.1 coordinate 24,741,428, forward strand.
CTTTTCGAATAATGCATGTTCGAAGCACCTCAAGTCTGATTTTCAACATTTGCCATTGACCGTCTTGTGTCAAGCATTGTGGTAATGTATTCTGTTATGCCGTCACTGCATTACCCTGACTGTCATAGTGCTTGAGGTAATGAGTTAGTATTGTATGAGAATTTCTTTGTATTTGGCTGGGGGAAATGTTGACGTCATTGAAGTGGAAGGCTGGAAGGTTACCGAAACATTTCCATCAATGAGAAGGAACCACACACCATCGCATTTATGAGATTTTCTGTCAGTCACAAATGAAAGAAAATTGTCAGCTATGAGAACTTATTTTCAATCGTATTTATACTTCCTGTCCATTACGTTTCCTTCCAAATTTATATATTCATATCTGGCAAATGTTAGTGTTTTACCTTTGTGCAAAAGAAGAAAAAAAAAAAAAAACATGGCAAAAGTGTTCCCTTGAGCTGGAATACATGAGTGCATGCTGTGGTATATAAGGAGTGTTAAATTCTGCTCTTTGCTCATTTAACAGTCCCCTGCTTTTCCCCCCATTTGTTTGAAGTTGACAGGGGTTTCTGTCGGTACACCCTTTGTCCACTGCACGGAGACTGAAGAGGTGTCCTGCTGTCCAGGTTTTTGTTTAACCTGAACTGCTGAGCGCTAATGCAACCGTTATTAGGCTTGATTATACGAGTGAAAGTGTCTTTGACTCACTTGTTCCTTGACTGACAGGCTAAGATGACTAATGACTCTTATTGGCTAAAGGGAGCTAGGAATGCCTTTTTATTCATGTGCCCTGTTAGGGGGGAAAAAAGGGCTCTTCCTCTTGAGTCCATGGGGGGGGAACCCTTTCTAGTTTTTTTATGAATAGATAGATGTGAAGAGTGTAAGGGCTCCTGGATCAAGTGGTTTTGCCCAAAACGTTCCTCTGTGGAAACGTGGAGTACTTTTATTCTGAGAGTATAGGTGTTGCCTCCTACTGGTTACAATGAGCATTTGCGAATCAGTCGCTCATTCTTGTGCTTCAATTCACATTAATTGTGATTGACTGCGTTTACATGCACACCATATTCCGATTAATACCGGAATGTGGTTCGCATGTAAACGCAGTCATTGAACCGAATCAAATCAAAATGGTGCCTCACGAGAAGGTGCAGCCAGCTCAGAGGAAGACCTTTTTTCGGTTAAAGTTGAGAAGACTGAGTGAGATTTGGTTTTTGATTGCGGCCTAACCTGTGTGCACTCACACCTTCTTAACAACTGGCGTACATCCTCGGTTTATTGACTCGTATTTCAAGCGCACACGGACGCGCACACAAATTCACCTGGAGCCCCCTCCTCACTCTGCTGTACTATCAAGTCACGTTAACATTTGCATGCTTTTGTTCTTGTGCACATTTAAATGTGAATGACTGTAAAACTGAACTGTTTATAACAGTTGTTTGGAGTGTGATATGTATTTATTTATTTTCAGTATTGATGTCAGAAGGTGAATTTAGTCTGTGGGGAACTGTTCTGGAATGTTCTTTTTGTTCTGGAACTGAACTGTCTATGGTCTGAATGTCCTTTTTTTATTTACTTTTTTGAAGTTTGTCTACTGATGCATTTTCTTTTGTAAGATGTTTACTGTAATGTACGGATTTAAACAAAAAAGTAACGTCAATTTTTTATTATAAAATGTATTGCTGTGTTTAACATTGTGCGATTCATTTTGTGTATTAATCAGAATATCAGACTGGCCTGTAATACTGTGCATAAATAACAAAAAAAAAAAGTAGGTTGATGGTGCAGCACGCTAGAAAGATCTTATCGTCTGAAAGTTTTCTGTAAAAAGTGCTATAACCATTCGTAACGAACATGACAATGAACATGAACGTTTTTGCAAACTGAACTCTTCTCCCTTTATTTGTCTCAATTATTTTATTTAGATTTTGCTCTGCCCAAATGGAAAAATTTTTATCTTCACTTACATATCGCTCACTCCTCCAGGCTTGTGGTGTCCCTCAAGGCTTAGTTTTTGACCTACATTTTTTTGTTTATTGCTCCCTCTTAACTCCAATGCAGATTTACAAATTAATTTTTTACATTGATGGAACTCACATTTACCTCCATACCTCACCCAAAAAAACTAAAGAAAGATTAGTGGGGGTGGCATTGCAGCTTACTGGTTTGGGGACAGTAGTTTTGTGGCTGTTGGCTTCATTCCCAGCTGGGTTGACTATCATTTTGTTTGCTTGATGGGCCACAAAAATATTTGAAGTGGAAAGGAGCTTCCTTTTGGATACAATGTACCAAAAACTGCTCTCTTTGAGGTTCTTACAGTGTTTATTGGCTTCCCCTGATTTTGATTTTGAAATGTGTCCACTGAGTTTCCATTCTCAAGGCCACAATTAATTCAGATATTTCTGGATAAATATGAACTTCCTGGAAGGATGGCTAGTTGAAGGGTTCCTACTTGATAATATGGGAATAGGGAAGAGTGCAACAAAATCTTAAGAAAAGGAGGTCTTGCCATGGGAATTTTTTGGGAACTGTCCCAGGAGGACACCCTGGTACTGACGGGTGTCGAGGAGGTTGTGCGCCAGCTCTCAGCTTAGACGTTGCATTGGCGCCCTTTGCCGTCATCCCATCTGATAATGTAAATATATGATTGTGTCAAAGCATTGGCTGCAAAATCGAGTTAAGTTGATCAAACTAGGGGCCTGTACTACGAAGCAAGGTCACGATAACCAGGGTATCTCCCTGTTATCTGACCTCATTTAACCTAATAATTGCGATCACGCTAAGTCCTACGAAGCTGGTTATCAACTCGGCCAGTGATGCCAGGTTTTTGCAATCCAGGTACATACGCATTCACATAAAAAGGGCAGTGTTTGAAGCATGTGGCCAATCACAAACATGGAACAAACTGACTGGAAGCAGAGCGGATAATATTGAAAAACGCTTATATTGAAAAAATAAGAATATAAACATCATCCAGGCAAAAAGTAACACCGTTGCAGTAGCCAAATGCATAAAGGACAGTTGCTAAAACATCACCGACTGTGTAAATGCATAAGTTAATTATATTCAGAGGTGGACAATCCAGGTTCAGGAGGTAAAACTCCTCCCCAGTATTTAGTTCCAACCTCCTGGATTTGCTAAATAAAACTGCCCTTCAGACCAGAGGTTGGACTAGTCAAGAAAATCAGCTGGTTGAGTTGATGGGTAGAAGTAAGACATGGTGGGACTGTCACCTGTGCTGTGGGCAAGTAGACTTCTGGAGCTGGGTCGTACTGCTTTATTTTTAAGGGAAACCCTGTTCAGTGATTGTGTTATTGTCTTCCATGGTGTGCTTTTTTTATTGCCACATCGCAACGTTTGTTTGCCCAGTTTCCATAAGCCATTGGTGCTGAAAAAGCAAGTTAAATTACTTTGATGAGTTGTCGCAAAAACTTTGAGAATTTCAGGCTGATATATTGAGAATTATGGTATGAACTGCTATATTCATTAACATCTGCATATAAATGTTTTATCATGCTGGGTGTTATTAATACATGTGAAAATGAATGTGAAACGGGAAGACTGAATGGAGAAGCCCATTACACTTTAAAGGAGCTGTGTCCTGCTAACTGCACAGGCCCAGAACTTTAAAAAACTAACAAGAACGTAAATTAAGTGTATCAACTCGACTGGAAGTTAAAATCTGATTCCATCATCACTAATCCGCCTTTGTATTTTATTTATATTTTAGTTACTCAGGCATTATGCCTTTATGTTGAAGAATTTTCCATTGGAATTCAAGGATTCAAAGTGCTATTTTTGTGTTTTAGCCTAAGGACATAAAGAATGTAAGTTTCTTTGCCAACCGCCAATAAACAGCATAGAAAAAGAAAATTTTCTGATTTTGACGTGTTGTCGAGCAGATTCGCTTTGTTTGATTTCTAGTTTGGCCGAACAGTTTGGAAAATTCTGACCATGCGCAGTAATCGTGACACAGCTCCTTTAAGTGCAGTTGCATTTCTTGCGCAGGTCGGCATAATGTATTAATTACTGCAGTTTGGTGAGTCATCAGCCAGTTTCCATAAAATATCTGAGATAAGTGAAAGGCTTTAATGATTTTTTTTTCGCTTTCTGGGGCTATAACAATCGACACGCATACAAAAATTTATTTCAATTCCCATCTGTGCTCCTCCATTGGACTGCTGCGCTGTATGAATGGGTACGAAAAGAAGCAAGAGTAGCTGAAGAGTATCTTTTCTGTAAATGATCCCAAAGAAGAATGCTGTCATTCATGAACTTAAACACTGAATCCTTGTTCTAGCCGTTAGAGTAAATAAAAGAAGCCAGCAATAATTCCAACTGGCTCTGAAGGCATTTTCAAAATTCATCAGTATTTGATTCAAGCTGGCTAAAGGAATGGTCTTAGGCCAGCACTTTATTATTTTTTGTTGTTTGGAAATGATTTCAAGAGCTGTGCATGTATCTTCATAAAGATGTGGAAAGCCGCAGAAACCTTCAAGGTGCTTTTTTGTGAACTTGTCCCTTAGTAGAAACTGTACTTTAGCAGATGCAGGGGAGAAAATATTTTGTAAAGAATTCCTATCTATACCCCTTTCAGGTGAGCTATCAAATTCAAATCATAGCTCAGTGTGCTATAAAGTGACTCATTTCATGAAGTATTCCATTAAATTCATAGTTATGTGTCCAGGCTGGATTCCTAACCTGGTGTTTTCATCCTGCCAAATAATCATCCCCTGATTCGCTAAAATGGGTATCAAATGGCATTCAAGAAGGGTTTTGGGGTTTGCAAGCTCCATCCAGTTAGCAGCTAATTAGAGCCTTGGCAGTGAAGCTTATAGACTCTATAGCCAACTGGTGATTAAATATTTAAAGCAGAAATGGCAAAAACCACCAGGCACTGTGGCCCTCCAGGGGCCCCTTTTCACGAGGGCATAATATTGATGTTGATGGGCCAGTAAGGTATACAGTCTGCTAATTCCGAGAAAGGGTTCTTCATGAAGGGATAATTGATCTTATTGGCCTTCCTTATTGTCCAATAATTTAGAGGCAGGAATGTGGGTATATAAGTGTCATAAAGGGAGAACAGTCAAGATTCAAAACAGTGGTGGCGCTGAGTCATCTGATTAAGTTCAAAGTTAAGTCATGGGTCCAGCTCGTGGTCTGACTCTGAGTGACCTTTATCTCTCTCAGTGACCTCTGAGAAACTCATTTCATGCTCTAAACCTATTTTCCCCCCATATCCAGTCTACCACTTAGAGGAAATATGTGTGCCTCTTAGCCATGAGTTGTTTCGTTTTAGGAGCACAAGGACAGTACTCTTCAAAAGGTTCTTTTATTCACAGCAGACGTATGTATGCGTGTTCAGTATTTTTCCCCCATTTTCTTTGGTTGCGCCAAGAAGAGCCATTTTCTGTCGTTATTTTTCATCGCTGCAGAATTGCCTGGTTTGATTTAAATCCACGACTAGGCGAATGCGTAGCCAGCCACAGCGTGCACATACACGGAACAGCTGGGTAGGCTATGTCAAGCACTGCCACAGTCAACCGACCGTCCCGCCCCTCAGTGCTGCCCCCCTCCTCTCCTCGCCAGTACAGCCTCAGTTCTGTCCCGTTCTTCGTCCTGTCGGAGGGTTTGCAGGACAATCCATTTCATTTATTCAATAGAAGCGCGTTAAAATATTGATTAAAACGGAAAGCGTGGTTTTGAGCCCATCTTGTCCATGACGAACTTGGTTCCGTCTCATTTTGACACATCTTGCATCATCGCTTCCTTAGTAGTGCGTTACGTTTTCCTCTCGTCAGACTATGATAGGATACTGTTGCTGCGTACTGCTAGTGGATGAAATGGACAAACTCAGTCACTGAACCCAATGAATGTAAGCAACTCAGTCTCTCTGTTCTTATTTGTTTGATCGGATATTTAGCGACTATCGCTCTTGTATGATAGTTGAGTATGTATGCACAGAAGCCAGGTTTGATTTATAGGGCACGTCTCGAAAACACGTCTGTCTTATTTTAGCTTTCGAATCTCTTCATTTGGCGATCAGCATGCAGTGAATCATAGGGTTGGTGTTTATGACCAGTTGCATCACTTAAAGCCGACGCTAAATTTGATTAAATAGCATAGCTATCCCATCTCATACTGGTTTCGAACAATAAGTTCTTAGCCGACAAGGCTGTGTGGCTTACCTGTACTTCTCTCAATCGGAGCATTTCTATTGAATGTTCCTACATAGTTGTCATGGGCCATTTTGCTGATTTATGCGGATTTTTGGACAGCGGGTACTTATGCCTACAGAAGCAATTATTAAAACTATGGCTGTATGGTATAATGTCACTCTGCTGATGGTAAAAAAGGTGTTGATACTTTTCCATCATCAACTCCCAAACTTGAACTTAACTGAATTCCCTCGTAATTTTCTGCAACCAAAATGCCGAAGTCGGTGAGAATCACTTTTGTGTTTCACCGGAACTTGCTTGCCAAGAATTTCATCATTCTGTTAAAAATGCTGAGTGGCTACTCAAAGACTAGTTTAGGCTACAAAATCGATTGTGCAAAATTAGACAGCCTTCAATATTTTCGATGTGTGGCCAAATTAAATGCAGTAATGAAATTAAAATTACGATTTTATAAAGGATATATGCTCAGGGCAAAATTGTAATTTTTGTTGACAATTAGGCCTACGACTGCCGCTAGGCAATGGCTGTTGATTACATTGATTTTTTTTTTTTTGGGTACTTGTCCGAGCAATGGAAATATGTTTCATTTTTATTTTTTTGGGGGGCGGGGGGTGCTGGAGGTGCGTTTACATATACCTATGAGTTTTTGGGACTCTTAACTGCTGGTCATATTATTTAAGCATATTTTCAGGGTTCTCGCAGGTTATTTAGCCGTATTAGATTCCGAGGTCTCATAAATAACTGTTCAATTCCATTCACAGGGTCTTGAATATTTTGTGAGACTGCCTGGAAAAGAACACAATGTCTGCAGCCAGTTGGTTGAACTTTTTCGCCAAACTGTCATCCTGTCAATCCAAGGGAAATTGTTTCCACGACAACACATTTTCCTTGCTTGCTACCTTCACACTTAGTATCCCTCATGGACTTCTCTATTCTGCACCCCTCAGCACTTGACATGGAAGTTAATCGATTTATTTCATAAGGGTAGACTAATAATTTAAGGCAGAAAAGAGCTATCGGTCGTTTAATTATGACTGGAGTGAGCGAGGGTGTTTCATTTCCCATGTGAGGATTCAGCTGTCCTCTCCTTTCATCCTGGTATCTTTCACTTGCATATTACGACGGCAGAGCTTAGATTCGACTAAGAGATGCAAGTGAGGGAACCGAGGATGCAAGAAGAAGGTGATGTGATCACCTTATTGGGTTCACCTCAGTTTTCTTATTTTTTTAAATCCTTGCTCGTCGATCCTTGCTTAAGCCGGAAATTGTGCCGGGTTTGCCTTCTTGTTGGCTATCTCAAAGCTCTTATTTCTGGTGTGAGGCGCGATGAGTGAGGAGGGAGCTCAGAGGAACCACGAGCAAGGATACACGAGAGCAGCCTTCCCGCAAGACTTTCAGCTGGAAGCCATGATGTCAGTTAGTACATCAGAAGCTGGCAGCAGATCCAACTATGCGCCGTCATTAGGAATGGAGGTCCCTTCACATGACATTTCAGAGAAAACGACGCTCATTTCTCAAAAGACTTATTTCCTCATTTCGACTCTCTTCGCTTGCTTTCCTTGCATCTCTCCCTGCATCCCCGGTGTGTGGGACTAAGACAATAGGAAATGATTCCAGTGAGAAACACGTCGGTGGAATGTAAGAGAATGGAGATTTACCTAAATGTTTGCCTATTCACAAGCAAACCATACGCTTACAATAAAGCTTGGCGAATGTTGCGTTCATTCCCACATCCCACCATCCACGTTAGAGAACAGAACAGACATACCCAGCTGTTGTCACAGCGATTATTCTTCAGATCAAATTTGTTTAGAATCTTAGTCTGCCAATGTTATTTGATTTATTATTCTGCACAGATGTATTGTGGAGAGATATAGCTACCATTTTGCATGCCCGTCCACCTCTATGACAGTGTTCCAACTGCCCACGCCAAATATTGATTTTTTTTTAACAGTTTATAGCTCTTTGTCACACATTTTATAGCAAATAGATATTTACAATCTTCTAATTTAATTTTTTAATCCTTCTTTGCCCAAAGTAATTGCTTAAGATTTGCCAAAAACATTTGCAGTATGCTGTACCAATAATAAAGATAATAGCAACAATATCACTGATACTCAAGTTACTAAACCAACATTTAAGATGTCATTTTGTGAAACACATTTGTTTTGATAAATTCCATTTTCTCTGTATTAGGGGTTTCCAGAGAGAGGTGCTGCAGCCAAGGAAGGGGCAGAGCGAGAGCCACACTGCCACCCACAGGTCAGGAGGTTAAAGGGCAGGCGTGAGTATGGATTTGGGAAACATGCCCTCCCCTGAGTCAGCTGGTGCGGGGAAAGCGTCCGAGACAAAAGGACCATCCGACAGCGATTCGGAGGAACGAAATGAAGGGGAGGGAAGGGGTGCATCACCCGCGGCTACGAACAGCATCGCGGGGGGAGGTTCACGGGTTGGCCAGCAGGAGGCGCCAGACGGAGGGTGGGGTTGGGTGGTGCTGGCTGCCAGCGTCATCGTCCTGGCCCTCACTCTGGCCTTCCCCTCCTGCCTCGGGATCTTCTACACGGACCTACAGATGGCTTTCCAGGCCAGCAACAGTGAGACGTCGTGGGTGCCTTCAATCATGACTGCTGTGCTTCATGCAGGAGGTAAGTCCACAGCAATGCAGGGAGTTGGGGGAGGGGGGTACAAGTGCCCTTAAACCTTGAACCTTTTATGGAGTTGGTTATTAGGTGTTAATTATTCTGTGTGTCTTTAAACTCTGCATCTTTCAGATGCCAATACCGAGTGTTTAATCAGTGTTAAAATATTTTATTTTTGATTATCAAACTTGATTACTTTTGATCTCACTTTCCAAAGACCATTAAGATGTTTACTTTTTAGAGTGTTTAATTTGTGTGCTGGATTTTCATTGTGATGGCAGCTCTGAACGTTTGTCCTGGGGATCCCCTATTGATTCCTGTTTTTGTTCCAACCACAACTACAGTCCTAGAATCTCAGAACCGACGCCGAGAAGCACTGCCTTATGAGATAATATATGATTCTTATAGCTGGATGGTACATTGTTTAATGTAAGGATGTAATGCAAAACCCAAAACCAGTGAAGTTGGCACGTTATGTAAATCGTAGATAAAAACAGAATGCAATAATTTGCAAATATTTTCAACTTATATTCAATTGAATACACTGTAAAGACAAGTTGTTTAATGTTCAAACTGAGAAACAATTTTTTTTTGCAAATAATCATTAACTTAGAATTTAAAGGCAGGAACACATTGCAAAAAAGTTGGCACAGGGGCCTTTTTACCTCTGTGTTACCTCGCCTTTCCTTTTAACGACACTCAGTAAACGCCTGGGAACTGAGGAGACCAATTTTTGAAGCTTTTCAGGTGGAACTCTTTCCCATTCTTGCTTGAAGTACAGCTTAAGTTGTTCAACAGTCATAGGTCTCCGTTGTGGTATTTTACGCTTCATAATGCGCCACGCATTTTCAGTACCCGCACTCTTTTACTACGGAGCCATGCTGTTGTGACACGTGCAGAATGTGGCTTGGCATTGTCTTGCTGAAATAAGCCGGGGCGTCCATGAAGAAGATGTTGCTTGGATGGCAACATATGTTTCTCCAAAACCTGTATGTACCTTTCAGCATTAATGGTGCCTTCACATATGTGTAAGTTGCCCATGCCTTGGGCACTAATACACCCCCATACCATCATAGATGCTGGCTTTTGAACTTTGCACCTATAACAGTCCGGATGGTTCTTTTCCTCTTTGGTCCGGAGGACACAACGTCCACAGTTTCCAAAAACAATTTGAAATGTGGACTCATCAGACCACAGAACACTTTTCCACTTTGCATCAGTCCATCTTAGACGAGGTTGGGCCCAGCGAAGCCGGCGGCGTTTCTGGGTGCTGTTGATAAATGGCTTTCGCTTTGCATTGTCGAGTTTTAACTTGCACTTGCAGATGTAGCGACGAACTGTAGTTACTGACAGTGGTTTTCTGAAGTGTTCCTGAGCCCATGTGGTGATGTCCTTAACACAACGATGTCGGTTTTTGATGCAGTACCGCCTGAGGGATCGAAGGTCACGGACATTCAATGTTGGTTTTCGGCCTTGTCGCTTACGTGCAGTGATTTCTCCAGATTCTCTGAACCTTTTGACGATATTACGGACCGTAGATGATGAAATCCCTAAATTTCTTGCAATAGCTCCTTGAGGAATGTTGTTTTTAAACTGTTCGGCAATCATTTGTTCACAAAGTGGTGACCCTCGCCCCATCCTTGTTTGTGAATGACTGAGCATTTCAGGGAAGCTGCTTTTATACCCAATCATGGCACCCACCTGTTCCCAATAAGTGTTTGATGGAGCATTCCTCAACTCTCTGTCTTTTTTGCCACTTGTGCCAGCTTTTTTGAAACATGTTGCAGGCATTAAATTCCAAATGAGCTAATATTTGCAAAAAATTACAAAGTTTACCTGTTCGAACATTAAGTAACTTGTCTTTGCAGTGTATTCAATTGAATATAGGTTGAAAAGGATTTGCAAATCATTGTATTCTGTTTTTATTTACGATTTACACAATGTGCCAACTTCACTGGTTTTGGGTTTTGTATATTGTTATCCCCCCGGCATATAATGCGGGGGGATATAGCGATCAGTTTGTCCGTCAGTCCGTCCATGCGTCCGTTAGTAAAAAAATCGTTTCCGTACCAGAACTCGAAAACTATACCACTTACAAACACCAAATTTGGTATGGAGCTTCTCCTTATGGTCTAGTTGTGCCTTTTGGGGGTTTCGGTCCGTCCGTCTGTCGACACAACCTGTAGGTTACACAACCTACAGCCGGGGGGATCCGCCATTGCCAGATGGCTCTTGTTTAAATGGGCCATAGTCTGTAATTGAATTATGGCTGTGCCAGTGATCTGGCCAGTGGCCCTAAAACGTGGTGCCTGATTGGCTGGAGCATTGCCCATGGCCGGAGAATTTAAGGGCGCTTTCACACTAGGTACAATTGTGCCCCCTACCCTCTTCCCCTGCTGGTCAGCTTCCACACTGGTAATATTGTACTGTACCCGAGTACACTTCCATTTGTTGAAATTCAGATATAGCGCGTTGCAGTATGCACCTAAGTATTTTAAATTGGGAAATATGCAGAAAGAAGCAAACTCTTGCATCGATAGAATTGCTTATCCAACCTCCTTTTTTTGGCTTTTTATTTGCCAGTAAAGGAGGCGCCAACACATTTCGGGGGGTTTTATTTTTGAGAAAGGGGTTTGGAATATTAATATGGAATATTAATATTGTGAATACATATGCTGCGCATGCTCTAGCAACCCGGTGTGTCATCAGCAACATGGATTACAACGTGTATTTCACTGGATGCTTGATGTTTTTAATCCCCCAAATCTTTCTCTGGGAACCCAAATATCAAGGTAACCTGAAAAAGTACGAATTTTATTTGATATTGATGGAGGCTGAATTCATAATTCTTTCCCCTTATGATTTTGAGTGATTCTGCTGTCCACTGCCTCATACCACAAAAATGTATCTTTCTCATAACTTGAGCTGTCTGACTTTTGCACCGCATCCCGCACTTTGAAATATAGCAGCCGCATTTTCTTTAGATTGTCGTGGCACTAATCTATTGTTCTGTGATAACCACGCAAATTTATTCCATAAATCTCCAAGTTTTAACTGTGGTATCCAGTTGTAATTGTATGTTTTCGTCCGCTTAAATTTCGAGCAAGCATTGAATTTCTTCCTTTAAATGGAGAGATCCTTTCGCCGCTGCGTTTGTTCAAACTAATGAGCGTAAGACTTAACAGTAATCCCCCATGCTCAAGTACGGCTGCTTTCATATTTGGTACGAGTACGGATGAACCGTTCCTGAATCCACCTCTTCCAACCGTGCTTGTGTTCTCACTTAGCAAATGAACTGAACTTTAGGTTCAGTTGTACTCGGACCTGTGCTGGAGTCCCGAGTGAGAAAGCAACCTAATGCTGCATTCCCATGCTTTTGGATAAGTTGGAATTACAACTTTATCTTTGTCAGAAATATCAGCTGAACATTCTTAAAATTTTGATTGTGGAGTGAGCTGGGAATACAGTAGCTTGCCTGATGTGACTGTACATCCTTAAATACTCAAAGTTTTGTGTCAGTCAACTGTCAAATAAATGTATCTGTTCATGATGCACCCATGTCTCTCATTTGTGGTAAGACCACTCATTTTCTAAAGATTTTTGGCCATTTTACACTAAAAGAAACTGATGATATTTTACTTGGCGCATTTGAAATGCGAAGTGTAACCAAATCCATGGAAATTCTGTCAAGGCATCCTATTGTCCTCTGGATTTGAATCTTCAAATTAAATAAATTGGCAGGCATATGTCATGTTTCCTTATGGTCAAATTCCGGGCTGTGAAAGTGGAGCCTTCAGTAGAGCTCATGAATGTAGCATATTTAAGTTAGCAGGTTCGGTCTGAAATCGCACTCCTGACTCATCAATTTGGCACCAAAAGGCCTGCTAAACTTCTGTGGTTCTTGTATGGCTCCGAGAAGCAATGGCTGCATTAAATTTTAATATCCAAGGTTATTTATCTGAGGCTCTTTTGTTCAAAGTGACTCACAGTTGATTTGACTAAGTAGGGGCCCTTTCCCACCTGGAGCAACGGGGGCCAAGGGCCATTCTCAAGGGCCCAACATTTGCTTTTACCTCAATGTAGTTACTCTGAGGCCTGAATCATCTACTGTCCACCAGGTCCTGTCATAAGTGGCTATAGTTTGATCACTTAAAGTATACAGTGGGCCCAAAAATTACTGGCGCCCCTAACTGGAGAAAAGGAATATACCGACGTGTGTGAAGGACTTTCATTTCTCAATATTTAGATGGAAACCACCAAAATCATAACAATCATTTAATACAAAATAAATGTAAAAAAAAAATCTAGGTTTCATAATTATTGCACCCTTCATTTAGTACTTAGTTCAACCACCACAGGCAATGATAACAGCATGGAGTCTTCTCCTGTAGTTTTTGACAAGGTTAAGGCACACATTTTGGGCGATTTTGGACCATTCCTCTGAGAAGTTCCTTTCAAGATCCTTCACATTCTTCGGTTTGTGTTTATCAACTGTCCTCGTCAACTCTGCCCACAGGTTTTCTATTGGATTGAGGTCTGGCGACTGAGATGGCCATGGCAGAACGTTGATTTTGTTGTCACAGTACCACTTACATGTGGATCCTGAGGTATGCTTTGAGTCATTGTCTCGTTGGAAAGTCCACCTACGACCAAGTCCCAGCCTTTTGCAGAGGCAACAAGATTGTCTGCCAAAATATCCTGATACTTGGTGGAATTAATTATGCCATTAATCTTAACCAGTGCCCCTGGACCTCTTATATAAAAATAGCCTCAAAGCACGATTGACCCACCATCATATTTCACTGTGGGTATGAGATGCTTCTCCTTGTATGCATCTCTGTTTCAACCACAAACATGGCGATGCTGTGTCCCGACTGAAACATGCAATTTTGGTCTCATTTGACCATGGCACCCTGCTCTGGTCATAATTTAAATGACGTTTGCCAAACTTCATGTGCTTCCTTCTGTGTTTCCTGTTCAGAAAAGGCTTTCTTCTTGCAACTCTTCTAAAGAGCTTGTGATTGTGGAGTTGGCGCCTTTGGTGCTTTTTGAAACCTGGTGACCCTAAGATGCCACCATGGTCAGCAATTCCTTCACAGTGATTCTTGGGGACTTTGCTGCTTCTCTCACCATCCTACCCATGGGGATAAAAATGCTGTTATTTCCTCCACCCTTGACGTTTTCCACAGTTCCATGTCTTCGGATTTAAAAAAAAGAATTGCCCTGACAGTGCTCAGTGGCCTTTTCAATCATTTGTGAATCTCCTTGTTGCCATTACCAGATTTATCTGCCTCTTTTTAACTGACAGTTGTTTTGTTTTCTTCTTGGTGTTGGATGACAAAGGGATATTGCATGTGTGTTCCCTCATTTTAATACTCTACTGAAACAGGAAGTGATGTAATGGCTCCTTAAAACTTATATAAATAAGTGGAATTTAATACCTGGTTTAATTTTGGTAGATGTTATTTACAATAATCTTCAAGGGTGCCATTCATTGTAAAACCTTGATTGGGAGAAAATTGATTTTTAATTAATTCAGTAAATGGTTTTGGTTGGTTCCACTGGAACACATCGCACAGTATTTCTCACATGTGGTTATTTAGAGTTTGTCCATAAATATATATTTTTAGAAGTTTTTGTTTGGGCATTGCTTGTCAGGGGTGCCTGTAATTTTTGAACCCACAGTACAACAAATTATGAGAATTCAAAAAACTATCAGAATTGATCTTTCACCAAGTACACTGTGCTGTGTATTTGGGTGTGTTGCTGTTACGAGGCTGTCTTTTCGTAATCAGGAGTCCCCTTGCTGTGTTTTTTGATTGGCTTTATTTAACATGCCAACCAGGCGAGATCAGTGTTGGACCAAAGCCAGGGATACTGCTCCTTTAGTTAATAGTTGTGGCCAATTATTAACTTTGCTCTGAGTGTGTGGTCTATTACTCCTGCAGTCTGGTACCTCATGGGGAAAGACTCTATGTGGGAATATTACTTGTATTAAAGGAAGGGGAGGTGGGCTTGGGGTTTGGAGATGAGGAGGCACTCTCTCTTGGTCATGACAGTTTTTTATCAGCCCAGAGCCTTCGCACCTTTGGCTTGCATAAGAATGATAAGTGAATTGAACCGGTTGCCTCCTGTTACACGAGCGCTTTTGTCCTCAAAAGTTCATGGTGTTTGCTTTCTTGCTGTTATGACCGGACTTGGCTGTGCCTCGCCTTGTTGGCTTTATCAAGTTCAGGTGTCTTTTACTTCTAGCTGCCCAACCCTGTTTCCTGGGCTTGAATCTTGTTTTCACTGCGAAACACATCTCATCTGGCACAATACACCTCATTGTACTTCATATTAGTTAAATCAGGGGCGCCAAATTGGGTTTGGGGCGATAATCTACTGGATAGTGGATTCAGCAGGGCTGAGCAGCTCTAGTCTTCAACCACGAAGGTTGAGGTCATTTAATTGCAAGTACATAGCATGAGGTTTGGGTCAAAATTACCCATTTTCAATTTTTACAAGGAGCAACGTTATTGAATGCACTGAATATTGTTTAAACTTAATACTATGACACAAAAAGGCATGCATAAAGAATGGTCATCCCACAATTTTACGTCCAAAAAGTGAGTTGAGTTAACTTCTGTCTAGTTTATTGTGATATAATGGTTGGTCAAATTTGACCCATTCTGATATTTCAGAACAATAGAAACACCATGAATGACATTCTTTTCAGATTTCGTTGGAAATTTGGCATCATGGGTGAAACCTGCAACGGTGCATCAGTGCAGAACATGAATAAGGGGTTTAGGAAATTTAGTGCAAACAAACATCACCAACCCCTTAATCTCTTGATTTTTCCCTCAAGTTTTCACTTAAGTAGGTTCAAAGAAACAAAAAAAAATCATATTTTGGGACAATGTCCCGTACGGTTACAGGACTCTTTGTCCCTGGATTTTTTTGTTCTCGGACATTTCGTCTTCAAATTTTTCGTCTGTGGACCATTCGTCCCCCGGACTCTTCGTCCCCGAGGACCTTCCGTCCCAGGACTTTTCGTCCACTAATGATAAAACAATGTGCCACCATTGTTCACAGAGGAATGGACGGATGGACAAAAAGACTGCCATGATCTAAGGGTTCGGATTAGGGATAGAGTTATAATGCAGGAAGAGGGCAAAGGATTATTGGGGATGAACAGAAAGTTCGAAAGTTCGGTCTTTCGGGGGGGGGGGAAAGTCCACTGGGACAAAAAGTGCGGAGACAAAAAATTTGGGGGTGAAAAGTCCAGGGACAAAAATGTCCATGGACGAATAGTCCTAGAGCCAGATGATGTTACAGCTATTGGTCTGCATATGCAGCTGACGTCCTTCAAGTATGTGGCCCTTCTGCACTTGGTTGGGTACATGCTCTCTGTAACAACCCACCTCAACTGCATTTTCCAGTGCAGAGGCATCTCCTTCATGCGCAGTAAAAATGAGATCAGTGGTGTCCTAGAAACCCTTGTGGGAATGCACGCGCATGTTGGCCAACACCTGGCTTCATTCCTGCAATATTTCGGAAAATGTGGTTTCGAGGGCACAGCCTTACAGAGGGCATATTGCGGCTCAGAAGCAACAGTTCCAGAAAGACAAGGCTGCTTTCTTAAATTCAGTCATACTGAACGAGTTAGTTGCCCATAAGAGCAAAAGACCAACTTTATTTGTTTATTATTTTTAAGAACTTTAAACTTCAATACTATTGAAATTCATGAAATTCGTAGAGAGTGGTCCTCGAATACATGCATATTTCCACTCAAGTTTTAAAATTTGAGTCCCTTATGGTTCTTGAGTTTTTGGAGGATTTGGTAAAATGAGCACATTGCTGTTTTACTACCAACTGAAGTTGGGATAATCACAGAAGATTCCCTCAACATGATCTTCTAGATGCCATGCAGATCTTTGTGCCTGGAGCCCATCCAGACTGGATGGTGGGAATTAAAATCTTTTGGGTAATGACAAGTTAGCAGTCTGGATAGATAGTCATGCCACGGTGAAAGTCAACTCCAGCAATGTACAGTTTGTTGTAATCATCAACGAGAATCAAGGCAGGAGCAAGTTCTTGCTGATTAAGCATTTGGTTCATGCCAATTGTGGTATTCAGAATGGTAAGAAGTTCCACACTTGCAGGGTTGAAGAACTTCTCCCTGGTATTTTTGTAGGTGCCAGTTGTGCAATTCCTTGCATTTACCGAGAAAAGCACAAGATGATGATGCTGGCTTTAGTTGTCATGTCATCCAGTGCTGAAGCTGATAGAAGCTTCTCTGTTCAAAATGGCATTAAGAGTAAGCTGAGGTACCGGCTGTCATACTCACCTAGTCTCTCCAATGAGGGCGTTGTTAGTCCCTGGTTTTGGTGTCTGATATTTTGCTTTCTGTCCAGTCTATGCAATAAAATTGCATTGCTTACTACTAGTGCCTACATTTATGATGTGTAGAATTTTTTGTTCTTTTGCCGTAAGGTGCGAATAAAGTGCCAATTTTTTGCTTTGCTAAAGGCTGCTGTTGCACACCCTTATTGTGTTTGCGCACCCTGTTACTAATTTTCTGGTTAATTCTCTGAAACTTGTTGATTTCCAGACACAAATAGACCACAACTTATCAGACATACTCCTAGCTTTTTTCTTTTTATTGCCAAGAAATGCACTAAAATATTTAAATACCGACAGCCTCAGCAACTCTTCGATTCATTTTGGATATTTTCAGTCGACCATCTTCAGGTACAGCACTGTGCAAAAGTCGTAAAGCAATTTCATGGCGCAAATATTACAGAGCTGCTCAAAATAGGCAATATATTTGACCATTGACTGATTAGTCATGGGGATAAATGAGCCATATCACTATTGTGCCTATTTTAAACACCTTTGACATTGATTGATTACAAAATAGTGATATGGCTCATTGGTGCCCATGGCTCATCAGACCCCAGGCTCCCCTACTATACAAAGCTGTCAACTGTTAAAAACTAAATCAAATCAATATTTTCTGTGACTATCCTTTTCCTAAAAATTTGGGACACCATCCTGTTGTACTGTAGTTTTGTAAGATGATTGGCTTTTTGCTTGTTCCAAGCAGAGTGGAGAACCTGCCTCCATTCTTCTGTGGACTGTCTCACTTGCATCTCTCCCTCAGCTGCAGACAGTTATCAAGATTTTGACATCGAGGCTCCGTCAAGACTAGATTATCTGTATCAACCGTTTTTAATGAAATACAAATATTCATTTATGAAACTACTTTTTAAATTAGCATTTTAAATTTCAGATATACTTTTGATCTTCAGCAATACCTATGTAGAAAACAGAAAGTAAACATTTGAATTTTTTAAAAGATGTAGTGTGCCTAGACTTTTGCACAGTCCTGTACCTATACTTTACTTAAGCGATTTTTCAGTCTTGGAGCTTAAGCATTAGCATTCATCAGCAAGCGCCGTATGGAACATAGCTGCTGAGATTTGCGCAATGTGCTAGCATACCAAGGTGATAAGGATCATTGTGTTATAAGGCTTTGCCGTGAAATGGGCCCTGCAAACTATTGAGGAATTGAGGGAGTTGAACTTTTTATCAGTTTTCGGAGGGAAATATTTAGGTGAGCATACCTGAGGAGCGGCAACTGTAAACATTTGCACATATACAAAATGGTAAATACGTGGGAAGTCAATACTGTATATCAAAAAATTCTTCTCCTAATCAGTATAAGCTGAACGGACTTATTAAATTGCGCAAAAAGTTTTTACACTCCATCCTTCTGTAATGGTTGGTAGAATCTGGAGGCCAAGCGCAGCAGCAAGAGGAGAACAGAGCAGTAAATAAGACAAACACAAAGAGTAAATATGACCACATGACAGGAAACATACTTGCGCTCCCAAAGGACGTCCAAATGTCCGACTATACGGAAGCAAAGCTGGAGTTTAGAATCTCGGGAACCAAGAAAAACAAAGCACCTCAAAGAGTGCAATACACAGAGGAAAAGAAGAAAAGGGAATATCCCTAGGGAAATAGAAGCTCCAAAAATAACGAGACGATATAAGGTCAAATAAAACCTGACTACAGAAATCTTCTGCTATCGTGCTGAACTACAAACAGACACTCAAGCAAGGGAGGTGTGGCGGACTTCCGGCTCATATAGAGTCCGGGAAAGCGCCGCCCCAGTTCGATCAGCCAGCTGGGTAAAGAATACAATTGAAAAGGAATTTGATTTCTTTCCGGGACGAGAGCCACAAAGAAAAGTCCAAAACACACGCACACAAACATCCAGAACCATGACACCTCCTTCTACACCTGAATGAAACAGTGAAAAATTTACAGGTTTCATTTATCTCCATCATTAGGTGTGCATTGTTGTTAAGATTAAGGTGAGACTTCCGCATTCCTCACCCTACTGACTTAGCTTCACCCTGTTTCCAGTGAACAGGACAAGCATTTTGCAAGTGATGGTTATGAAAGACAAAGCAAAGTATTTTTCTTTTTGTAAATTTTTTAATTTACACCTGAGTTTAGGTGTTTATTTATTTATTTTTAAGCCCAAGGGGCTTAAGCTGTATGCTGGTCATTAGTGGTGGTCTGTTGTGCGTGCCTGTTTGCATGTGTTACGTTGTTTCAGCACGATACAGCTTTTGGTTTTCCACGGATCCTTTTCATATTTTATATGCATATACTGTATATGGGCCCAAGATCTAGACCTAATTTTAAAGGTTATATAGGTCAAAGGTCATAAAATGTGCCGATTTTGTTTCAGCACCATAGTGCCTTCAGTTCTAATTGGATCTTTTTCCTATTTTATATGCATCTATATGGGCCCAAGATCTAGCCCCAGTTCAATTTTGGGCTTGCTGCGATTCTTGGTTTGGCCACCAGGGAGCTTTTTCTGCAAAACTTCAGACAGCTTTAGCTCCATTATTCTACAAGCTAAGATACTCCAATTTTTTGCCCGCTCGGCCAAAAGGCCCAATGGGCTTATGCTATGCTTGGGGTCTTTAGTGGTGGTATGTCGTCCATCCGTGCGTGCGTGTGTAAACTTTTGGCTTGTCTGCGCTCTAGCGTCTCCAGTTTTTCACCGATCCCTTTCATATTTCATATGTGTGTATAGCGTCTTAAAGGTCGCCTGACATGAGACACACCACCTGAGATTGTTGGTTTATTTTGTTCTATATGATTATTTATAACTCTATGCACTCAAAAGTACTGAAATAGCAGAAAATCCATCAATTTTAAGGAATAAAAGTGATATTTTTGCACTCTTACGCCCCGTCCCCTGAAGAAGTACGAAGTTTCCGAGACGTAAGTCACATGTTCCTATGATGTCTTCTAAGGAAAGCACCTCTGCCGCAGCAATCTCTGCGGTCCATTCACGCGCTTGTTTACACACATTACCTAGTGTGTTTGTTTAGTGTATGAGCCTGCAATCAAGATATCTATCTATCCATCTATTTATCTAATTGTTACACTCGACAAACCGTGTTACATAGGCTAATGTAGCTAGATGGCTGGATGCATAGTGGACATGAGGACAACTATCCAAACTGAGGTATAAATCCAATGGCAAGGGTACAACAAGGCATCAAGATAACTCGCCGATTCATTAAAAATATTGCATGCATGTTGTGGCTCAGGTCACAAGCCTATAAGCCAGTGTTTGTTCCACGTTGATCATGGATGCCCACCACCTACAGCACAGCCGGCGATCAGGCATCACAATACAGCCTTCACTCTGGACGCGAAACAATTTTTTTGCATGACAGATTACATTCAAAGTCAATGCAAAGACGAGCATATATGCGAAATACTCCGCTCATAAAGCTCGCCAACAGCCTGAACCGAGACCGGGGGAATTGGATTGAGGGAAATACATGCAACTGTTACTAACTAACGTGAGCTTGCTAAATAGGTAAGGTGGTTAATTAAACTGGCAGGTAGATAGTGTGTAACTTTACAGTTATCTCAACACTGGACTGAACGCTTGCTGTATAATTTCATAATCGAAATTCATGAAAATCTAACGTTATGTCGAACTTAAGTTAGCTGGCTACCCAGATAGCAAGCACCTCCACTCCGTATCTGCCCCGGCTCTGCTGACTCCAGTTGATCCGGCTAAGAGCCTGGGCAGATCCGGAGCGGAGGTGCTTGCTATCTGGGTACGTACTGCAGGAAATTAACGTCAGCTAGCCATCTAACTTGTGTGCAAGTCTAAAGCTGCTTTCACACCGGACGCAAAACAAACCTTTGCACAACATATCACACCCTAAGTCAATGCGAAGACGCGAATACACATCTATGAATGTAATCTGTCGTGCGAAAAACCCCCCTCACATCCGGTGTGAAAGCGGCTCAACGCCACCCATGCCCTGGCGAAGAATCCTGAAGTTTATAGTATTACAATAGCTTTTTTTCTGTACTGTTATTTCATTAGCTATGGAAGCCCTACAGTATTTCAATAGTAACTCTCAAATCTATATTGTGCATTCCAAAAAAACATACAATTACTACATTAATACTATAGTTTTTTTTGTGATAGATATTATGGTATTCCAACAGTGGTTTTTTGTAAGGGTCCGTCAGCTGGCTATGGTAAATTAAGCATAGTGTATGTACATTTCATTGTGGAGTGAGCGAGATCTGACCAGCTGGCTGCCTTGCGTGACATCAGTTACCATATAAGGCAGTTCCGGACATTTCGAAAGGGGGCGTTCCCCATCAGTTTAATTAATCCGAACAGTTTAAAAACGACAAATTTTCATGAAAAAGCGTTTGCATCTTTGTTTTCATCGCAAAGAAATACAAGAGCCAGTTCTAAATGTCAATTTCGACCTACTTAATGTCAGGGAACCTTTAAGGTCCCGACCAAGTTTGATTTTCAGCCCAATCGGACCGGTATTATGGCCTATAGGGGGCGTTCCGTTTTGGTTAGCACTACTGCCTCACAGCAAGAAGGGTGTGGGTTCAAATCTGGCCTGGAGCTCTGGGTGGAGTTTGCATGTTCTCCCCGTGTTCGCGTGGGTTTCCTCCGGGTACTCTGGTTTCCCCCACCCACAAAACATGCAATATAGGAACACTCCAGTATGGCTGTGTATGAATGTTTGGTGGTGGTTGGAGGGGCCGTAGGCGCATACTGGCAGCCACGCTTCCGTCAGTCTGCCCCAATACGACGATCAGAGTGTGAATGAATAATGTATCCATTGTGAAGCGTCGTTGAGTGCCCAGAAAAGCTCTGTATAAAATTGATGCATTATTATTATTTTTTGTATTCTTTTTGCTGAGGATGAAAAGCACATTTTAGATATTAAATGATAACTTAATAATTATTTTTCAAGTAACCGTTGTATATCATTAAAGACAGTTGATGCAGCCGATTTGACCTTTACAGAGCCCTGATCTGTCTGATATTACCTGGAGAGAGAGAGATGTGAGTGAGACTGTTAATTTGCTGAAAAATTTCGTAAGGTTCTCCAAAATGCTTTGAACAAGCAAAAGGCAAATTATCTTCTGAAGGTATCAAACTACATGACTGTGTACCTCATGTCTCGGTGAAGGGTTTTCATACCAAATATTGATTTGATCTAGTGTTCAACTGTTAGTGGCTGTTTATGATATGTCTCTCAATGTTTAAAGACCATTCATTTCCCTATTTTGTGGAGGCATCCTTGTGTTACGAAATAGTTGTAGATTTGCTGAAGACTATTGCATATTAATGTATGCTGTTTTGCTTGAATGTAGTTGTAAGGTCAGGACCTTGGAACAGGATGCGTGGTTTTCCTGTTGGGTTATGGGGTAACTAAAATAGCAAGATAAGCTCAAGCTGTTTCACCTGAGGTAACTTAGACGACAGTGTTTCATAATGCGTCATCATAAATACACTGTGATAATTGCATGTCTCAGGGCAGGCCATGGCGAACTCTACTGGCAATGCGTAAATGTCACATGGCAATTATTGTTTTTGGGTGGGGAAAGCAGCCCTACCAGATTATGTTTTATCAATTTATTTTTTTTTTTTTACTTGGTAAGTCAACTGAGAATTGTTCAACCGTGACTGCCTGGGGATGCCTGGCCAATTAGATGAAAAGGGCAAATTTTTTGACGAGATAACAATAACCTGTTTTATGGGAATCAGGCCGGAATACCGGGGTTGATACTGTTGTTGGAGGACTGTCATGTGATACTTGGCGTAACATTTCTGAGAAGGTCATGAGGCAGTGTTTGTCTATGGGACTTAGTTGCTGGAGTTGAGCTGATTAATTTCATTGCACTACTTATCTTGAAAAACTCAGTTGAAATCAGACAGGAAGGACATTGAAGAGTATAATGTCCCAGTTCATTTGTGTGTGTATGTGTGAGTTTGCATTTTGTCTGTTACAATGTTACTTTTTCCTCCATGTGTGTGATCGCTTTATCCAATAACAGGTCCGTTGTGCAGCGTGCTGGTGGAGCGGTATGGTTGCCGAGCAACAGTGATGGTGGGCGGGGTCCTGAGTGGGCTGGGCATGGCCGCCAGCTCCTTCGCCAACAGCATCGTCGAGCTTTACATCACCGCCGGGGTCATCACAGGTCAGAGGTCTCTCACCTGCGTGTTCTGTCCTGCCTGACGGCATACACTGTCTTTCCTCACAGGATGTTATAAACAGGCGGTTATAGGGAGACATTTTATATTATGATTATTATACTGGGGACTAAGGGCACTAAATTTGCTCTACTGATGAGTGCAGGTATACAGGTATTTCATTTAGGACAGAAATAATCTGCGAACTATCTGTAAATAATGACGCACGTTAAAAATGTAATGCATGACAGGGTGTCAGACTCCAGTCTTGGAGGATTGCACTGCTGTTTTTATGATTATTATACTGGGGACTAGGGCACTATATTTACTGTGTTTAGGAGCACAGGTTTATGGAACTTCCCTTTAGGAAAGAGATAATAAAGCGCACTATTGTTGAAAGATGAAACGCAATATAACATAATGTGTGGCAGGGTATCTTGTCCTGCTGGGCTTAATTGTCTGTAGTAGCCAGCTAAGACCATGAGAGCAAAGAGCGTGGACTCTACTCTGGAAAATTCAATATAATATAAATTCAATATAATCCATGATTTTGTAAAATTGTGTAGAAAAACACCAAATACAGTGGACTGGAGTATTGCATATCTGCTTTTTGGATGCATAAACGTTGCAGAGTGCAGACCATTGGGGTTGCAGTGCTCTATAAGGTATAATAAGGCATATTGATAATACAGTGTAGCGCATGGCAATGTAGCATTGGTGTTTGGGAACTCGGCACACTACCTGTCTATTTTTCCATATGATCAGTTTAGAGGTGCAAAAATCCAGGAATCCGAAAGTGAAAATCCTTCTATGTTTTTTCCTTCCTTGAATCGATTCAGATGACTTGATCTTAACTGCTAGCTTAAGAATTCTGCTAATTTTCAAATTCTGGCAGTTGGAACAGAACACAACGGAGGATTTTCACTTATTGAGCCTGGATTTTGGTGTGCCACTGTTATACCCTTGAGTCTCTCCTTAGTTTGTTGCAGCTGTTTGATCTACTTTTTTCCTGTTCACGAGTGAGTCGACTGATTAATTTTACGAGTCTTACCTTATCTGACCTGGGCTTTGTTGTTGCTACATTGACCATCTCTGTGCACCCAGTGTTCGTCGCTTTGAATGAAAGCTTCTGCTGAATAAGTGCCTTGTAACATAGCGTAATGAAAGCTATTTCCACCTCTCTGTTCACTCCGATATTTCCTGAGTACCTTAATGTTGTATCGTTTGGCTCTTGAATCGCTGGCTTTTGTTTTCTATATTTCTCTGATAAGTGAAAGAGGGTGGTATGGTTGTGTAGAGGTGTGAAACAAGGGCCATATCTGTCCCTGATTTTAACAACAACTTCTGGCCTTTAATAAGTTTATTGTCTTAATTAGCCAAACCATTCATGAAACTAGACAGTTCTGCTGCATTTCTTATTTTTTTAAGTTAGCATGAATGGCAACCAAAGACTGTTCTTGTCTCCCCTAATTGTAACATCTTAGTTTGGTCTAATCTATGTTTGTGTCCACGACCAGTCAGCTCAATTAGTCAGGGTAACTGATAGAAATGAAAGCCTGCATAAACACCGGCCCTCCAGGACTGGAATTGCCCAGCCCTGGTGTTGAGGGTAGCACTGTTCCCTCACAGCAGGAAGTGTCTCGGGTGCTTCCTATTTACTTTTTTAAAAAATTTGCTAGGTTGGCCAATAATTGGGCTCTGTCTTGTCCGTAGGCGTGAACTTGCGTCTGCTGTTCAGTTGATCAGCCAGTGGTCCAGGGTGTGTTCCAAATTCTCAGGCCATGCATGCTGGCGCTGGCGAATTGGCTTGGGATTCAGGACTCTTGTGGGCGAATTGGCTTGGTCACGTGATATTTTTATGGAAACACCATAGCGACGTGATAACATCATAATGGTGCACGTGATGACATCATAATGGTGCACGTGATGACATCATAATGGTAACGTTATATAAATAACGCCATTTTCCAATGGTTAGCCGGACACACACGCACACACGCAGAATCCACTTCGCTATTACAGTGCTGTGGAAAAAGTATTTGCCCCCTTCCTGATTTCTTATTTTTTTGCATATTTGTCACACTTAAATGTTCCAGATCATCATCAGATGATTTCATTTATTGAGGGGTAAAAGCTATTCAAACCTACTTGGCCCTGTGTGAAAAAGTAATTGCTCCCCCTTGTCAAATCATGAATTAACTTTGATTAACCACATTTTTTACTTCAATTTCACTAGCCACACCCAGGCCTGATTACTGCCAGACCAGTTGAATCAAGGAATCACTTAAACAGAACCCGTCTGACAAACTGAAGCAGGCTAAAAGATCTCAGAAAGCAACTCATCATGCCGTGATTCAAAGAAATTCAAGAACAAATGAAAAACAAAGTCATTGACATATATCAGTCTGGAAAGGGTTACAAAGCCATTTCTAAGGCTTTGGGACTCCATCAAACCATGGTGAGAGTTATTATCTTTAAATGGAGAAAACTTAGAACAGTAGTGAACCTTCCCAGGAATGGCCGGCCTACTAAAATTACTCCAAGAACACTTCCACAGCTTATCCAGGAGGTCACAAAAGAACCCAGAACAATATCTGAAGAACTGCAGGCTTCATTTGCCTCACTTAAAGTCAGGTTCATGATTCAACAATAAGAAAGAGACTGGGCAAAAATGGCATCCATGGGAGAGTTCCAAGGCGAAAACTACCGCTGACCAAAAAGAACACAAAGGCTCATCTCACATTTGCCGAAAAACATCTTGACAATCCCCAAGACTTTTGGGAAAATATTCGGTGCACTGACGAGACAGAAGTTGAACTCTTTGGAAGGTGTGCGCCTTGTTACATCTGGTGTAAAACTAACACAGCATTTCATGAAAAGAACATCATACCAAGAGTCAAATGTTGTGGTGGTAGTCTGGGGCTGCTTTGCTGTTTCAGGACCTGGACGACATGCCGTAATTGATGGAACCATGAATTCTGCTCTCTACCAGAAAATCCTGAAGAAGAATGTCCGACCATCAATTTGTGACCTCAAGCTCAAGCGCACTTGGGTTATACAGCAGTATAAAAATCTGAAAACACACCAGCAAGTCCACCTCTGAATGGCTTAAAAAAAACAAAATGAAGGTTTTGGAGTGGCCTAGTCAACGTCCGGACTTAAATCCGATTGAGATGCTGTGGCATCACCTTAAACAGGCCATTCATGCATGAACCCCTCCAATGTGGCCGAATTACAACAATTCTGCTAAGAAGAGTGGGCCAAAATTCCTCCACAGCAATGTGAAAGACTCAGTGCCAGTTATCGCAAACACTTGATTGCAGTTGTTGTTGCTGAGGGTGACACAACCAGTTACAGGGTGGGGAAGCAAAACTTGCACTGACATTTAAAGTATAAACAATTGTGTGCACCTGTTATTGCTAATAATGGTGAACATATTGAATAATGGACTACCTATTATCTTTATTGTCTGCTTTATAATCTCTTTTTTTCAATAGACATGCCAGTTGAGAATAATATACAATCTATGGATGGTGATTTATTTTGCAAATTTTGCTTCCCCACCCTGTATTAGGTTTAGGGGACAATTACTTTTTCACATAAGGCCAGATAGGTTTGGATAGCTTTTTCCCTTAATGAATGAAACCATCAGTTAAAAACTGCATTTTGTGTTTACTCGGGTTATCTTTATGACGAATATTAGAATTTTTTGATGATCTGAAACATTTAAGTGTGACAAATATTCAAAAACATAAATTAGGAAGGGGGCAAATACTTTTTTACGGCACTGTATATTATAGATTCCATTGCATTAATTGCGCTTCATTCTCTCACACGCTCATACATATGATCGATTTTGAGTCTCTAGTTAACCTTGCATGCTCGTTTTTTTGGCTGTGGTAGTTTACTGGAGCGTCCGCAAACATGCAAACTCCACACAGAAAGGCCTGAAGTTGAATTTGAATGACCTTGATGACCTTGTGAAAGTGAGACTTAACATGTCCTCGCAACACCCCCCCCGCCCAGATACAGACATGATCTTTTTGTAGTAATTATGCCCCCCCCCCCCCTTGGAGGAAGGGGGGGAGGCCATATTGTATTTGGCTTGGTTCGCGTTGGAGTCGGCTTCAACAAATTATTTCCATTCCATAACTCTGAAAACGCACAATATTTCAATGCCAAATTTTGTAGGTGCCTTGATCGCTACTAAACTGTTACCTTTTACCATTTGGGGGTTTCTGGGAGGGACATTTGTTTTTATGATTGAAATCACTCTCTAGTTAAATACTGTTTTTTGATCATTTTTAGGACTGGGGTTCTGCCTCAGCTACCAGCCAGCGGTGGCCATCCTGGGCAAGTACTTCGTGCGCCGACGCGCGTTTGCCAACGCTATGTCATCCACGGGCACAGCCATCGGCCTGTCCACGCTGCCTTTCCTGGCGGAGTACCTGCGCAGCCAGCTGGCCTGGAGGGGGAGTTTCCTGGTTCTGGGGGGGCTGCTCCTGAACTGCTGCGTATGCGGGGCGGTCATGAGGCCCGTCGACTCCAAATACGGGGGTGCAGCCTCGAACCGAGCGAGGGAACCTTGCCCTCCGCAGACCACCGGGGAGGACAGCCCCAAGGAGTGCGTGAGGACGTGGCTGACCACCTTCTGGGCTTCCATGTCACGGTACATGGGCTTTGATGTGTTCCGCAGTAATGTGCGGTTTCGGGTGTATGCGCTGGGGATCACGTGGATGATGCTGGGGTTCGTGGTGCCGCTGATCTTCCTGGTGCCGTACGCCACCACCCATGGGATGGAGCAGGACCAGGCCGCCCTGCTGCTGGCCATCCTGGGCTTCGTGAATATCGCGGTACGTCCCCCGGCGGGCCTGCTCTTCACGCTGCCCTGGTTCCGCGGACGGCACGTCTACGTGTTCTCGACGGCGCTGCTGGTGTGTGGGCTGAGCAACTCGGTGTGCTGCATAGCGGCCAGCTTCCAGGTGCTGCTGGTGTACGTGCTGACGTATGGCCTCTCCATGAGCTTGGTGGGCTCCCTGCTCTTCACCGTGCTCATGGACGTGGTTGAGATGAGTCGTTTCCCAGCCGCCCTCGGCCTGCTCGCCATCATGGAGAGCGTCACCCTCCTGGTGGGGCCACCTCTTGCAGGTACCCTAAAAAAAAGAGCAAATGTCCCTCTTCACATTATCCTTCTGAATTACTCTTATTTAAGTGTCATTAGTCTGGGGGTTTGTTAAAGTATTACGAGCACATCCTCTGCAAAAAATGAAGAATCTTTCCGAGCATTTTAAATGTGTATTTAGCCTTAAAACACTTACTTCCATTACTTTTTTGCTGTAAGACTGAAATTATGCCAATGAGGTGAGATAATTTGGACTCTTCTCTAATTTCTAGATTTACCAATGGAATGGAAAAAAATCCACTTGCTGAGCAAAGGGTTACTTAAAATTAGCTAATATTTTCTACCTGAGAGAGAAAAAATTAGAACTTAAATATCATAAGATTAAAAGACTTGTATAAACACATGCAAGAAATGTCTGTGTGTGTGTGTGTGTGTGTGTGCGCGTGCTTGCGTGTGCGTGTGAGTGTTTTCCTCAACAGCTGTTCATCTTATGAACTTGAAAGTCGGTGGGTGTATTGCTGAAGACCCAAGGAAGGGCAGTGTCCAGTTTGAGGTTTTTTGGCTTGGAGTTTCTCAAGATATCAAGAAAATTAGCACAGCTTCAGCAACAATTGAATGGGCTCTGGACTAGTTTGTTTTAAAGTCCTGTAATGTCCACACACTTCAGTGGATATGAATGTAAATCCTCACATCTTAAAGCTGGCAGTCCTCACAGTTGTTTTTTAATCCTTGTCCCTTCAAAGTCAACTGCGTGGAAATGATAGCCCTTAAAAATTGTGTTATTTACAAAGTCTTTTCGGTGTTCTTCTCAACTTTGGCAATGAAAACCAATTTTAAAAAACCAAGCTTAAAAGCCTCAGTAATGGTGGAATCACTCCTGTGGTGTGTGAAGCATTAAGGTGTTGTAAGGAGAGAGGAAAATGGGACCTCACAATACCAACAGCTCATGAGACTTCGGTGGGGTTGCCCGTGAGGTCAGGTGGAGGTCATGGGTTTGGTCAGTAAATGCTGTCTTTTGTCCCTGTTAAGTTAGTCATTTAATGATGTTTGCTTTTTATGATGTTTATACTGTATGGATGTCTAAAGATTGTGCCAATTCAGCCCCCTTCTTCCAGGTATTCCGCCCATGCAAGTTTTGCTTTTCCAAGAGAATGAAAGTACATATGAATTATCAGAAGAATGCCAATGACATGACCTCACATGACCTCAGTGGTTATTACTGTCTCAACTGTGGGTAACAAAATTAGAAATGATTGCTAACCTTTAACCATAGCATTTTGCTACTTGACAGCCCTTGAGCCTTAGACTGCTAGGATTATATGCTTTCTGCAGTCCTGTTGCCTCAGCTCAGCTAATAGCACTGCAAATTGCAGTGTATCCATGGCAACTGCCAGTCGTGTGTTGACTGAAAACATTTTGCCCCCCCGATGGGTGTACAGGTGCTTGTCTGCCAGTGGAGAGTTTGTGTATGTGTGTGTGTTTGTGTGATATTGCAGTGGATCAGTGGGGCTGCGAGGGCCGGCTAGGAAAGGCACGGTTCCATGACGGCTCAAATGTCACGGCTGACGTCAGTTTCCCTATGAAGCCCCACCGTTCCAGCTGAAACTGCACAGACTCAGTCTCATTGCCTCAGGTGTCTGAGGGTTCACAGTCTTTGTTGTACACTTCCACCAGCTTTCCCCCATGACTAGGCCGAATCCCTAGGCTTTCCTAACCAAGCCACCCCTCTGTCGTCTCTTTGTTGCAGGGTTGCTGGTGGACCGCACAGGGCTATACATTCACTTGTTCTACAGCTGCAGTATCATCGTGGCCTCATCTGCCCTCTTCATAATGGTGTCTTTTCTCTGGCTGGATCGAAGAGACAAGCGGATCTCAAAAGCTCAATCGGGACCGCAAAAGCCTGGGGTTAAGCCCACTCCAGACTGCCAGTACAGCAGTTTGCCCATGAACTCAGCCAAGGACCCGACTGCAGCGACTGTTGACATCACCAGTGTGTGAATGAGAATGCACGTGTGGTCACAGTGTTGGTGTCTACAGGCACACTTTCTTGCGTATACACTTGCTTGTGCACGCTTCATACAAACATGCAGGTGTTAATGCACTCTCATCCACTGTGCACACACTCTCACACACACACACACACACACACACACACACACACACACAAAATGCGCACATAGCCCACTCGGGCGGAATCATGCACAGTGCTGTCGATGCACGATAATGTAGTTTTATACAGATGGCCATTTCTGCAGAAACACGGGTTATCTCTCTTTCTAAGGCTACTGAAGATCTCAGTATCACCTGCAGAGTATGAATCTACTGCTCTGGTCCTGGAGGTCATATTCTCAACCATCTGGTGCTCATAGGAACATGTAATGAGCAGAACAGGCCATTCAATCCTCCGAGGCCAACCATTCAGAATGATATCTGAGAGGATTTGGACAGCTACAAATTTAAAGGCCTGCAGATTCCAAGAGATTATCTTGGTACGCTTGTATAGAAGGAAAAGATGAATACTGAGAAGTTCTCAGTATTTCGCTCAGTCTCAGTGGATGTAGATAAAAATGAAAGTATTGACTGACAACTACAACATGAGGATATATACGTTCATATCAAGGGAACCTTGTGGAATGGAGAACTCCTCAATTTGTTGCTGTCCAAATACTTATGGAAGTCCTTGTATTTATGGTGTTGGTCTTGGCTTCCCTCACAGTCGTAATACTTACTCTGTTTGGGCATTGACTGAAGTCCCGTGAGATTAATGACCAGTTCCATATCCCAGTCAGTTTGTCACCTGCTCATAATTCCCCTTTGTAATAACTGGGTGAAAGGTTACCACCCCTTCCCTCTCAGCCAGCCAATGAGGGATCCTTATCGGGGATTTGTAGTATTGTGTGGGGCCCAAGTCTTACCCAAGTGCACTTGATGTTAGAAGTTGGCGCTCTCTCTGTTTCTCCTTGTCCTGAGTTCAGTCCATTTCAAGATTGTAATCTCGTCAACAAAATTGATTTGAAACCGAATCGTCATTTATTGACTGAACTGAAGAAAACGGGCTGTAGCTGCTTCGTCTGAATTTCATAAGAACGTAAAGGCACTTATGCGGCCTGAATTCTGAGGCCATATAGATTGATGTACTATATTACTGAGAGTGTTTCCACAGTGGTTAGGCATGTTGGTTTGTTTTGCCTTTCTAATCTGATTGTCAGTTTATTTCTACACCTCAATGATTTTCAGTCTGGGAGAATGATTTTTCAGAAGTAATCAAACTGTGCTACTTAATAAAATCTGACAGGCACAAGAGATTATTTAAGTGATTATTACACAGCCAAGTTGGAGGTGTTATGGTAATGGATCTATATGCCATTCCAAAAATATGTATTTAATCTATCAATGGTTTTAGATTTAAATAATAGTATCCTTTTGTAAATCTAATCTTACATGATTCATGAAATGGAAAAAGACTGCAAATACAGGCTAGCATTTTTCTGTGATCACATTTTCAGTATATTGGGTTCATTACACAGACAATCATTCAGTAATTAATTTTTAATGTGTTTTGAATGGTGACATTGTTATCATATTTTATTGAGTTACACAAAAGCACTTTTCATCTTGAGTTGAACGTTGCTCCTGGCAATGACAATACCAATTTCTCTTGAAGCTAAAGTACAAAATATGCTAAACCAAATCGTTTGTTATCGTACCAAAACTTTGTCATACTGAATGTCTGTTTTCATTGTAAAAAAAAAAAGTAGATTTTGTGCGGCGGCTTTGAGCATCATAATTTAAATGAAAACTTTTTCATGAGCTGTCAAAAATGTTTGTAAGGGTCTGAAAGTCTTCCATGACTGATTAAGGCCCATAGAGTGCACGGTCAGGTTAGGCTTGACTGCAGAGTGAAAACATTCGGCTGTGAATAGTCATTCTCCCCAGTACATTTAGCTGTCCTCAAGCCCTGCCATTTTCAGTGCTAATACTGCAGGCTGCAAATTGCAGGTGGATGATCCAGGCTTAGAATTTTTTTTCCTGCAGCCTGATGTTGCCAAATAAGTTCAATTCTTTTTTTCAATAAGATTGTACACAGAATTATTTGTGTTTTTGGTTGAAGAATTGCAAACATAGCAGGACTTCACTGATTGGCTCTTTCACTGACCAACTTTGGTCTCACAGTCTCCTGTCAGTGGTGATGGCCAACCGCATAATTTGTTTCTAGAATATTCATTCCATTCCTCAATATTCTGAAACACCGAAGGCTCTGGTTGGTTTTGACAGCTGTCTGTGTTTTGTTTTGGATTTCGTTATAAGACGTATGATGCCTCATTATCGTCTCAGCTTCTCCCTGAAGGAGTTTTGGAAATGGAGCATTGCATCTTGGCAACAGTTAAAGGGAGATGTAATAGATCGAACATTGAGTTTCTGGTTGATTTATTTTATGAATATACAGTGCCTAACTAACAAACCCAAAGTATAGTTCATTGCGTGACTGTATTTTAAGGTGAGACACTTGTTGGGAGCTTTATTGGTTGAATCGAAATGACTGAATGTATGACCTTAGTGTGACATATGAAAAGGTTTAAATTGCGGACGTTGTCCGCATCACACTGGAGGTATGATTTGAAATATTTTATTTTGTAAAAATTTGCCTTATTTTTTGTGGTATGTTGAGCTCTAAATTGTATTCCGTTGCCGGAGCATTGATGCACAATTGTAAAATGAAATGTATATTCAAGCAAAATTCAGTTTAATTTTTTTAATTAAAAGTGATACTGAGGTTCAAGTTGATCTTTTCCCATTTATTTCACAAAAAATATGTGGTAATGTGTCTATTTCCCCATAGAATTTTTCATTATTGGATAATATTTAATGTATTGAAGCCAGTAAGTAACCTGACACTTATTACATTGACCATAAAATTCCACAAGAATGTGCAACCAGGATGATAATGGTTACTCTAGCTTTACTACTCAAGCATTCATATATCCAGAGCCTGCGCAGGCTGTCAATACAAAGGTAAAATTTAGGTATTAGAAACTGTGTGCTGTAATAGCAGGATGAGATTTCTTCTCCTTTGGTACTTGTTTGAGTTTTTGTTTGTCGTTTCCGGTTTGATCCTACTTGCCTGATCTGTAAATGATCAGGCCTTCCCTTCTGTATGCTTTTATGTGCTTCCCCAAAGTACGAAAGTACTTTACCACTATTTCTGTTGTCAATATCAGTTAAGTAATAAAAAAAATGTTTTAGCCACACCTTCAACAGGTTTACCACAAACAACTCACCCTGAGGTATTGGTAGCGTGGACTGAAATCTAAAATTTGGCTCAGTGGTGGAGGGCTGGTTTCACATCATGCTTGTCTCAGCTTGTTTTGAGGCTCTTTGAAAGTGCATGGAATGTTCCAGAAAAGACTGACTGAAGTTCTGCAAGTGCAATGTTAACCGTATTCCAGGCCAATGTGAGGATCCCTCATCACCTGGACCTAGTAGGACTGTACCCATTGTGGCATTCCTGTGGTCTGGGCCTCGAGCAGACTTCCCATAACTAAAGGTCAGTAGAGGGACAGTTGATTGAGCACTTTAATTACTTGCCTGAATTTACATCAGGCTTTGACTGCAATGTAACTCGGTCATTTTCATAAATAAAAGAAGATTCACACGGAGCATGTCATGGCATGTGGTGCGGGGAATGTCAAAGGCCTCTGACACGACCCGGTAGGACGTTCCACAGGCCAGTCAGTACACAAACACCAGCACCTCTATCGATTTCCTCCATCCATAGTCATTCCATAGAGGTAATATAATAGAACTGGAGAGAGTGAGGAAGTACCACCCCTATTACTTTCAATGGGAGATACTAGGCTAGCTACTTCAGCCCAGGAAGTACGGAATTGACTGACACCATCTATAAAAATGACGTTCCTTGGGTGCTTATTTCCGGGACCATTTCATAAGATTGCCAATCTGATTACACAGCACAAATGGCCAAGAAAATGTTTTGTCTGAGTCGGATTGGCGAATATGTTCAAGGGGACGAGCACTCTGTTAATCTTGAAGGCGCAGGCACTATGTACCCATTGGCTGAATTGCTGCAGTCAGAGCAACAGCTGGATAACCAAACTCGTGCACGAGCTGTCATCAAGCTCTAAGTAGCAGTTCTTATTTTACCGGCCCTCTTGAAAACATCGAACAGTTGTGTCAGACGAAGAGCAAAATAATGAAGGATTACCGAATGCATTTTCTTTTGTTTTCGCTTTATTTGGCAAGAACAAAAGGTGCACTTTTTAATAGGAGCTTATGAAGCCTCAGCGTCTTTGGCCACAAAATTGCATCTTCGGGAAACATGGAAGCAGGAAGCTAACATGCTAACTGGCTGAAGCAAAGGTACTTCCTCATTCTCTCTGGTTCTATTATACATCTCTTTGGGTTGTTCACTCCCAGGAGACTGATAAGGCTCTCCAGCGATGACCTTGATAGGTGGAAGTCCTTCCGCTGGTCACCTCCCTCAAAATAGAGGCGCGACGGGACCATGGGGATTCACCCTGCACTATGGCCCTCTCAAACCCAACTGTAAAGGACAATATTTTAAATCATTTATTGGACTATGTATTGAATGTTTTTTTGGTAATATATATGAAATTATTTAACTATTTCAAGCAATTATTTATAGAACCATTTTATTAAATTATATGATAATTATTTATTGAACTTTTCTTTAAGGTAGATTGCTGCTATAATGCAAGGCTGACACTTGCACGACTTTTGGCCACGATTTTGTCGTGGCAAGTCGTGCCATTTTGGGGGACGAACTGGGAGGCTCCCGCACTGTTCACGACTAGTTCACGAATGCATGCCCATCAGTGTCCACATTGACACGAACTGGCACGACGAGTTCACGCATGGTTTGCGCACTTCCCGCATTGGCACGACGAGTTTGCGCAATTTGGACGGTGTCGTGCCGACTTGGGCACGCCATATAAAAAGGGGGCCTCCCCAACCCCTGGTCATTTTTGGATTGGCTATGGATATGGATGACTGGGGGGAATGATCTCTCTCAGCGGTCTCTGCCTCTGGCCTGTCGGCTTCTGGCCTTCTCTGCTTTGCTCTTCCTCGTGTCTGCTTTGTTTTAGGCATGTTGTCTCTGTGATATAAGTTGTCTCTTCGCTGGCGATCTCTGGAATGGCGAGCAGTGTCCAGGAAGCCCTATATATACCCCCGCACCGACACGAGCGCCACTGTCGCGCAGTAGTCGTGAACTGTTCGTGAACTCGTCGTGAAGTGCTCGTGCCATGCGCAAACTGTTCCTGAAGTGCGTAAACTAGTCAAGAACTGCTCGTGCCATCAATGCGTGAAGTACACGTGACCGTGTCAGTGGGAAAGCACGGCCACGCTGCGACGCGCTCCAATTCGTGAACATGTCGTGAACTACTCGTGAACTCGACGTGAGCTGTTCGTGGACTATTCGTGGCAGTTCGTGACAGTCGTGGCATGGCGCGCACTGCCATGCACTGGCACACATCCTCCCGCATCGTCCCGACGAGTTCACGACGAGTTCACGAACACTTTGCGCATAGTTCACGACCTGGTCACGAAATTTTGTCGTGACCAAAATTTTGAACATTTCAAAATTCTCATCCCGACATGGCACGCAGTCACGACGGGTTTACCCACACTTCACGCCAGTTGACGACCAGTTTGCACACTGGCACGAATCGAGTCGTGCCAATGCATGCCACAGAATCGTGCAAGTGTCAGCCTTGCATAAGAATAACATTACCATTTCCACATTTTTCACGCGCCATTTCTCAAAAACCGCTACTGAGATTTCAATGAAGTTTGGAACATAAATAGTTTACAGCATGACGGTTGTCCTGAACCTAAATAATATGGCCCTTTTTGTACTTTTTTAATTCTAGGGGGTGCTGAATATATAATGAGGTAGAAAAATTTCAAATCAAGAGCAAAATTTCAAAAAACCTTTGCATTTTGTCAAAGAATCCAACTTTAAGAGGTTTAGCCCATAGATGCTGGATCAGGCAACCTGTGAGCAAAATAAGAAGTTGATATGTCTGTTAGTTACTGAGGCATGATGTTTTGAAACTGTCATGATATGCCCCTTTGCGGCTGCCATCTTGGACACCTAATTTGCATAATTTATGCAAATCACCTCCATCCCTGCTAATTTGAATGTTTGCTTCTAATATCAATAAAGCAATTTGATGTAAGTGATGAAAGAAAGATATTCATGCTTAATAGCAGTATTCGACCTTAAAGTGATAGAAATATTTTCTTACATTTCTAATTGGAATATTTTTATGAAATTATTGCATAATGACTGTTTTTTTAAAGATCAAATTCACATTTGCCATCTTATTTGTTTTATTTCTATATATCTATGAGCTCATATGTTTCCCTTTATGCATAATACAAATAAAGCAATTTTTTTTCCTGTTGTACAAAAGCTTATTGAATGCTTCATCACTCAGTATTTGTATCACAGATACTGGCCAGAATTGTTCCACTGAAGTAAAACATTAGAAAATTCAATTACAGAATTAATTTAGCCATTACATTTCGGTATTCGTGGACGCAAATGTCTATACCTGCGCAAAAGGGTTAATATGAATTGTGAATGTAGGCTACTGTTTCCCTCCAATTTCATTTGTAGAGCATTTGGCGAGTTCTGCTCCATACACCTAGCTGTGTGGGTTTAAGTTATGTTTCAAGTAGAAATACAACAATAAAACAATATGTATGAGAATCAACATTAGATAATCATTTAAAGAATACTTTTACATGGTCATTCATAGACTGTATAAAAAGATGGACGCGGCGCCCTGGTCTGAAAAAAAAAGCCCGTGCGGAAGTACCGTAAAATGGCATTCTGTTTAATGGCCAGCAAATGACGACGTTGGTGATTGGAGAAAGAAGTTCAATGCTATAGAAGCCTCTGAGAAAATGACCCCACTTTCCCACCTGATTTTTCATTTAAATAATGATTTTACAGATTATTTTATGGTAGCTATTGCAGGTTCCAAGTCTCCTTCGATATATCATGATGTTCATATTTGTAAATTATGGTCCCATATAGAATAGAATAAAGGATAAAGCCAGAATATTCTCAGGGGCGTGGCTATCCTCCCTAGATCTTCAATACACGCTCTCGTCCAATAGAAATCACGTATGGTTTCAAAATGACAACATGGCGCAGTTCATATTGCCCAAATCGAGGCTTCCTTTATGGTATGCTGAAACCAATGGATGATGTCACGGTTGCTTCGTCCGTGTTTTTGTACAGTCTATGTGGTCATTTAGTAGTCTGACACTTACAATTGTTCTTTGGTTGAAGCCAAGCTAACATTTCACTCTCATCGTTCATATCATCTACTGGGAGTAAGTAAGCCGAGTGAAAGAGGAAACGTCTTTAAAATGGTATCTTACCTATTAGGAAAATTCAAAATTCAGAAGCGTACAGGTGAAACACAGATGGCAGGCCGATTGTCTTCGTCTTCTTGCTGACCGCATCTTCACCAGGTAACCCAGCTGGCATTTTAACCTTTTTTCAGTGTTGAATCAGTATCATGAATCATAGTTGAATCACCGTTGATTTATGTTTTGATTTTGAAAGCTGAGTCAATGTTGATTTCGCAACGTTTTTCCAACTTTTTCGCAACTTTTGGCAGGACACAACCTCCAATTTTTTGGGTTTTATTTCGGCCAGAATTATTTTAAAAGGGGGCACAAATATTTTTGGGGGGTTTTATGAGTGAGAAGGGGGTTTAGAATTATGAAGGGGGAAAATTTTAAAAGGTAGGGGTAGATGCGGCACGAGGAAACAAAAAATTTGCGGTAATTACAGTTTCTACCACCGTGCTCCTCCCTTGTGACATTCACTCTGTGTACGAGCTCTCCAACTTCTTCCTCCCCCTCCATCGATGAGGCTGTGAACAAAGATCATTTTTGACAGCAGTGTTTTAACGGGACATGGGCAAAGATGAAGCTTAGTAAAGGAGTAGCCAGAGTTAACTAGAGCTTCTTTTTAATAACGCTGGCATTTGCCATATGATTCAGTATAAACAATTTGGTTAACGGAAAATGTGCTCAATCAGGGTACAATGAAGTGAGGAAACCAGAGACTAATACTGTATTATAACGTATACAGACGTTTCTTACAACGGTGAAGACTGCCAAGCAATTATCTTATCAGACAGTCATTAAAAGCCTCGGTCACAGTAACTTAACTTTTCTGCTTGCATTTTAGCGTTGACACCGAGTCACATTTAGATCTTCGCTTTAGAAAGTGTGCCCCTCTCCATCCTCTGAAAAGCACATATTTAGGGAGACAAAATGTTGCTCTGCGCAGCGATACCAAAATAACACCTACTCGCAAGTCTTTTTGAAAATATAATTTTAACGTAGGTGAAAATGAATGGGAGTCTACGTGCGAATTTTACTTACGCTCCTAGGACAGATGCTTCACTTGAATGTACCCTATTAGCAATCTAGTGTTCTATATATATATATCTGTGTTAATATTTCATATCCATACTTGAAAACAACCTAGAAAAAAGAAAAGTCTATACAGGGAATCGTGGGTGCGTTTGAGCGCGTCTGCAAGTAAAGCAAGGCTGACACTTGTACCATTCTGTGGCACGCATTGGCGCCAGTGCGCAAACTAGTCGTAAACTGGCGTGAAGTGTGCGTAAACCCGTCGTGACTGCGTGCCATGTAGGGACGAGAATTTTGAAATGTTCAAAATTTTGGTCACGACAAAATTTTGCGACCGGGTCGTGAACTATGCGCAAACTGTTCGTGAACTCGTCGTGAACTATGCGGGAGGATGCGTGCCAGTGCGTGGCAGTGCGTGGCAGTGCGCGCCATGCCGAGACTGTCACGAACAGCTCACGTCGAGTTCACGACTACTGCGCGACAGTTGCGCTCACGTCGGTGCGGGGGTATATATAGGGCTTCCTGGACGCTGCTCGTCATTCCAGAGATCGCCAGTGAAGAGACAACTTATATCATATATAGATCTGACTTGTATTTGTTGTCAATATCACATGGCTAGACATGCCCTTGGAAATGTAACAACCCCACTTTGATGTGTTACTTCAATGAGATTGATGCTTGATATTACTAAATTAAACCTATTAAAGAATTGACTGAAGTATGCATGCGTGAACATCCAGGTCCTTGTTTTTATGGTTTGTTTTCATCAAATGTGTGCATGATTATTCAATTCATATCTACCCATGGCTAATATTCCCATATGTTAAATACTTCTTTGCTCTACATTACTTTGTGCATTTCTGAAGAGTTCTGAAATGCCATCGCTGAGTGCCGGTGCATTGACCTAATTATAATCAAATTATTCTTCTGTACTGAATGTAGCCCATTATTTTGTCGCTTTTAGATCGCATGGGGGAGAGAAGCCGTGTTTTCAATTGCCACTTGATAATTCTTCAATTGGAAAACGTGTTAATAAAGGAAAACAATCTAGAATTAGCCAGGACTAATTATTTTCAATAAAGGGAGGGATATTAGCCCCGGAATTTTCAGGTCTAAAGATGCACCTGCTGGTACATACTGTAGTCATTTGAAGATTCAAATTAGATTTTCAGGCTGTGGGCTGTGGCTTAAGTTCACTTAAGACGTCTTGGATCAGCAGGTTATAGTGAAAAATTGCCCATAAAGGGTTAATAGCTGCCTGGTCTGAAGGCTTTGTAAGATTACAGCCATAAAAATCTCTATGAAGATACAGATTTAACATTCCCAAATAAAAGACATTGGTAAACATTGAAATTTATTCCATTCTATCCCAAAGTAACGAAAACATGGATTAAGGCCTTGTTTGGTGGCGTTAGCATTAATGGTTAATATGAGTGTTTTCCTGATTCTAGCCCCCCAAACACCCAATATTCCTGGAAAGCACGTCCACATCCTTCTTAGGAGCAGTTTTCATGAAGGTCCACCCATTCAGTCAGTGGAAAATCGGAAAAGAAGTCAATAGATGCTTCAAAACACTGACGTTTGGGCAATAAGGGGTTAAAATGAGGATCTGATTTTTTCACATTTGTGTATTCCTCAAGATGTGTAACGAATAAAAACCAGTACAATATGAGGAATGTCATTTAATTTCTTACCCAGAACCGACTTGGGGCATGCAGGATGAATTGTAGAAATTTCCAAAGTTTTGGCAAACAAGGAGCTAATGAAAGCACTTTACATTAGTACAAACCCCATAATATGTTGACTGACATCCATACCCTTCATTTAAAACAGGTTTGGTTTTGTTCTACCGGTTGTAGGGGTCAGGTGATTTTTTAACCCTCTTGTCGCTGCACTAAATGTAATTTACGTGTGTACTAACCTTTACACGACACAACCGTACGCTCGAGATGCAAACTGCAGGTGGCGCCAATGCATAAGCATCAAACGGAATTGACCTAATATATACAAAAATACTGAGACTCCCAAGCCACCAGCAGCTTCCGATCTAACCATGTATTGCCTTAATTTGACAAATGCGATACAAGTAGGCTACGTTTCATTTTTTGCGAACACGTAACTTCTCTGACATTCAGAAAATAAGGAAGAAACAGAAATTGCCGGTATTTGCGACAAGTATGCACACAGTGTCAAGTCATATTTTACATACCTTTGTCTCCGGTCATAGATAAGTCCATAAATAAGGAGAGGAATGTCCAGAGCCTCCATCTCCTCGATTACTTCCAGTGTTGCCAATTAAGTCGCCATTCTTTTCTGGCCATGATGTCTCGTGATGTTTCATGTGATGAGCTGCGCAGCAATTTCAGCGAGCTGTTCGAGCAGATGCAAACCGCCTCAGGAAGCGGATCATGTCACAGTGCGAAGCAGCCGCAGAATTTGCAGACGCGCTCGAACGCAGCCTGTATGCTTCCTCTGTTAATGCGCATGATCGAGCCTCCCAATCGAAAGTGAAACTAAAAACGGATGTTCTCATTTCGAATCTTACCAAAGAATTCTACTCGGCACGGATTCAGATTTTCATCAGCGAACAACTGAATATTTTTGGGCATTCTAATGACAGATCACCAGGTACATTTTCATATTACGAATATCAGGCTACCTTTTAACACCTGTACTTAGTGTGATATGTGTCCGCTATGCATTAAAATTCTATGTTGAGGGGGAAAGCCGTTTACAAAAAAAAAATAAAATAAAAAATAAATAAATAAAATGTATGTGTTGTAATCCTATATTGCTTTAGAGTCTATAAGATTTTTTAAGTATTCATCTATTTATGCAATCGGTTAACCCGACATAATTTGACCATATGGTTGCTCTGCTATTTTGGGAAAACTATTCCCGGTAAGTGAGCTAATGCTTACCCATGAAGACAGAATTTTGAAGTCAAGTTTAAGCTTTGGGAGCGGATGATTGGAGAGACGTTGTTTAAAGTATTTTTCTATGAAGGGAACTTTTGGCACATGGTCTGTTTTAGGTATGAGGAACGAACGCCGGAACCCTCATCTATTCAGTTCCCTCCCGTCCTCTATGAGTCACTGTAAATTCCAACTCGGTACCCTACATCTGTGGTGTCAAATCTTTATCCGAAAAGGTTGGAGTGCATGCTTTTTTTTCTGCAGTTTTTCAACAATGAGGTAGCCCAACTCAAATCAGAACTTAAGTTTGAGTCAGTGGTCTCAGCAGGCAGAAAACGAG
Organism: Gymnothorax reevesii; assembly: GCA_029721435.1. Classification (NCBI taxonomy): domain Eukaryota; kingdom Metazoa; phylum Chordata; class Actinopteri; order Anguilliformes; family Muraenidae; genus Gymnothorax; species Gymnothorax reevesii. The sequence continues at coordinate 24,783,608 of CM056592.1, forward strand.
GGGAAAAACGCTTCCTGATAGGAAGTAAGATTGGACATCCATGATATTGGTTCTTGATAATGTCACTGATGTGGTGACTGTAGAAGGTATCATTCCCATTAATCGCCCAAGTAATCCATCCTCTTTTCCCTGATATGTTTTTGCAATTTTGTTCCATCCAGGATTGGCCGCGATGGTGAATGCCAGAGTGATTGCATATGGAACGGTTTTGTTCAGTGATTTGGCCCTCTGGGCTTTGCTATGGGGTGGACTGGTCCTGTTCGGTTGGCCCAGTGGAGAAGACGTTGCTCTTGAATGGCTGTGGGCACTTGGGGCTGGTCAATGGCTTCTGCTCGATTCAGTTTGCTTGGCATTGCCGAATGGGAGGAACCGGTCCATGCTGAGGCGTTGGGTTGCGACGCTCTGCCTCCTGGGACCAGTGTTGGAGACCGGGAAGGCGGCCCTGCAGCGGGGGAGCACGAGATGGAACGCCTCGATCCCGGATCCTGGCGCGGCGGGCATGGCAGTGGTAGCCGCTACTTGTGGAAGCCTGTTCTGGGAGCTGACATTTCCCGAGGGTGAGAGAAGGAAAGACGGCGAGGAAAAGCAGCAGAAAGCCTGGACCCTGTTCCTGCGGGTTGTTCAGTACTGCCGGCCTGATGCCCTACATCTGGGAGGGGCTTTCTTGTTTCTCACGCTGGCGGTCTTAAGTGAGTATTACGTTGCGTGGCTTTCCAGATTTAAATACAATCTTGAAGTATATGCCTAATATACAATGGTAATGAATTATATAATAGTGCAATCTCATAAAAATAAAAATTCATTATTATTATTATTATTATTATTATGTAACATAGCCTACAGAGGTAAAAGAAGAATAAACTAAGTGGGGACAGAACTTTAATGGGAAAAAGATAATGAAACTGTAAGAAAGAAATTGGTACTATTGGAACTTGTACTAAGGGGAATCTGTTGAAGATAACGCGCAGCTGTGCCGTTGTAAAATTTCGCAGGACTGAGCAGCTTAAGTCAGCAGCCATATCACAATTTGATCTGCTTCAGCTGCGTGGCTGAAGCTAAGCAGGTGTGGGCTTGGTCAGTACTTGGATGGGAGACCACTTAGGAAACCAGGTTGCTGCAGGAAGAGGTGTTGGTGGGCCAGTAGGTGGCGATCTTCCCTCTGGTGGGATAATCCCCAATTCCCGAGCGCAGTGATGGGGACACTGTACTGAAGGAGACACTGTCTTTCGGATGAGACGTTAAACTGAGGTCCTGAATTACAGTGGTCATTAAAGATCCTATGACACTCTTTGATAAGAGTAGGGGGTTCCCCGGTGTCATGGCTAAGGACCCAACTTGGCTCTTTCGATCTGCCACCTAATCATCCCCTGATCTAATTGGCTGTGCAATTCCTCTGTCCCTCCCCACCTCTTCCCCCAGGGCTCCCTTGAAAAAGAGATTTCAATCTCTTAAATTAATAAGGGTTAAATAAAAAAAAAGTTCTCTGTAACAATGCACTGGACTAAAAGAGAGCTGTGTTGCAGTGTTACCTGTCTCTTTGTGACATAAGTTCAGGTATTACTGTGCCAACAGTCAGGCTCTTGTGTGTGTTTGTCTGTGTACAGGCGAGATGTGCATACCCTTCTACTTTGGCAAGGTGGTGGACTTGCTTGGATCACAGTATGAGCAAAGCAGTTTCCTGACCGCCATCGGTTTCATGGCGCTGTACTCTTTCAGCAGGTGAGCTGTCATGTCAGCTGGTAAATCACACTGCTCTGTCATGTCAGCTGGTAACTCTCACCAGTCTGTTGGCAGATAACTCACACCTGTCCCTCTTGAAGTCTTTGTGCTCTGTGTGGGCATCTGCATTCAAATTGCAGTAGCAGAAGCTCTTTTGCTTGGACTGACTTTGAGCCTGTTTTGCATATGTGTGCAGGTGCATATGTATAAGTGTGCTTCTGTATTTGTGTGTATCAGCTCTCTTTGCTCAGGCCTGCGGGGGGGCCTCTTCATGTGGAGTTTGTCCAGACTCAATAAGAGGATGAGGCACATGCTGTTCCACAGCCTGGTGCGGCAAGAGATCGGCTTCTTTGAGGAGACAAAACCAGGTAGACACTGTCACAATTGATTATTGTATACATAAGTTCGACATTATATGAGCCCCTTGGAATGAGGGTGGTCCAATTCATGTTTTTTATCTTCCATTTTGGAATACTAATTGCACTGAGCGCTTCATGTGTTCATGAAGTGTGGAACATACACCCCACCCATTATGTAGTAGTGTAACTTCTTGGAGTTAATCCATTGTTGCACTAAACAGATCAACCACTTAGGAATCATTTAAAGATTAAAACCCCCCCCCAAAAAAAAAAAAAACTAAAATAGAGTTGCACCGCTTTTACTTTCAGGGGCTTGTGTAATTTGTAGTATTTAGTTTTATGATTTTTTTTTTTTTTACGGTTCTGTAGTGTTGCTCTTTGAAAAAAAAAGTTATTGGGCTTTTTCAGTGAGGATGGTGCGAAGACAGGAAATATGGAGAGTGTTAGGGAGCCGGGGCTAAGATCAGCTGCCAGATTTGATACGTCGATGCCGCAGCTCTCTTAAGCATGTGGATGGTGCTCAGTGTGCTTCACGCCCTGTACACCCTCATGCGTTTTTGTTATTTTTCAGTTTTGCAATATTGGAAAATTCCATAGCTAAAGTGCTTTCATAGATATGATGGAAGTCGACTGAGGGAAGCACTGACAGAGAGAGAGAGGGAGAATGAGCGAGAGCAGCAGTGGTCTGTGTACTTCCTGGTGTGCATTCAAGCTCCTTCCTCTTCATCCTCCTCTTCCTCCTCTTCCCCATCCAGGCAGCCTGACATCACGCTTGTCCTCCGACACCGACAACATGGGCCGGTCCATAGCCTTGAACATCAACGTTCTGGTGCGGAGTACGGTCAAGGTGCTCGGCATGCTGGGATTGATGCTGAACCTGTCCTGGCACCTGACCGTTCTCACCTGTGTGGAGATGCCTCTCCTCCCCCTGCTGCAGAAGACCTACAATACTCGCAGTCAGGTAAAGCCCTGCGGCCCTCGCTTCTGAAGAGGAAGAAATATCTGAGGCTCCCCTAAAAAAATGGCTGTAAATTTAATGTCTGGGGCCACAGTGCTAGAATAATCTTCACAAGCCGTTTCTATTGGTTTGAATGCTAATTAGCAGCATGTGTCTGCTCAAGGGAGGCCAAACCAGCAGCATTTCTTTTCACGCTAAGGACAATTCAGAAAAATGAAACAAAAATGCTAAATACTTGTTAGAAAAGTTCTGGATTTGGTGTGGATGGGCTTATAGAGATAAATGGGATAGAATTTTTTAATACTCACATTTTTCTTTTATTTTTTGTTTTTGTCTTTGGTATAAAAACGCCTTTTGTCTCCAATCCAAGATGAAGATACCAATAAAAGTTCCAAAGTGACCAAATAGCTGGTGCCCAATTAGCAGATAAATTGCAAGGTGAAAAGTCGTAAAAACTACTTACAATTTGTGCTAAATGCCATAAAATTGCAACACCAAGAAAGAACTCTGGTCGTTCGTCAGAGCTGCGACTGTGGTTGACTGACACTTTGCCGGATGGTTTCCGATAACCACACAGCTACAGAGCTGGAAATTAAGGTAGAACTGAATCAATTCCTGTCTTATCCAGTCTCTACAAAGAATGGTTCTACGTTTCACAAAGTAGCATTTCATGGCAGTATTTTCGACAAAATGTACTCATACGGAGAAGAACCTGAATTGGTTTATATGGCATGGAGATAACCGCTCTTTGTCTGCAATGAAATTGTGAATGTATCCATTCTGTTTCCAAAAGGATGTCTGTGTTTGTGGGGAATCAGTGTACCTCAGAGCTGTGTCTCCTTTAGTTCCAGTCAATGACTGTTGGGAAATGTGTACCATGTGACTGTGATTGTCAACTATTTACTGTTTTTTGGTTTGGTTAAATGCATTTGGGAACACGGTAGTGTATTTTCTGAGTGCCGCCATTTTGTGCAATTTATAGCCAGAACATGAGAAACACAGTCACATGTTGAGCATTTTATATGCAGTGATGTCATACAAAGCACACTGGCTCATCTAGCTCGGCTCAGGCAGGGCCCTTTAGATTAGGAAAAAAAACAAATATTTGCTATACATTCCCTAATGGGAAAAATGATTGACTGAATTTTTTTACGTTAAAGTTGCTGTTGACTTTAACAGAGAACATTGTCTCGGTCGCCTTCATTGGACCCAAACGCAATGGTCCAAGTGTGCAAAATCTCTTAAGGAGATGAGGAAATAAGTCCCGAGAACCAAGCTCGATAATGGCTGCCTTCTCACAGTGCTTTACTGCGCAGATGATCCATTTCTACAGTACCTTACTGTATTTAGCCACCTTCATTTCCAGGTTAAGTTCCATGAGAGAGTCCTTGTTTTGAGAGCCCGTGTTTTCTCAGACCTGTGTCTGTGACCCCCCCCCCCCGCCCCCCCTCCGATCCCCACAGGCCCTTCGCCGGCAGCTGCAGGACTGCCAGGCCGAGGCCCAGGCCATGGCGTCCTCTGTTCTGGGGGCCGTACGGACGGTGCGGAGCTTCGGGGCGGAGCAGGCTGAGGTGCGGCGTTACCAGGAGGAGATGGAGAGGATGCGTCGCGTGCAGGTGCACAAGGGCACTCTACAGGCTGTATTTACTTTGCTGCGCAGGGTAAGGTGTCCGGGCGTACGCAGTCTCAGAGCGCATAAGAGCATGTTTTGGAAAGCTTTGTATGTTATGTAGCGCACAAAGTTCGAGATCTATCCTCTTTCAGTAATGTGACGACCGTGCTACTCTGAATAGGCATGGATTTGTTCTGCACACACACCACGGCACTCTATCTGCTGGTAGAAAAACAATTAAAAGCTCTTATTAATGTGGCTTTATGTTATTAAAAAGCAGTGACCAACATGAGTCAGAACAGACAAATCTAAAAAAACAATGAGGACACAAAAAGTTGCTAATATGCTGTGTATAATGCAAAAGTATTTATAATCAACATCTTAATTGGATAATTGAGATAGAATTTTTATATCTCTCCGGGCTCTGGAAGCGACAATTATTACAGGAATTTTTTCTAATTTTGCATAGGTGAAGATATTTATTTGACAGTGCTCAAGACTGATTTTTGGCAATTTTGGACGTCCAATATGGCTGCCCGTGGCCATTTTGTCCGAAATTTTGGGATCGGGGAGATACATAACTCGGTCCCTGTGGCGACCGAGTTGTCTAGTTTATAAATTGTTTTCACTCACATCACAGGGAAAAGCACCAACTTTCCTGCCCTCTACTTGCTCTAATCCAAGTAGTGCCTCTTCTGACTTTCACTCTCCATCTCTTACTGTGACGCTCTGCACCCTTTCCCTGCTCTGCCCCCAGTTTGTGACGGTGGGGGTGAAGGTGATGATGCTGTTCTACGGGCGACGGCTCATTGCTTCGGGTCAGCTGACCAGCGGCGGCCTCCTGGCTTTTGTCCTCTACCAGAAGGACATGGCGACCAGTGTCAAGGTAAGCTCATGTTCGCCAGCAGGATTTGTGCTCCAACGTAAAGATCAGGTCATTCGCAACCTGGAGGTCATAGGGTTTAATGCAGGGATCTGTAGCGGTCCTGGGAGGCAGCCATTTTGGCTGATTTTGGTGTGATTCAGCACTTATCTCAACTGATCCCCTAAGATTGTTCTTTCTCTGCGAAGCGTCTTTGTGACAGTCCTTTGAAAAGTGCGAGACAATTAAAATTCAATCGAGTGAAGAATCCACACCTCGTTTCCAAGACTTAAACTGGGTGCTTTTTGAAAGGACACTGCAGAGACCTGCTAACATTACAGCCCCTGTGGTCGAAGACCTTGTTAGTCAGAATAGATTTAACCCTTTGTTGCATGACTCTTTTGCTCTTTGCCTCTGCTGGGTAGTTGGTAAGTTTGGTTACTTACATAGTCATTATGCAGCAAAGGGTTAAAACAAACATTAATGGAAGATCTGATTAACCTAGGTCTATAATATTTTGGGGAGGGGCAACAAATAAGTCAAAAGCAGGCGGTCGGTTTAAAAAAGCAGTTCACCCTAAAAACGAAATTAAGGTATGTTTTTACTTAACAGGAGTAGTGTACAACTGTTTTTAAAAGTCTCATTTTGATGGGTCGAGCCAATGCATAAAATCAAACAACTCATCACATTTCAGCTCAACTGCCAGAATTGGAGAGATACCGCTCCAAGTTTGTGGGAGTGCATTTTAAATTTCATTTTTGGGGTAACTGCCCCTTTAAGAGGAGCAGACATGGTGGATCACATGGGATCAGAACTAAAGGAAAGTGAGCCCTCATCTGGGCCTATGGGTGGGACTGAGATGCTTGATGGAGAATTACAATCCCCTTTTCATTCGGAATAAAATCGCTATAGCCATTTGGCGCTTGAACAAGGGCCCTTACACTCAATTGCCCTGGAGGTGATTGGCCCCTACTTAGTTTGCTCAACAATTTTTTTAAAATTTTTTTTTTATTGTATTTCTCCAGGATAACCCACGGGCACAAGTCCCATTTACGGGCTCCGACAAAGACATACAAACTTAGCATACAAACTAATAAAATGTACATTGAACTGGCTTTGGATAAGAGGGGTCAACTAACTGTGATATTGATAAATGTAATGTGTCTTTCTCAGCAACTGATCTACGTCTTTGGAGACATGCTGAATACCACTGGGGCGGCGTCCAAAGTCTTCCAGTACTTGGACAGGGAGCCGCAAGAGCAGAAGGCGGGAAACGTTAAGCCGTCGAACCTGGAGGGGCGCTTGACATTCCGAAACGTGACCTTCTCATACCCCACCAAACCTGACGCGCCTGCCCTGAAGGTGACCCTCCTCACTCCTGAAATCCTGAGCGTCTGTGTTGCTGAATCTCTGTCAGGCTGCTGGCTGTTTATTCTCCTGTTTCGGTCAGTGTGGTTTTGCAGATTCGCTTTTTGAGTTGCAGTCGCGAATGGGGCTAGCATTCACGCGCGTGGACATAATGCACAGGTCATGCAGGTCACTTAATCTGATTTTCGTTGTTGCTTACGACGTCCATCCATCCATTATCTTTACCGATTCTCTCTCACTGGGGTTGTGCGGGAGCTGAACCTGTCCCAGCTGGCTATTTTTGGCTACGAACCTTCTTGCACTACCTACTGCACCTGTGTGCTGACAACCAACTTATAATTTTGTTTGACCTCTAAATATATCACTCTATATTTCCCATTTTTAATCTACAATTGGAGTAACTGTTGTGTCCGGTCTAATCAGCTGACAACCATTCATCATTTGTGTGTTGTATGCAGCGACAGGTTCCATAATTTTGCAGGTGCCGAGGAGCTACATATAGTAAGTATTGCTTTGATATGGTTCCAGGAGGCTACTGTGAAATCCCGGGTCACATGCCCGGCTATCTCATTAACTCTCGGAATTGGCCCCTGCTGTCTCGGATGGACTTTTAGAAAATAGTCATTAAGAATCATCTAGGAAGTACAGGTATTTGCATTTGAAAATGGCCTTGACGCCTATATCTATGCTATTCTGAGGTAGGACAACCGAAACTGGTGTTTATAAAATTAGTCTTTAGGAATCCTTTACATTTCTGAAAAGGCACAAGGCATCTGCCCATACTTGTATGAACAACCCTCCTACATACCTCATACCCTGCACTTCTGACCTATTTTTATGCAAGCTTCACAGAAATATAGAGCAGCCTTACATCTCCACCGGTCCAAGTTTATAGTGGCTGTGTCAGTATGGGATTATATGCCTGGGAAACACTGAGAGCCTATCAGTTTGTCTAGAGTTGTCTCTTTGTCAGCAGCTTGGCCAATGTAAACCCTGTGAACGGGTGAAGCTGCTGCTTTTGTTTGGACATGAAGGGAAGAGCTCTTGGGGATGAAAGTAATATTACACTAGAGACCATCTGGGATTACACCAGCTACAACAATGATGCGAGTATTATTTTCAGTTGAGCAATCCTCATTATTATATGATCAATGAGTATGTACACACACCTCACCCATTTTCAAAATTAGCCTTTTTTCCTGTCCCGGATACTCACCTGTATTGTTTCATGACTGCTCCTTTAAAGGCTGCCACGTTATCATGTCCACAAACAGAAACACAGACAGACACATAAACACTTGCAAAAGACTGAAAAAAGATCTTTCATAGCAGTTGTACAGTGGTTTCAGAGTAGTTTTGTTGAAGTTTACCCTGACAATGCACAGGCAGACCAACTGAAAACAATATCAGCATCGTTATCGCAGCTGGTAATAATTATTGACTTCATATCTGATCTGTCATTCTGTCTGCAACTATGAGTGTCCTGAAGTGCCATGAAGTCACATGTATGCTTGTGCAGTGTGAATAAACAGCAGTGATGGTGCGTCTTCACGCTGTTCGCTGTCACAACAGTGTGTGAACCTGGAGCTGTGTCCTGGGAAGATGACGGCGCTGGTGGGGCCCTCTGGTGGAGGAAAAAGTTCCTGCGTCAGCCTGCTGGAGAGATTATATGAACCGCAGGAAGGACTAGTGCTGTTAGATGGGCTTCCCCTTCACTGCTACAAACACCGCTATTTACACAGCAAGGTGAATATACCACAAACACCAGCATTTCTTCATTGAGGTTAAACTACCAGGGACACCGCTGTCTACACTGCAAAGTGAATACACCACGAACGCCATCTACACAGGAAGGTAAATGTACCACAAATGCCACCATCTTCACAGCAAGGTAAATGTGGCACAAATATCACCATCTACACAGCAAGGTGATTATACCTCAAACACTGTAACAGCTTGTGTCTCGTGCACAATGAGTTGCACGGTGAACAGGTAATTGAGGACTGGACTCAGGTGCTAGAATTGATTTGGTTGGTATTTATTTATGCCAACTGTAAAGCGGCAAACGCAGACGTTGCAGGATAAACAACCGGGACATACGTTTCCACAAAACAGTAAAGTAATGCAGTGACTGGGCTATGGCTGCAGTCAGTATGAATTACAAATGGGAAGGTAAATAGAAACGATGTTCCTTTAAAATTAGAAAGTGCTGCATTAAACAACTAGAAAAGCACTCAGAGCGCAGATCTCCGCCAGGGGGCAGCCAAACCCAAAAGCACGGCGATTGGAACTCCGGCCCATAGGAAAGACTTGAAATCTTGAACTTTGGCGTATATCTCAGCAGTACTTTGGCCTAGATATGCCAAAATTTAATAGCCTGTTCCTTGACTTAATACCCACCTTCTCTGAAAATTTCATCAAAATCTGTCCATAACTTTTTGAGTTATTTTCGAAACCAGCAGACAAACAAACAAAGAGACAGACAAACAAACAAACCCAGGCAAAAACATAACCTCCTTGGCAGAGTAATAACAGCACTGGGTTTAGAGTTCAGAATTTAAATACACGAATATGGATAAAAGTCTGCACAAGACTGGCTAAAACCTGCGCAAACATGGCGATATGATACTCCATGAGACTGAGTGAAGCTCAGTCTTATATACACACAGTTATCATCTAGTGGCGGGTAGGAACAGGCGTGAGTGATGATTGGATGATGAGGGAAGTGCACTCTGGGTCTTAATCAACCATTGGGCAGAGGGCTGAATGGGAGGCCTCAAACACTATAAGCACAGCAAGGTATGACTGTTTTCTGTCTCTCGTTCTCACTCTTGTCTTTTTGTCTCTCTTTCTCTGTGGTCAGATAGCGATGGTGGCCCAGGATCCAGTGCTGTTCTCGGGCTCTGTGAGGGACAACATCGCTTACGGCCTGGAGGACTGTTCCATGGAGAGGATCGAGCGAGCGGCTCGCAGGGCCAATGCTCATGACTTCATATGTGCTCTGGAGCAGGGCTATGATACAGGCACGTGTGACTCTGTGTGTGGGTGGTACATGCACTGTATGAGCATTCACTTGAATGTGTCTATCAGTGTTTTTTAAATTTTATTTATTTATTTATTTATTTATTTAAGGAGTAGGGAAAGTATATATTGATTAACATAAACATGTAAATATGGCAGATTTTAGCCAAAGGCTAATTTACATCTGTTGTCCCTAGGCAGATAGATTTTTTGAGTAACCTCACAGAAAGATAAAAACAAGAAACACAATAATACATAATAAAAGTACACAAACCAATAAAACACGACAATTTTACAAAACAACAGAACATAGAGGTGATTTGGGCTTGTAGCTCAGGAAAAATCTGAATGCGGCCGTCGGATAACAGTGCTAACAAGAAGAGACCAGTACTGAAAAATTACTCACTGCCCGAATTTGTCTCAAAGTGCAGAAATGAATTGCATTAAGTCCATAATTCTGAAGTGCTATAGTATATTGCACATAGCCCTGTTATTGTGCTGTGATATATTGCACTGGGCCCAATGAAAGGAGGAATAATCATGAAGAAAGAAGAACAAGTCAAAGTGCTAATAATATTACTTTTTAATCAACATATTACACGTTGCGCTATTGCACATTAATACCTGCATTTTGGTCATTATATTGCACGTTGCCCTATTGCACATTAATGCCTGCATTTTGGTTAATATATTGCATGCTGTCCTATTGCACTTAAAAAATAATACCTCACTATTCACCCTGGTCACAAATCTGATTTGATCTGAGCCACACCTTTCAATTACCTTTAAAGGCTTCAAAAACTGGAACACTCCCTTACGGAGGGTGGCAAACTGTTCCACAATATACTACCCTTGAAAGAGCAAACATTTTTACCAAAAGAGGCTCTTCTAACAGGTACCTCACAGTCACCCCCGGCTATGGCCCTAGTGATCCGAGTCGTTGAATTACTAGCTATTCTGTACTTTACGTAGTCATTTAGCGGAGGCGACGCTAGCCCATTTAGGATTTTATACATCTGGCAGGCCGTTTTACATTTTTTTTAATTTCTTATAGCTTAACAGGTTGTATCTTGACAGAATATAAGGTGATATGAGAAAGGCTTTTTATCTAGTACTTTCAACGCCATTTTTGAGTGACTCCATTGGTTTCAGAGATGTTACTCCTGCCAAAGACCAGCTGGTTAGATAATAACTTAAATGTGAAAAAATCATGGAATGTAGAAACAACATGGCAGCTTCATCACTAAGAGACCTCCTTATTTGTTTGAAATTGTTTAAATTGTATTTAACCGTCTTCTTCACTGTTTTGACACGACTCTTAAAAGAGAGTTCAGAGTCCAACATCACACCCAGATATTTATAACTCCTTCACTAATTTTAGTTCTTGATCTCCCCAAATAAACGTTAGATTGGGAAATGTTTGCAGGTTGTTTTGAAAAAAAAAAAACATAGACACAGTCTTTGGTGTATTTAACATGTATATGTGTGAATGTGTATACCTCTATGCGTTTCATTTCGGAGTGATTTGTGTGAGTGTGAGTTTGTCTGTGTGTTTTTGTCTGTGTGTATATGTTAATGTGAGCATTTAGAGTTAATATGCGTGTGTGTGTTTGCGTGTGTGTGTCAAAAATTTGTTTGTATGTGTTTGTGTGGTACGTACATGTGTGTGGATTCATCCCTGTGCATATACTGTTCGTGTGAATCCTTGCATACATGCGCGATTTGTAAATCTGTGCGATGTGAATATGTATGTGTGTGTGTGTGTGTAGTACATATACTGTATGAACATTCACTTGAATGCCTGTATCAATGTGTGTACTCTATGATTTTAATTTAGGAGTGATTTGTGCGAGAGTGTGTGTGTATGTGTGTTGGTTTATGTCTGTGTGTATATTTTATGCACGCATTTAGGGTTGATTTGTGTGTGTACTATATGTATGTGCCTGATGTGGTGCGTACATGTGTGTGCACTCATGCATGTGCATATACGGTATGGGTGAATGTGATGTGTATATCTGTGAGTCTGTGCTGTGTGTATTTGTGTGTTCATCCTTGCATTTGTATGCGTATACATGAGAAATCGCACACACGTGTGTGCATTCACGTGCGAGGTGTTTGTGTGTGCGACAGATGTGGGGGAGCGTGGGAGTCAGCTCTCCGCGGGGCAGAAGCAGTGCGTCGCCATCGCACGAGCCCTGGTCAGAGAACCTCAGATACTCATCCTGGACGAGGTCACCAGCTGCCTGGACGTGGACACACAACTAGCGGTGAGCATTGATAGAATTGAGCTACTGGATTAAGGATTTTCTCTCAGCACACAGATCCACACACACACCCATTCCCAGCCCCTTCCCCCTGCCGCACACACACACACACACACACACACATACACACATACGCGCATACACACACTCACTCACACACACACACACACACACGCACACACATACACACATACGCGCATACACACACTCACTCTCACACACACACACACGCACACACATACACGCATACACACACTCACACACACACACACACACACACACACACACACACATACACATACTCATTCCCAGCCCCCTCCCCTTGCTTACCCCAGCCCCCTCCCACACACACATATCCTCCCACATCAATATCACATCAATATCCTCCCACAGTGGGGGGCGCCTGGCACCTGGTCACACTTGGTAATTGCTGTATTGTGCTCAGAAGGAAGGCACATGATCAAAGGTAATATTAACATCCGGTAAGTTTGGCTGGTAGGTGTTACATCCACCATTTGCCCTACCTCTGATCTTGTACTTAAACCCAGAGATGTGAACAGTGTGTCAGGATTCTCTGCGACTGCTACGGCGGACGCTAGGATCCTCCCTTGCACATTGAAATGAAAGCCTTTTCAATTGGTGTGTCACTTCATCAGTCCCGATTTGACTCCACCACAGAAAATATTCATAACAGCATGAACTGGACATCATTTCAGAAAACAGTAGCTGCCATCTGGGATCCCACCGGCCATGACGGGATGTTAGTGTTGTTTTCAGTGTAGCAGCCCTCATGATAGCGTGTTCAGTGAGTGCACTACTGAGACCACACCCATCATTAAACTCAGCTATTCACCTCTTATGTTTATTGATGGCATCTTAAAATGTGATGCTATGGAATTCACATGAATTATCATCAAACAGACACACCTACATGCATATAAACACCTGAAAAAATACTCACACAATTTTCATAGCAGTTTTATGGTAGGTTTTGAGTTGGTTTGCTTTAGTTTTCTCTGATGACGCATACGCACACAGATCGGCTGAGAGAAATACCAGCTTCTCTATCATGCCTACTAAAATGCAATTCAGTTCAGTTCAGCTACGCAGTGCCTATTACATACTATGATGAGTGTGGCCAGTGCTGGTCCTGGGGATCTGCAGAATGTTCATTGTTTAGTATTGCACAATGCTTTATTAGTACAACATTTGTTTGCACTAATTCACCTCACCTGAGGGGTGTACTGTAAAGTGAGATTAGTTGGTTAGCAAGGTATGTGGAACCTAAAGCCAGGGTTTTCAATGTCTCTTTCAATGGTGGCTCTCTTTCAACCTACTACGGTAACTTATGGTGTCTCATATGACGAGTTCAGGTTTGGTCGAACCAGCTCACGGAAAGAAAGCTAATGCTGAACTTTCTTCACAGTATACCCTTTTTGTTTCGTTGGTCTCATGCGGCTTTTATTTTCGGGTTGAAAACGAAAACAAGTGCTCGCAGTAGCTCTCGAGGACCAGGGTTGGACATTGTTGTGGTTACTTGTGTTTCACATTTATGTGTGGATAATTGGCCTTACGTTTCTCGCAGTAATGCTAATGCTAGCCTACAATAATGCTTCATTATGTGACTAAGGTCATCCACAGCACCATTGTTGCAGATTTTATGGTCGCTGTACACATTGAACCATTAGCTCATTGTACTCAGAAGCGAAAATTTTCAGCATCGTTGAAAAAGAAAAAATTATAATGAAATTGCTGACCATATAGTCTTCCTAAACAGAATGTATTGCACCAATACACTAAGTTATGCTGAACCTTGGTCATGTTCATTTACGCGTGCTTCGCGCACGATTTTGTATAATTTGTGGCCCACGTGAAATCTGTCACTATAATCGCTTTAAAACTTCGTTGACAAGATAGGGATGCTCTTTGTTGAACGAAAAACACTGAAACGCGCAAATTCAAAATTATGGGCCGTCGTAGAGGAATGTCTGAAAACACCAGACATTAAGCCATTGGCAAGTTCAGGGCAGGAATGAGCTTGTGACAAGTTATGAAGCACTTTGACGTCCACCACAGCACCAGTTCATGTCTTCAGACACGTATGGCATAGACTGGGACCATTAAAGACCGACCTTGCAGTGATAGACCACATTAAATGAAGGCAAGCGATCGCTTCACGTGACGTGATTGCAACGTAACCAAATGACATGCGGTTCAACGGGCCGGTGGGCATCACTCTAGATACTGAGGAATAGGAACAGTCTTGTGCAAAACTGGTCACACCCCTCACCCATGCATCCTGAGTGATGTTTATTCATCTCAGCAGTTTGAGTCGCAACAGTGTTGGGCATTCATGGATGTGTAATTGTTCCCTGTAATGGCCAAGACAATTAAATACACATTTCACTGATGTTAAGTCATTTACTGCGCATTAATATCAGGCGTTGCTGAACTTTCGTTACTGCGTATACTCTAATTTACACAAAAGCATGTTTATGACTCACACTCTAAGTGACACACACTTTAACTTTAACTTCTGTCACGCCGCACTTGCACTGAGTGGTTCCTGCTTCTACCTGGTTGTGAAGATCGCTGGGGAATTTGAAGATTGTTCCATACAGGTCGGTCCTGGGGATCACCGTTTCCCAGTAAAACTCTCTGGAATGTGGAAGCAGTGCTTTTTGGCGATGGCAACTCCCCTCCGTCATAATCAGAAAATTCTTCACCAGATCCAGGAAGAACATAGTTTTGTTGTGTTTTACAAAATATATGTAAACTGGAACAAATGAATTCTGCCTGTAAACTGATTCAGATAAACTATTCATAATTCTCTTTAGCACTGGTGTTTAATAGGTACTTCAACTGCTGTAATTGGTCTGCGATGTGTTGAACAGCTAAAAAAAATCAGCAGAAATTGCGGCTCTCCTGGCCTAGGATTGGTCACCCCTGACCTAAACCCTTTTTTATGAATGTTTTTAAAAAATTCTGAGTCAGCATTCTACAGAACTGCTCTGCTTTCATTTACCGCCAATTATTGTTACATCAGCATTATGATTGACAAAGAATTCAAAAGTCTTGCTTGAAAGCTCCAAAACCAGCACCTTGACTGTGATGTTGGGCCGGGCAATATACCGATATTACATCCATGTCGTGATGCAAAGTAAAATTTCTTTACGAATTTAGGATATGGTAATATCGTGATATGAGATAAGTGTTGGCTATTCTGGTTTTAAAAGCTGCATTACAGTAAAGGGTTGCATTTTCCTGCTCTTACTAGACTGTTGTAGCTATTGCCTGCGCCTGCTTGGTCGTTATATTAAAATCAATAATGAATGGTTATCAAAAATATCATTGTTTATTTTGTGAAAGCGCTAACCTTTGTCTAGATAATATTGGCAAAATATCGATATCGCTGTATTTGGTAAAAAAAAAAAATGCAGAGATATAAGATTTTGTCAATATCGCCCAGCCCTAGTGTGATGCTGTGCTGATATCCATTCAGATGCAGGGTGTTCTGTCTGGCCCGGCGGGACTGACGGTTCTGGTGGTGGCCCATCGACTGAAGACTGTGGAGCAGGCCGACCTTATCATGTACCTGGAGAGCGGAGAAGTGGTGGAGCAGGGCACGCACCAGCAGCTGATGGCCAGAAGAGGGCGGTACTACCGCCTGAGGGAGAAACTGTTCTCTGACTTGGACACTTGAGGCTGGCTTAAATTTCTGTCTTTCGGTGCCACAGACTGCAAGCCATTTGCAGCTATGCTTGCTGTCTGACAGTGCGATTTTTCAGCTATTGCTGTGTTCGTTTGAGGAGTGACATTTCTAAGTATTTGGACTCATTGGATGTCATTTTGGATGTCATTTTGACATTTATCATGCAGTCAACTGAACTGAACTGTTCAGTCATATTCAGTTGTAGCTTATATCTGTTGACTTCCAATTTCACAGGAAGTTCTCTTAATTATCCTTCTCGTCTACATCCACATCTTGGTCTGGTCATAGGGGGATAGTGATAAACTTCAAAGCTTGCTAATGAAGTAGACTCACCAATGGACTCAGATGAAAAAACGTGTTATTTTACAAGCAAGCAACTACATTAGTGATGTGTTGTCACTGGTATGAAACATCTGTGATAGCCTCACCTTTTAACAGTTGATTACTCTCAACTTGTTCCAGTTTACTTTGCCTGGTTAGCAGTCAAACAGTTGATTGAGACTGATTGGTATAATGCTTGGCCAGTTTATTTTTAGATTGCATCATATCTCAAAGATTGAAAGCAGTCTGCTAGCCATAATAATTATAACATTATAGGTGCTGCGCAGCAATGGTTGGGGCCGGGCAATTTTGGACAAAATTAGGCAATTCTGAGCAACAAGCAGAGTGTCGGAAGATGAAAAAGGTGGCATTCTAATGTGCATTTTACATCAGTTGAGGCTTTCTGGCACAAGAGACTATGTTCTATCTCACTGAGCTAATTAGCAAGAGACAACTCAGCGCTATATATGTTAAAAACTACATCTAGCTCAGTGGTTCTCAAAGTCGGTCCTGGCACCACACTGTGTTGCTGCTTTTTGTTCCAACCACAATTGCAATCTTAGGATTTTAACAAGCAGTTATTTATCCTCTTATGCCACATTTGAAGAATCTATATGTCTTGAAGGATTAAAATTTCATATCCACATTGAGATATATTAGAAACTAGTATAAATAACTGCAGAGGGAAACAATTAATCAAACATTTAATCTACGTAAACAATCAATTGATCCCTTGTTGGTGAAACTGTTGACACGAGGTCGCAAAAACTGCCAATTCATTTGGCGAACAGTAGAGTCATACTTGTTTTGTTTTATTTAATTTTATTAAGTTCAGGCCAATTATTTTCAAAGGACACAAAACACCTGTGTTCAGCAACCTAATCTGGGGCTTACTGATTTTCCCAAAGCCTGATTTGATCTGTTTATATATCTTTTAACCTGAAAATCCTCACAAAATAAAAAAATAAGTCCAATATGTTCAAGGGTTTTTATTCTTTATGGCACAGGGGATAAGTCCATTAAAATATGGCTTAAGAAGGTAAATAACCACTGTAAGTGTGGAATGCAGAAAATTAAGACAAATTAACAGCTTTTTAAAATTCTACAACTGCAGTCGAGGTTGGAACAAAAACCAGCATACACAGGAGGACACTTGGACCGAGTTTGAGAACCACTGTTCTAGCTACAGGAATTCTACATATTTACAGGAATTCTACAGCTGCAATGACAGCATGTAAAAGCAGATTTCAACTGGCTGTCAAAAATTCAGTTATTAAGACAAAAATACACAAATTCTCATCTGGACAGCAAGGAGATGTTGGTAATTTGTTTTTAACAATGATTTATTGGCTCCATAAGTGAAAAACTGATGTTTAAAAATGCCATTTTTGCATTGACTCCAATTGTTCGCATGAGAGCGAAATTCAAAATGCTGTAAAAAATTCAGTTTTTGAGAAAAAATTCTGATATTTTCCAAACATCATCTACCATGACTCCAAAATTTTGTCATTTTATTAATGAACATTGAAAATGTATTCAGCAAGCATTTGCGAGTATGTGTTTACAATACCGTTTACAGTCAGACATTTTGATGCACTTTAGGTTCAATATTTGACAAATCAAAAACCTGTATGGATTATTTGTGTAGGATAGTCTGAAGATGCTCTGTAGCAAGTTTGGTGTCAATTGAGCAAAAATGGGGGGAGGAAATAGGTTTAATAAATTTTACAGTTTTTGAAAAAAACAGAGTGATGGACTTCATAATTTGCAATCGGTATTAATGTACAAAAGTTTCTTCAGTATTGGGGCTACATTTTGGTGAAAGTTGCAAATCTGTAGCACATACAGTTAATTTGTTGTGAATTTTCAAAATTTTAAAATTTAGAGGCTTGCTGTAGTGCCACCATCAGGACTATTGGCCTATTCTTACAGCTGAGGCAATCTGGCATGGGACTGGACCTTTTTGCAAAGTTTGGTGATTTTTTGCACATGTGAAGTAGGATTTTCTCAGAAGAACACGAAGAAGAACACGCAGGAGAAAAAGAGGGTCTTGGCAGCTAAGGCTCCCCGGCCCGTAATAATCGATGAATGTCTGTCAAAGATCCTGAACTTAATTTGCGCATTAAATGGCACAGATCTGCATTAGTTTGTTCTCTCAATGTATTATATACTCAGCAACAAAAGTTTCTGTGACACCATTTATGTGTATGTTATAAATGACACGCAAAGATCTCAATGCAATCAATATGTTTATTTAACAGGAGTAACACTGACTTTTCAGTGCCAACGTCACTCAAAACGAAAAATGTCATTTTCATGCGTCATGAAGCACTTGTCTGACGTCTAATCAATTGTGACCTTCACACTTCAATACCGGGTGTGACTTCCTCGTGCCATGATGCAAGCAACGCATCTCCGGCGCATGGACCGAATCAGATGTGCTAGAAATTGCTGTGGGATGTCATTCCAAATCTGACGTAGACGTTGTCGCAATTCCTGGAGTGTAGCTGGCGGGTTATCCAACCGCCGCAAACGTCGATCCATCTCGTCCCAAAGATGCTGGATTGGGGACATGTCTGGGGATCTGGCTGGCCATGGCAGGACATTGACATGTTGTTGCATCAGATACTGCTGTACAATCCTTGCAACGTGTGGTCTGGCGTTATCATGTTGCAGCGTTATTCCAGGACCATGTTGCATCAAAAACGGTACCACCAATGGCCGTAGCACTTCATCGCGATATCTTTGACCTGTCAGATTTCCATCAATAACAAGCAAATCTGTTCTGTTTCTAGCCGTGATCCCTCCCCAAATCATGACACTACCACCTCCAAAACGATCAAATTCCTGAACACAGTTGTTGGCATAACGTTCTCCACGTCGACGGTATACACGTAAACGACCATCACATCGGTTAAGCATGAATCTTGATTCATCAGTGAAGAGTACAAGATCCCACTGACGTTGGATCCACCGTCGGTGTTGTTGTGCCCACTGTAGACGCAGTCGTCGGTGTTGTACTGTGAGTATTGGACGTCTTGCTGGCCGACGTGGGACAATGCCAAAATGACGGAGACGGCGACGGATTGTCTGTGCAGACAGTCGCCTCAAACCAGGTATCGTTCTTGCAGTTATGGTTGCAGGTTGGAATCGATTTCGGAGATGGGTTGTTCAAATCCAGTTGTCCTGTCTGGGAGTGGTTACTCGTGGACGGCCGCTGCGAGGATGGTCTCTGACATGTCTTGTCTGCTGATGACGCTGCCATAAGTTCCAAATGGTGTTTCGGTGGACATTCAGACGATGAGCAACTTCCCTCTGCGAGGTTCCGGATTCAATCATCCCAATGGCCCTCCACCGATCATTTTCAGACAGTCTTGGCATTTAGAGGGTAGAGTTCCTGATCCGAAATGGCTGTGTTTTCGATAAGTGATGCTTCCGTCGTTCATCAGGCACAATGTGAACATTCCAAAAATTCTCCTCTTTTATTGCCATCCACAAGCATGATTTACGCACATTTTCACGTGCAAAGTCATTTTCTCGCATTTTCATGATTTCCATTTCAATGTTGTGTTTACGTGTACTGTTTCAGTCTGATATCACCATGTATGACAATTTCATAATTGCGTTATGAAAAATAATTAACAATATTGGTGTCACAGAAACTTTTGTTGCTGAGTATAGATGAAGCAAAGCCATTTCTCGTAAATGTGAAAGGCTTTTATACAATATGTAGTTTCCAGCTCTATATTGACGCACTTCACAGGATATTTTACACTTTCAATGTATGCTTTTAAATGCTTCATTCATTATTTATCATAAAAAAATGACTGGTGAAAAAACTTTGACAAAGCGAGATGGAATTCAGAGAATTTTTTTAGTTTTTTTTCCTCAGTGATAATTCAGATTATTGCCATCATTATAAATTGACATTGTTGCCAAGATCTCTTTATAATACAACCCCAATCCCAAAATAGTTGTGAATAAAATCAAAATGCAATGGCTTTCAGATCACATGAGCCAATGTGTAATTTACAACAGAACATAGATAACATTTCAAATGTTGAAACTGATACATTTTACATTTTTACCCACAAAATGAGCCCATTTTAAATTTTCTGGCTGCAACAGGTCTCAAAAAGGTTGGGACACTGGCAAAAAAGGCTGAAAAAGCAATTAATATATATCAGCTGTAAGAACATATAGCAAGTAATTACATTAACTGGCATCAGGTGGGTGACATGATTGGCTATGAAAGGGATGTCTTAGAGAGGCTGAGTCTCTCAGAAGTAAAGATGGTCAGAGGCTCTCCAACCTGTGAAGGCTTGCATTAAAAAAATTGTGGAATTCTTAAAAAACAATGTTCCTCAAAGTTAAATTGCAAAGGCTTTGAAGGTCTCATCATCAACAGTGCATAACATCATCAAAAGATTCAGAGAAACTGAAAAATTTCTTTGGTTTGATTCAGAGAAAAGAAAATCTCTGTGCGTAAGGGACAAGGCCAAAGACCTTTACTGGATACCCGTGATATTCAGGCCCTCAGATGCCACTGCATCACTCACCGGCACGATTCTGTTGTTGACATTACTAAATGGGCCCAGGAATACTTCATGAAACCACTGTCAGTAAACACAGTCCACCATGCCATCCACAGATGCCACCTAAAACTCTATCATGCAAAAAGGAAGCCATTGTTGAGCATGATCCAGAAGCGCCACTGTGTTCTGTGGGCCAAGGCTCATTTAAAATGGACAGTAGCAAAGTGGCAAAGTGTCCTGTGGTCAGACGAGTCCAAATTTGACATTCTTTTTGGAAATCATGGGCGTCGTGTCCTCTGGGCTACAGAGGAGAAAGACCACCCCTCCTGTTATCAGCATTCAGTTCAAAAGCCAGCATCTCTGATGGTATGGGGATGGGGATTTGTAGTAGAAGAGTCCGTGTGCTGAACTGGCCTGCCTGCAGTTCTGATCTTTCACCAATTGAGAACATTTGGTGCATAATTGAATGAAAGGTCCGTCAATGGAGACCCAAGACTCTCCAGCAGCTGGAAGCCTGTATTAAACAAGAATGGGATCAATTCCAATAGCTAAACTCAAGAAACTTGTCCTCTCAATGACCAGACACTTCCACTCTGAGTTAAAAAGAAGAGGGGATGCTACACTATGGTAAACAGGCCCATGTCCCAACTTTTCTGAGGCCTGTAGCAGCCATCAAATTTGAAATGAGCTCATTTTGTGGATAAAATTGTAAAATTTCTCGGTTCAACATTTGCTTCGTTATCCCTGTTCTATTGTGAATAAAATACGGCCTGGTGTGATTTGAAAGTCATTGCGTTTTGATTTTATTCACAATTTACACTTTGACCCAGCTATTTCAGAATTGGGGTTGGATTACAAGAGGTTTTTTTTTATTTTCTTATTGGCTTTATTGAGGTTTTACTTTATTTTAATCATTCTTGATTTTTTCCCCCGTTTCAGTGTTTTTCTCCCCCAACATTTCAGATTGGCAGTTTAACATTGTTCTCAGTAATTATTATATCCCAGAAATACGAGTTTTGGGGATATCATGGTTTCGCCCCACCCGCCGCGTCCGCAGATTTTAGCTGTTAGCACGATAACTCACAAAATACTTTACATTGGCTTCTCATTTTTGGCATGTGGGTAGATATGGTAAAGAGGATGAAATGTTTTGATTTTGGGCAAGTATGAACTCCTAGGTTTGCCACTAGGTGGCGCTATATATTGAAAAAAATCAGTTTTTTAAACCATATCTCTGGAACAATTACTTACACAGACCTCAAATTTGCCACATATTGTAGGTCTAGTAAAGGGGCATCTAATAAAGGGGGCTTCGAGGATTGGGGAATTTTGGGGATATACCCCTTGCTGTCGGCCGCTGACAGCGTAGGCCTAGTTACTCTCATGAAGACGGCCCTGAGAAAGGTTATATAAATCCAGCCATTATCTGCATTGCATCTTCCTCATTAGGGTCACAGGGGAGTTGGAGCCTATCCCAGCTGACTATGGGCGAAAGGCAGGGACCCACCCTGGACAGCTCACCAATCCACAGACACCCCAAGACCTATGGGCAATTTAGAGTTTACAATGAGCCTGCAAAGCATGTTTTTGGACTGTGGGAGGGAACTGGAGTACCCAGAAAGTAGATCCTAACTTCACGCAAAAAGGACCCAGACCAGATTCAAACTGACAACCTCACGTAATAATCCTCCTCTCAAATATGAGGACACAGACATGATTGGTTGAGCAAAGACATGAGCAAAGATTTATTACATTAATTCACTTTGCATGATGTTTTTGATTACATGACTCATGTTCAGCACATGAGCTCACTTTTTATCACGAGTGCATTCGCAGAGGTTCCGTCCACAAGCAGAACATCCTGGAGAACGTGTGTCTCCCTTATGTTTGCAGTTTTTTTTCCCTGCAAGCTACAGGACATGGAATTTCACGCAGAGCATCTCCGCTCAATAAGTTGCCACCACGGTTGAAGCCGCTGCTGTGGCTGAGGCAGGCGGTCAGGTTGATGGCGCTGCCGCTGCTGAAGCGGCTGAAGCCGCGGCCACTGCCAACGCTGCTGCCGCCTTGGCTGCTTCTGCTGTCATCAGGGTTAGAACTCTTACCGGACATGTTGACAAGCTGAGGGAGAAAGACATCATCACTGGGGGGGTTCATCAATCATTACCCTGCTGTCTTCATCGTCCTCCAAGACATTCACTTAAATGAATGCATTACATGATACAATATTACATATACGGAATTTATTCAGAATTTACAGATGCCGGTGTCTGTAAATTCTGAAATTAAATTCCTAAATAATTCTGTAATTCAATTTCCAAATGTCTTGCCTTGCTGGAATAATTTTCCAGAGTCTCTGTAACACAAATATTGAGTTATAAGCCTAAATAGGTTGATGCATTGCAGGAAAAAATTGGCATTATTTGTATTCTGCGCAAAGGGGTTGATAACATGAAACCTCATACAGCTGCTGAGCATTACGTGAGAAGAGATTATATGCAAAGGTGCTACACTTGGCAAATTGTATGTTCAGACCCGCAAATAATATCAAGACCATTAAAACATTCGTCAGGCATGCAAGCCTTTGGCTAAAATGTTGGCAAGCTGTAATATCTCCGACAAGCAGTCAAAAGAAGCGCAGCAAAACATTATCCCTACAAAAACCTGCAAAATACCATTGTTGGTGGAATTGAGTCATAAATAAATGTTGGTGGAATTCAGTCTTAAATTCCTTATTCTTGCTTATTTGGTTATTAATAGTTTTTCCTTGCTTGCTATTGATTTACTATTGATTTACTTGTTTATTCAGTCATTAAATGTTTATCCTTGCTTGTTCTCGAGTGGCCTAGGTGACCTGGGTCGTGCATGATTGCAACTTTTATAATCTAGCTTGTTGCTATGTAGAAGCATCATGAGGTATGTTTACTGAAACTGTGTTCCTTCTAAGCCTGGAGTGTTCTAGATAAGACCCAAGGAAACATAAATTTCTGTGGGGGAAGAAACTTTTTAGGATTACTGGAGCCAGATTTACGTGGGATGCACACGCACACCGCCGATGCAGAGGGCGTACATCATGACATATGCTCTTACATATATCCAAAGCAAAGGAGAGATTCCTTTGTCTTTGTTCTGCTGATGTAACTTGGACCCTACATGCGTACGTAGTAAAGATTATTATTATTATTATTACTCTCTTGTCTCTGAGCGTTTTTTTCAGGAATACAATTTAAAATTGTAAATTTAAAAAAATCCCACAACACTGGGGGCTCGGTACGGAATTCCAATATCTCACCTGCACCTCCCTGGAGAATCGGCTGACAACAGTGCACAAAAATAAAACTCAGCGTTTGTGCAGGGTCTTTGAATGTGTACTGAGGTCAAGAGGGAGAAATTTCCCAGTCTGAGAGAGGAGGGAGCGGGTGAGTGACGCGATTTTCCTGAATTCGGTTATATTTTGTGAGACAGAGAGAGTAAAGACTAAAATATGGGACTGTGTTGTTGTAACAGTAAAGGGGGACTGTGTTGTTGTAACTGCTGCAAGTAATGTTGTGGGACAAATCACTTGACTTTGACTGTGACTGAGGATCAAGGATCAAGGATATCTTTATTATCCCCGAGGGGCTACTTGTTTCACAACCAGCAGCAAAACAACAACAACAACAGCAAATAAATAAATAAACCAAAGCACAGAGTACAACAATAAATAACAATAGCCGGAAGCTCACATTGCCTTGTTTAAAAGGCCAATAGCAGCAGGAATAAGAGTCCTTGAGCCTATTAGTTCAGTATTTTGGCACAAAATATCTGCGGCCAGAGGGGAGCAACCTGAACTCTTTAAAAAGCGGATGGCAGGGGTCACTCAGGACAGCACGGTCTTTCTTCAAGGACCTTTCATTATAGAGTTCATTCAAGCTATTTAATGGAGAATTCCGGTGTGAAATTGACTTGGGGTGTATTGAAACATGGTAACGAGAACTAACTTTTGTCAAATACCCCACCTCCGTACGCATGCAACTTTTCGAAATAAATGGATTTTTAGCTGAAAATCCCAACAGGCTTACAATGGTTGTGAATTGGGCATCGCGTTCCCATGCAAAGAAATCGCAATTTTTTTCATCATTAACAAGGCCCAAAGTAGCTCCACACTTCATCGGTAGAATTCCAGGGGCCCTGACATTTAAAACGAGGCACTGAGAACTTTGAAAATGCACGGGTAGCTTATTAAGAAATACTATTTATGCAAACAGTACCTCGATGTAGTTTCCAGTTGCCTCCATCTTGAAAGTCACGATAAGTCGATTGACGAGCACGAATGAATAGATTGCAATCTGTTCCCCTATCCTTCCTATTTGTTCGTGCTCGTCAATCGATTTATTGTTAAAAAAGTTTGGTTATGAAGCAGCACTTCATTGGCATGAAAAAGCTGAGTATCAGAAATCTAAGCTGTATGTGGGAAAAACAGTCATATCGCTTGAAATTGCCCAAATCGAGCTCAACATTAAGAACAAGAAAATGATTTGGCATGACTAACTGTCCCAGAGAAGGGGTTAACATCTGGGGGGCCATTACCCTGTGACGAAACTAAATTTATTTTTGCATTAATGGCAACAGCAACGAGTGCTTTGAAAATGTTGATAGTAAACGGCACACCAATTTATTACTGCAATAACACTACAATGGAATTTACACGGCACATGGGTTTGTTTCATGGGGGAACCGATTGAATGCTATTGACATAGAGCGTTGTCTGCATATTTTATCGAAGCAGCAATGGTGTCAGATCATTAGAAAACTAGGCTTATGCTGTCGGAGGCAATGGCTTGGGGTATATCCCCGAACGCCCCCAATCCTCCAATTCCCCAATCCTTGAACAGACCAAATACAATATGAAGCCCCTCAGGTCATGACCTTTCATTTGAACTTAATTTCAGGTCAATCGGACAAATGGTTCTGAAGATATGGCCAAAATGGTAATATTTCCATCACAAAGTGCCACCTGGTGGCAAAATATTGAACCATACAGGTATGGTGTCATCATGTGACACGTTGTGAGGTCATCACCTTGCAGTTGCACATAGTTTCATGTCAATTTGACTATTAGTTCCCAATATATGGCAAAGATTATGAATTTCATGTGACAAAGCTCCACCTTGTGTCAAAATTTTGAACCAAACAGGTATAATGTCATCGTGGGACACATCCTCAGGTCATGACCTTTCATTTGCACTTGATATGAGGTCAATCGGGCAAATATTTCCAGAGATACAATAAAAACAGTGATTTTTCAGTTTTTGGCCCCTGGTGGCCATCTAAAAATTGTAAATTGTCCAAAATCGAATCAGTTCTTCCTCTTTATGATACTTACTTATAAGCAAAAGTTGGAATTTCTAATTGAAATATTACTGAAGTTATCGCGTTAACACGTAAATCAGTTTTTGGCCCCTGGTGGCCAATCTAGAAATCGTAAATTGTCCAAAATCGAATCAGTTCTTCCTCTTAATGATACTTACTTATATGCAAAACTTGACATTTCTAATTGAAATATTACTGAAGTAATTGCATATACACGTAGGGCGGCGCAGCGGCGGGTGGTGGCAGTGGCGATCAGACCAAAAACATAATATCCCCGGAACGCCATTTGCCGTTCGGGGATATAATTACACCATTTGAATTTGTTAAATATTTGTAACATTCTAAAGAGCTAGAAAATCTATGCAGTTTTCTGTAAATAATTAGACTGTGAGATTGGTGTGTTACAAGACACTATATACAGTAAGAAACTGTGTGCCAAATTGAACTGAGAGTTTTATTCATAAAAATAAAAAAAAATCAAGTGAACTATTGTGGAATTAGAGACTGGATGGGTTATTAAACAGAGCCAAAAAAATAGAGCGATTGGGCCTTAACAACCAAAGCAGATAAGGGAGCACAGCTTGGTGAAAGGTCGACACACAGAAATCAGAGAACAGCAGCAAGGTCTAAGGCTGCATGTGGAATTTTCAAACAAGAATAAGTTCTGCCCAGCAAATGAGTAATGTGAAGGATCAAATTTTATAACAAATGATGCATTGTGATTTAAAGAAGGTGACTGAAAGCTTTCCTGACCAAAGAAATGCAATGAATGTTTCACTAAAGACTTTTTCTCCATTTTAAACAGGAACTGAGGACCAACCAGTGATTCTACACAGAAAAAAAAAAAACTAAGAGGGGCATAATAACCTTAATATGTTGATTCAACTTTTACAGGAAAGGATCCAAACGAGAGGGAAACCAGCAAAACTATGATGATTGAGTTTGTTTATTGTTGTATGCATCTAATTTATTCTATTGAAACTTTTCCACAGGGTGCTGAGGGTTGGGGATTAGGCCCCCCTCCCCGAACCTTGAGGATACTGCAGAAGAGAAGAGATTAAAATAGCCTTGAGTGAAAATGATATGCTGGCCAGCAAAGGATTTATTTACCTTCTGAAATAAATTTGGGGAATCCAGTTCGTAGTATTAAACAAGACTAAATTGAGAAGGCGATACCACCGTACAATTGAAAAAGTCCACTAGTAATGTGATCACATATTACTTTTCTTGCCGTTTCTAAATTTATTTTTAAGTGGACAGTCAAATTAAAGGTACTGACTGAGTTGACCTTTATGTGCTGGGAGCCCAACAGGAAAGTTGTAAGTTCTGCATATTGCATATTTGCATTTGGTAACAGTCTAAAGCAACTGCATCCGGTTTTGCTGATGACGTGGGGAATTGTCACAATAGTTGTAGCTAATTAGCCCTGACTGTGCATTTCCTCCATGCTCTTAGCGGATCCCTAGACTGAGGTGGATTGCTTAATCATAATTCATTGAAAATAATAAGTACATTTTTCCCCCCGTTGTTTACAAGAAGTCCTATCTAATACTGCTCCATATCCTGGACTCAAGAACACCCCTCTATCAAACCCTGAGATTGAATCTGTGTTGATTGTGGTCCTCTGCACACCAAACATGTTGACCCAATCAGTTTGGCTGACGCCTTTGCAGACAGAGAAACAAGGGCAGCATCCAAACGCACTCTTGTGGGGCTGTTACACCAGTCTGCAGACTCAATTTCATGTGACCTGCTGTGAGCAGAGCATGATGCTGCTCCCCCACAAGAAAAATGTCAGTGGACATCACATGGAACACAGACTGATGACGGGTGGGTAGGACCCAATTGGAAGCTTATATTGCCGAAATCCCTCTTCCATATTGCTGCAGATTTGGTTCATGGGCAGTGCCATGTACCAAGAGGAGGGATCAAGGGGTTAATAGATCAAAGTTACTATCACTTATTTGCTAAAAAAAATTTTCTAAGAAATGTTCAACATGACAAAGTTATAACACACGGGACACACAGGGAGGGGTAGTAGTACAGAAGGGGGAAATCCCTACACCCCCTGGGCCATTCCACACATTTCATACATTTAACACTGTGTAAGGGGAAGAGGTATGTGTTAGTAATGATATGACATTTTTTTTCTAAATGGTGCAACAAAAAATCCTGAGTAGAGAAATAATTCCTAGGTGGGGGATTCCAAAGACATAGTATAGTGACAATGGGCCCGAATTTAGGAATGAAGTGTGAACCCGCCCAGGAACAAAATTGGGAAAAGGATTGAAAAAGCATTGTGCATATCATCTTCAATCAGCAGGATTAGTGGAAAGAACTAATGGAACCCTAAAAGCAAAGCTGCGCAAAGCCATGGCAGAAACTAAATGGAATTGGGTTGCATGTCTGCCATTGGCATTAACCAGTATGAGAATAACACCGCAGCGTGGATTGGGGTTGTTACCTTATGAAGTAGTACATGGGAAACCTTTTGAGTTTCAAGTTTTATTTCAAGTTTCAAGTTTATTTATTTATTTCACACAGGCTTACACATTATTTGTGGCGCATAACTGAAGTTAGGGGAGCCTGAGAACAAATATAAACATTAATAATAATAACAGGACAAATACAGACACATACATGACATATAACACCTGACACCATATATTTCCCAGATCAGATATACAAATAATAGGTACCACATGATAGTTAGATATATGATCTTAGCAATTTGTCCTTTAGCATCTTCTTAAAGGTGGAGATGGGCTTCAACACTTTCATGATCTCATCGAGTTTGTTCCAGATCCGCGGCCCCCTGCATGTGATACTCAAGCTGGTACATTTATGTTTTCTTTTTTTTTTGCCAAAGATAAGATGTTTCTTTCTGGTATTATGATTGTGCAGAGGACTGTAGACTGGAACAAGCTCAGATAATCTGCTGTTCATATTATGTACTACTCGGTACATCATACAAGCATTTTGATGCACTTTTAACTCTGCAAGCCTAAGGAGACCATTGCGAAGGAACAGAGGGCGTTTGGGCGCATTGTACCTGGCCCATGACATGACTCGTATCATCTTCCTTTGTAAACTTTCAAGTTTTATAAGATGACTGGGGAAGGTATTGCACCGTATGACATTACAGTAATTGATATGCGGCTCAAACAGGGTTTTGTAAACGGTTTGGCAAGCAGCTAGTGGGAGGAAGTATCTTCTTTTGAAGAACTAGAAAAGCACTCAGAGAGCGCAGAACCTCCGCCAGGGGGCAGCAAAGCCAAAAGCACGGCGATTGGAACTCCGGCCTATTGGAAAGACTTGAAATGTTGAACTTTGGCGTATATCTCAGCAGTACTTTGGCGTAGATATGCCAAAATTTAATCACCTCTTATTTGAGTTAATACCCACCTACCCTGAAAATTTTGTCAAAATCCGGCCATAAGTTTTTGAGTTATATTGTGCACAAACAAACCAACAAACAAACGGCACCAAAAACATATACCTCCTCGGCGGAGGTTAATAATCCAACATATTTAGATAAGTTGGATATCAAGTATGCTATGTGACATCTGAAATTTAGTGACTCTTCTATGAAGACCCCCAGAAACCTTGAGGAACTTACCCTTTCTAACTCAATATAACACAATATAATTAGTCTTACTGATGTTGAGAGGTAATTTATTACATTTGAACTGGGTATCAACTTTCTGTATTTCTGCATTTAGTAGATCTTGCAATACAATTGGGCTCTTGCGTGACAAAAACAGATTAGTATCATCAGCAAATATAACCTAATGGAGGATTTTAGATGAATTCACAAAGTCATTTATGTACAGGATAAAAAGCAATGCCCCAAAAATTGAACCCTGGGGGACCCCATATCTGATGTCCTCATATGAAGATTTATAATCATTAATAAGAAAATATTGTTGCCTTCCAAATAGAAAACTCCTAAACCAATTGAGTACAGATCCCCTGATGCCATAATGGTGCAACTTTTCAAGTATTTCAAAGTCGATTGTGTCAACAGCCTTTGAAATGTCCAGAAAAATGCCAATACCACAATCACCTTAGTCAATGGCATCGTTAATTTTCCCTAGAAGATCCAATAGTGCCATGCATGTTGTACTCTTTTTCTTGGAACCATACTGGTAAACAGTGAGAATATTTAGCTTGTAGTCACTCAATCTGTTTTACACTACTCTCTCAAGTACCTTTTCCCTAAATTGATTTGCCCCAAATCAATGCCTTACTGAGCAGGAGTGATTTTATTTATTAGCTAGCTTGTTTGTTGTTTTGAAGTCATTAAGCAGTCAAAACAAATACTTCCGCCACGCCAAGGCAACTCTGTGCATTCGTTATTTTCATTGGCTGATGTAGGGTGTTGTTGCATTCCACTATCAGGTGGCAGCAAAACCCAAAATCACGCCGATTGGAAATCCGGCCCATTTGAAAGACTTCAAATCTCTGCCAGCATAGCTGGATTTGAGCTTTGGCCTATATCTCAGTTGTACTTTGGCCTAGATATGCCTAAATGTAATCACTTGTTCCTCGTGTTCTACTCTAAGATCCTGCAAAGTTTGGTTAAAATCTACATGGCCGTTTTTGAGATATCCTGCTAACAGACAATGAGACAGACATACAGATAAACACCAGCAAAAACATACACCTCTTTGGCAGAGGTGAATAATTACAGGTTTCGCATAACAAGCCAAGTAAAACAAATACTGTCATTTTCAACCTATTTTATTTTATTTGAGGTGTATCATTGATAAATATCATTTATCATAATTTGCAGCATCTTAGTTTGGCAATGTAAGGAGGTTGCATTAGCTATCTGGAGAAAATTTTACTTCTTTCAGCCGCATTGATGATCGATGATCGATGGAAAATGGTGATGATGGATGATGATCTGTACATGGTGTCAAAGGACTGAAATGTGTATTATTTGCTGATGATACAAACATATTCTGTACAGGGGAGAATATCCAGCTGCTTATGAAGGTCTTAACAACCGAAATGAGTCAACTAAAACTCTGGTTTGACAAAAATAAGTTATCTTTAAATTTGAATGAAACCAAATGCATGGTATTTGGGAATCGTAAGACTAAAACAGATATTCAGTTGATGATTGATAATATTACAATCAAAAGAGTATATGAAAACAAATTCTTGGGTGTGATTTTTGACCATAAACTCTGCTGCAAACCTCACATAGAATATGTGAGGGCCAAGATTCAGATTAAGATTCAGATGAATTTATTGTCATTGTTACAGAATAGCAACAAAATTACGTTTGGAGAGGAAGTGCTGCTGTCCGGGCTGCTGCAACGTGCGTCGGGCTGCCAACTCCTCTTCCTTCTTTGAAAATTAACACAGAAAAGAAACATATTGATGACATCAGACATAATAATACATATCAAATTACAACACGACATGCTGGAAACGCGTAGGAATTTTTGCAAGGGAATGGGGGGGGGGGGGGGGGGATGGAATGGAATGCAGAGTCCAGAAGTCCTTATCAGGGGCAGAATGTTCTGTCCTTGCCAGAGGAGGGATAAGGGAATGTTGTTGATGAGGACCGGTCCTTGTGACCGGCCCAAGTTCACACTCAAACGCACAAACTCCCCACAATGACTCAAAACAGCGTCCATCTTTCTGTGCATTTCTGCAGATGATCCCAGAGTCTTTTTCAGCAACTCACCATTCTCTGATACTCCACTGAGGTGCTCCATAATAATTTCGGTGCTAGGCAGCGCTTTGGGCATTTTCCTCGCACCCAGTTCGCGTGCTTTGCGGTAGATCAGAGCAACTCCCATGCCAATTTGGGGAAATCCCGTCACCAGATGGCAAAGAGTGTCCCAGTCATAAATAGGGTGAGAAATGTGCTCAATCCAAAATTATTGCACACTCTAAACTGTGCTATGATTTTACCATACATGAACTACTGTGTAGAGGTATGAGGCAATACATACATCAAACAACTGTAAACCCACTAACTACACTCCAAAAAAGAAAATTAAGGGTGATAAACAATGCAGGTTATCTTGACCACACGCCCAGTTTGTTTTTGGAATCAGGCATTTTGAAGTTCACGGATCTGGTGAAGTTCAAAACTCTGCAAGTAATGTATATAACAAGATACAACCAACTCCCTGGCAATGTACAAAACAATTTATTTGGAGAGAGAGGGCGGACACAGTCTCAGGGGATCACTGAACTTCAAAAAACCTTTTCGTCTCGTTGCCTCAATCTAAACTGTCTGGTTTGATTGATCGTCTCAGCGTCTTGTTTCGAGTCATCATTGTTAACCCAGTCTTTGTGAATTTATTTTTTAATCTCATGTGTTTCTGTTTCCAAGGAAGATTGCCTTCCTTATCCCTGCCTCCTTCCATGTGTATTTAAGCAGGGAAGATCGAAGAGACCTTCAGACGGGACTTTGTTTTTGTTTCCCCTTCGCCTCGTGTTTGCTGCGTCCTCGTGTCTTGTCTACCCCTTGTCTAAGTCTCCATTGTTCCCGTAAGTTGGTTTAGATCCAGTCTTTATTTTTTAGCCTAGCCACACGAGGAGTGTGTACTTCTGTGTCCCCTTCCTTGGGCAGTGTACCTTAGTTCTCCCAGCTGTTCAGAGCATGTGCGCGGTGTTTTGTTTCTGACCTGTCCGCCATTTCCCTTGTGTTGTATTCAATAAATACTGCATCTGGTGTCCACCTGACCATTCCTTAACAGATTTATATAATGAAGGTATTTTTTCCACGTTTAATTATTTTTCCCAAAAATGTAACCCTCCCCACTCCAAGTCCGACATTTTATACGTAGACTTGAACCAAACTTCCCAAATACACCACAGTCCTCTGCTGTGGATGACATTCTCCAAATTCCTCCTAACCTTAAGGGCCTCATTTCGGGAATCTACTCCACTATATCTTCCCTAGGAGATGCTTCCCTCAACAAAATAAAAGAGAAATGGCAGGAAGAACTAGTGGTTGCAATACCTGATGATTCCTGGAGCGAGGCCCTATCTAGAGTTAATAAGAGCACATCATGTGCTAAACTAGGTGTAATTCAATTTAAGGTTTTACTTCGTACCCACCTTACCAGACCAAGACAAGCCAGCATCTATTCTAATGTAGATGAGAACTGTAGCAGGTGTCAAAGTGCTTCAGCTACCCTGACACACGTTTTGGTCTTGTCCATCCTTGTCTAATTATTGCTCAGCTGTGTTCAGGACTGTCTCACAGGCACTTGGCCTAAATCTGCAGCCAAATCCTTACTCGGCTATCTCTGGTATAGCACTAACTGACCCTCAGATTATTAATAAGCACAAGGACATCATAGCGATCAGTACTCTACTTGCCCGTATAGGGATTCTTATTCAGTGGAATTCCTCCACTCCACCATAACACCTCGCTATGGATGACTGATCTTATGCGCCACTTAAATCTTTAAAAGATCAAGTACATACTTAGGGGGCCCAAAGACCATTTCTACTCCACCTGGAACCCAGTGATGTCTTATAGTAGTACACTTAAATCACTTCCTGATTTAATCACTATTGTTCACTGATGGGTGCAATGACACACAGTCCAACACAATCATATCACTTCTTTGTCATATAATTTTACTTAGAAACTAACTCTGACTTAACTAACCTAACTAACTTAAAAACGTTTCAGATTATCTTATTTCAATAAAACAATTTAAACGATAATCAAACACATGCATTGCCTCCAAGCCCTGAGTAAAGAAAAGCGTGAGAAGACTACAGTCATAATCTACGTAACGCATGTGAAACTGATAAACCTCCACGCACGAGGACTTAAGTTCTGCGCGAGAATCTCATACATATGCGTTGATTGAAGCAGGGGAACGTAATTATACCACTCAAAGCCCCAAGTTAATTATCTTGACGTGACTTTTTAAGTATTCGATAATTAATTTTCACGTTCGGTGCTTCGCTTTATTGACAGAAAGTCGATATGTATTTGAATATGGAATATCCATCGACAGCCCAACGATTTAAGTTAACTGAACTTCGAGACGGCATAACACTTTTCTTTTATTTACCTGATTTTATTTTGTTTTCTTTAATTGCATTTACTTGTTTTACATGTCCAATATCCGAAATAAATTTGCACTGAACTGAACTGAAGTGAAATGGGAGTAACGTTAAATAAAACAGTTAATAATATGCTTACCTTTGCAGGCAATTACTTGGATGGTGATATGGATACCCTTTCCTCAGTCGAGCTTCGCTATTTATACCGTCATATTTTGCCTCTGTAGCCAATCACAGCAAAGATATTATTATAATCTATCAAATCACGGAGCTCAGGGTGAATTGCTGGGTTAATATTTCTGTTTGTTTATTGTCACTAATAACAAATTTATTTATTTTTTTTACACCTTTCATCGTAAAATAGTGACATTCCAGTCTGCCAACAGCGATTACAATTTTAACTGCATGACGCAGTATAATGGGAGAGTTAATTTTCATTTTGATGAGCCTTGTATTTAAATGCGCAGTATTTTAATGTTCTCAAACTTTTCCTGTCATTTCGCTCTTTGGAGAAGGGGGGATTTTCAAGCCCCACCTGTCTCTCGTCGACCCAACAAAATGGCAATGAAATAGGATAAGTTTGAAATGTATTAAAATGACAAGTCATGAATCAATTTACTACGTCGAATAAGTGGCCATAGTGGACCACTTTACCGAGCTTCTGCTGATCAAGCATAGAGACCATTTTCGACTGTACTGAACAAGACATATGGTCGGGACAACCTCCAGAAGCATCAGCTGCATACATACAAACTCAAAACAACTTCTGAAGAGCAGCTTGATTTTCGGGGTTTCACTTGGCTATTACTGGGTGTCACATATCGCCCTCATGATGTACTATGCAAATGGAATGATAAGAATATGGATAAGAGATTGGCGATTTTGGTAAAGATTTTCACAGAGTGGAGCGCAATTGAGAATCCCTGACATGCACGTGTGTAACATCGGCATGAATGTGGGCAATTTTCACTGTCCTGGATGAGGCTTTGAGGGGTTTTCTTTTCATACTTAAATTGAAAGCTTATTAAGCATATTTTAACGAAATGTTCACACTCCATTTGTAATTTCATTCATGAGTAAAATAATTTTATTCTGAATATAGCTTTTAAAAAAATCATAAAGATTTTTCAAGGATTTTACGGGTTGGCTATTAACGGGAGGTTATACGGGAACCCGAAGAGGTTGACAGGTATGAATATATTAATGACTGATTTGTTTGAGTTTGTTTGTTTTGTTCAGAGAGTATGATCTTTATTGACAATATGGAAGGGTGTTAACCCCTTTGTGCAGAATACAAATAATGCCGATTTTTTCCTGTTATGCATGAGCCTATTTACGATTTATAACTCAGTGTTTGTGTCACTGAGAGTCTGGAATCC
Source organism: Gymnothorax reevesii (assembly GCA_029721435.1). NCBI lineage: Eukaryota > Metazoa > Chordata > Actinopteri > Anguilliformes > Muraenidae > Gymnothorax > Gymnothorax reevesii. The sequence continues at coordinate 24,819,122 of CM056592.1, forward strand.
ACTGAAGCAAGACGTGGACACACAGGCATCTATATCAGTGCAAAGGGGTTAAGAAACATGGGCTCAAAATCAGCATATTTCTTCCAGTTCACCGCGCCCCACTGGCATTTCTCCCTTCTGAGGCGGGCCTCACATTTTGAGAACTGTGATTGATAATAGAAAAAAAATCTGACTATTATGTAGTTGTTTTTGGCAGTTTTGCATCTTAAAAACTGGAATGTTGTTCTGCTTTCAGTTTTCAACATTATAATTGGCCTACATAAAATTTACCACACCTGCTCTGAATAAAAAGGTAATTAAAGCTGCAAGCAGTGTTGAAAGGGCCCTTGCACCCCTCCTGCACATTGGGGGTGGTGGCGAGATCCTAGCAGTAGCAGGTGTGCATTCACAGCCACTGGATGGTGCAACACTGTGTAAGATGTTATTTCCTGAATGGAGTGCAAACACCATGACTGAAATCCATCAGAGGAGTTTGTTAAAGTATGACACCTGTTAATGAAAAAAAAAAATTGCAATTTCAATTCAGTGGTGGACTTCCTGTTCGCGTTGGGTTAGGCACCAAGAAACTTTTTATTTTAAGCCTTGGAATATTTCATGTCTCTGCTAAATTTTGTTCGTGTAGGTAAAAAAACCATGAGAGCTGTTTTGGTGAAATTTTCTAAGTGGTGCTATTGAATCATTTTGCCACGCCTGTGTGCAAAAACTGTATCATAGCAATAGTAACTAGCGCATAGCCCGTGGGGTTCCACAGGTTCTAGAAGTAGTTTCAATTGCTCCTCGGGTTCTATCTCTTTCAGCATTTGCAGTGTGGCGCTGAAGTCTTTCGGGGGATGTGTCATTGACACATTGAGACGCTTTCTCTTGCGGGCTCTCTCAGCTGTCATTCCTTCAGCATTTGCATTTGATAGGACTATTGATAGGACTATTGAACAAGCCTGGAGCAGCCTCCGTATGCTACGTTCGCACAGTTTTGATAAAGACCAGGGATTAAGTGGATAAAGTGTTCCACAGTCCCTTGTAAATCTCTCAGACTGGTCGGCAAACCACATAATCAATCACCTCATGCCGACTGACCTCTGATTGTCAGAACCCTCGTATTTATTGGCCTTTTGGCACGTTTCTTTAGGTGGGATTAAATGTGACTCCTTCTACCTTATCCAATATTATTGACTCTGATTGGTACATTGTCCTACTTAGAGTAAATGATACTCTGTGCACTTGGCTGAACTGTTATGGCCCTGAGGGGGTGTCTCTTGTTAACCTGCACCTTGTTCTGTGTAAAATTAGAACGGTCTGACCTAAGCGCCATTAGCTCTTCCACACGCATTCTACAGAACTAAACACATCCGCCTGGAGTGGAGGGTGTTAGCCATGGAGAAAAAGACCTGTGGAACTATGGAGTCTGCTTTAGAAAACCCTACACAACTCTCTCTCTGTACACCTCCCTGCAAGTACTGACCCATGTCGCTAATTCAGATTAAATAAAATACGTAATAGGTAAAAACACGCCATTCAAGCACGTATTGTTGTTTGTATTTCTTTATTTATAAATGCTTACTAGAAGTGTGAAATCAAACACTTCCCCAGAACAGATTGTGAAATAAAACGGGAAAAAAATGTTCAATATTCATACTATAATATACATAGAAATGGTCTGTCACGAAGCACCCCGAGTTTGGCAATCATGATGCCTGGAGTGTAGTGACTTAGACCCCTGCTTCTTCCTGCTCATATATTAAAAAAAAAAAAAAAATTTTTTTACAATGAGCTGTATTCACGTCACCTTTGTAGACATGAATACCTATGAATACCATGGCAAAGCAGGTGGATATTTGCAGTTCCAGTCGACCAAACTATTGAAGTCTGCAAGTCTCTATTCAGCTTTGTATTTGTAATGCAATGCGGGGGGTTCATTGGCAAATTTTCTTATTTTGGCCGCCGCTATTTTTCCGCCAGTCGTAAACTTGCTCCAATGTGTCACTCTTATGAACTTCCGCATGCATACATAGGAAATGTGGCCTAGAAAAAATTGCAACTCACTGTGACTGGCATGAAAACAGACCACGTCTGCTACATACTTCATCCTTAACTTTATCAGACCAGCAAGTCAGCAAACACGCTTTAAAGGAGCTGTGCCACGATTACCGCGCATGCTGAGAACTTACATAGCCTATACAGAAAGTGAACCTGGCTGACAGCTACTCATACTCTGATTCAATCCCGGCAGTATGCTTTTTATATTAAGGAGCTTTGGAAATTTGAAGATTTAAAGGACTATTTTAAGCTTTAGCCTAGGCATACGAAAAATACCCTCTAGAATTTGACTTACAGTTAAACGGGTTTACTTCGTTCAAAGTTGTGAGTATGCGCAGTAATCGCGACACAGCTGCTTAAAGTTACAGTTAGGATGTTCCCTACACTCACCAGATAACATTAGGTATTAGCCTGCTAACTTAGCCAGCTTGCCCTCAAGCCAATTTGCATTGTCAAATTTCTTGCACAGTCAAACTTCATGTTGCTCTTCTACATGGCACTCAGTATGACCGACCATTGATTGGAAAGATTGATGACCTGACAGCTTCCCAAAAATTAGCAGGCTAATGTTGAACCGAAAATTACACCCTCATAACTACCTGACTAGCTAGCTAATGTCACAAGTAATGTCATAATCCTCCTGTTAGATTACGTCTGATGATATAGCTAATGCAGGGGTTCAAGTCCAGTTTTCCAACATTGCGCAATTAGCAAGAATAGCACATCGGAGTCGGATTACGACTTGCGTGAAAATAGCCACTGCGTTTTTTTTTTCCCCTCATACTCCTTAAATTTTTTGTGATACACAGTGACAAAGGCACTTCCAGGCATGCTATTTAAACATCATTCATGAACAACATTGGATGTATTGCTTGATAATGATATCACTGACATCGTTTCCTTCCCAGTTTTTCTCTTCATATTTCCTTTATATTGTGAGGTACAGAATATATTATGTGAGGTAACAAAATATATTCCCTTTTGTATTGAATGTATTACCTCTCGAAGCTTGGAAGGTTGATTTTAGAAGATAAAGTCAGTTTTATCAGGGAACAAACTATGGTTTTACATTTTTAGAATGAACGACGTACGCATGTTTTCAGAATTTGCAATTTTAGTGAGTCTGATAAGGTTCTCATATTCCTACCAAATCTTTCTCGTAATGTTTGAAATGTTAAAGTGGCCGAACACGTCACTTCAGACATATAGATTCCTCCAGAGCTATTAAATTCCCAGCTGAATTTGATACATTATAGCGAAGATGCTTGGCGTAAACGTGTGATACACTATCATCCTTACTATATTCATCTGAATCTGCAATCTTTCCCTTTTCAGGCGTGTCCTCAGTTTGTCTCTTTTACTGTGTTTGTCAAAGGAGTCAACCTACACATGGAGGGAGAGAGAGAGGCGATTATGTGTCCGTTTTGCCCCAGTCATACATTGGGGGGAGGATTCTTACAGACTGGGCACGAAGTTGTCACAGGAAGTTTCCTGCAAACTCCATAAAACTACCCGTGATACCAACACCAGAACAGCCCGAAGATTCCACTTGCAAGGCAATCACATGGGCAGTTACCATGACAGCAAGTGTCAGGGGGTTCTGAGAGATGAAGACGTGTTTTGCAGGCTACCGGTCGAGTTTGAAAGAGAGAGGGTTAGAGAGTAAACATGGCTGCCTGACAGAGGTGAATTGGGAGACGCTTGACAAATTCCTCAGCAGTAAAATGGGGGATTAACAGAGGTATGTGCATCTGCATGAGTGTATGTGGTGCCTGTGTTTGTTGTGATTTTCTATGACAACGTTTGATCCTTAGTTTAAGTACGCTACTGGGGATGGAAATGGAGTTGAAATGCAGCGAGGTTGGCACATTTGTATAATTAATTGAGTTGCTAGTTACCTGAAAGTGACATCACGGAGTTAGCCTTGATTTCCTATCACCCAACTGCCAACAAATATCAACCTAGCTTATCACATGATTTAAGAAGGATTACTTCAGGAGCTTTTAAAAATTTTAGCTACTATTCAGCTTGATACATTTTTGGTGATATGCTTTGAAAGGCCCCACGTAGTAGAGCGAAATATCAAACTGTCACAATGCGTGAAATTCTCTCCTCAAACCATCTATTGAAACCACTGATTTTTGTCATTGTCTGGCTAAAGAGTGACAGATATTCTACCAGTGCTATGCATCAAGAGACAAAGGCCACAAGTATTATTATGTGGTTTACATACAAATTGAAATTGGTAAGGAGGCTCCGATTTGTAAATAAGATATACCAAACATCGCCTCAGTGTAGTTGGTACCCAGCTTTGAGTTTCTTTTCTGTGTTAGTGTATATGTATGTCTGTAATTTGTAGGCCGTGGCCTGTAGACGTGTGTGTGGGTGGATGTGTCTGTATGTTCGCATGTGCACAAGAGTCACGAGATCAGGATGAGCAGTGTTGGAGATACAGATTGCTTTTCTCCCCCCTTTCTTTGCATGTGGTCGCTGGTCGCCGGGACAATCCTCTCCATCTTCTCCTGTGGAAAGAGAAGCAAATCCATCATATGGGATGTTCATTAGTCTGATGCATCATGGGACACTGTACAACAGGAAAGATTTGTACTGTGTGAATAAAGGAGAAGACAAGGTAAGAATGGGGGGTGAGAGGGAAAGAGAATGTGCAGGATGGAAAGGAGTGGCTTGAGAGAGAGTGAAACACAAGAAAGAAAGAAAAATTTCAGGAATGATGGGAATGGCTGGAGAGAGATTGTGAGAGGTCCATGTGACCAGTCCAACTTTAACCCATCTACAACTGGGCCAAATATGATATGGTCTGCCACCCTCGAAATGTACTGCCTCAACCCAATAATGCACAGCCCCTTTCCAAAATGCATAATTTCATCGGCCAAAACTCATGACGTCCATACCCAGGGTACCATTGTTCTGGACCTAATTACAATAGAATGTCCTGAACGGACCACAGATTTGCTCTTCTGCACAGAAGATTCCGGAGGAAACAATGTTACTGTATAACATTGACTGGAACAGAAACACAAGCCAGACCACTGAACTAGCCAGCAGCGATGCTAGATTCTCAACGTAACAGTTTTTAAAAAAAAATTTTTTACTCTTAACTGAAAAATAAATGCAGCTCTTTAGATCCAACAGGAATAAACTGACTTTGTGTGTTCTTGCGGGGGCCTCCAATTCCCTCACCGAGCCTCAGGGAAGGCTGTCCGCTCAGGCTGCCCGTCTGAAAGAGGCTCCTTGTATGGAAATTTTATGTACGCTGCATTTATGGGAGAGCAGGAGTGTTCAGGGTCCTCACTGGTCTTTCATAGGGTTCCACAAAATAAAATACCGCCAAGGAGCGCAATTTTCTCTCATTTACATGCAGTTGGATGCCAGTGGTGCGCGTAGCACAGTCCTTAAGTATTCGGACAGTCGTTTTGTAAAGAATGGTGGCGATTCTGATGAAGATCACCTGACTTTGATGTTAATACCCTCAAATTTTTTTTTTTTTTTAAACATGTCTTTATTGGATTTTCCACATTAAACATAATCATGTAGCAGTCAAAAGACACATAACAAAACAAAATACTTGAACAGGCAGCATATAACATTCGACCTTAACTCATATCCCATGGTACATCGAAAAGTCCCATCTCTTCACAATTACATACTATACTTTACAAAGCATCTTCTATATCACCATGTTTAATAAAATCTAAAAATCTTTCCCAAATGTCTTTAAATTCAGAGGTTTTCTTCCTGATAGCATAGGTGAGTCTTTCTAAAGCCAGAGTTGATGTTAGATTACTCAACCACATACTGAGGGTAGGAGCGTTAACGTTTTTCCAGCACAGGGCGATTGAGCGTCTAGCCTGTAGTAGACAAAGACTAGCCATCTTTTTTTCATTAGTAGGTAGAGAGCAATTAGCTGGATAGATACCCAAAACACACAATTTAGGATTTAGAGGAATCAAGGTAGAGGTCAACTGTGAGATATACTGTGTCACCAGACTCCAAAATCTTTGAATAACCCCACATTCCCATATGCAATGGTATAGAGTACCTTGGTATTCATTGCACTTAAAGCAAAGATCAGGAATATTCGGGTTAAATCTGTTCAATTTTACAGGAGTAGTGTACAATCTCATTATCCACTTGTATTGTATCAAGCGTAGCCGGGTGTTAATGGTCTGAGAATGGGTCCTTGCGCATATTGTATCCCATTCATCCAGTGATATTTCCTCATTTAAATCTTGTGTCCATTCTTGTCTCTTTCTCTCAGAGTTATCCTTGTTGTTATTAACCAAAATTTTATATACTTGAGCAACCCGCCCCTTGCTGAAGCAGTTCTGTACAGAGAATGATTCCAGTGTGGACAATGGAGGTTGCTGAGATGAATTATTTAGGCGAGACATAATAAAGCTTCTGATCTGCAAGTATTTAAAGAAGTGTTTGTTCGGGATGTCGAACTTAGTTTTCAGATCATCAAATGACAACAATATATTGTCATTGTATAAATCTAAAAGCTTAGTTATTCCCTTATTAAACCAATTTTTAAACCCCCAATCACTCTTGGCTGGGCTGAAATGTTCATTACCCCAAATCGGAGAAAAGCAAGACAATACTGGTAAATCTTCTAGATATTTATGTACTTCATACCAGACCCTAATTGTGTTTTTCACAAAGGGATTGTTTGTTTTTTTCGTCAAAATTTTTATCGGGGCAGAGTACAAAAAACTGTGCAGTGCCAATTCCCCCGCGGAAAGAAGTTCAATTTGTAGCCAGGGCAAATCTATTTCTTCAGAAAACCAGAACATGGCAGCTCTCAATTGGGCAGCCCAGTAATACCATTGAATATTAGGTAGTTGTAGCCCCCCCCTGTCATACGGCAAATATAGAAGGGACAGCCTGAGTCTTGGTTTTCTATTAATCCAGATAAAGCTCAAAAACAGCTTTCTGATTTTTGAAAAGAATGAGGGTGGGGGAGCTAACGGGATCGATTGGAACAAGTATAGAAGCTTGGGTAAAATTGTCATTTTAATTACACTTATTCTGCCTAGTAAGGAGAGAGGTAGAGTCATCCACCTCGTAATATCTTCGGATAATGACGCTAGAATGGGTTCATAGTTTGTTGAACTGATGTCTCTTATCTTTGGGGTTATGTTGATACCCAGATATTTAAAACCACTGATCGCATTTATGAAGGGGTGGGGTATTGTTGATTTTCTTCTTTCACTCTCATTTAGAAACAAAATTGAAGATTTCTCTATGTTCACCCTAAATCCAGTGAAGCTACCAAATTTACCTAATAGCCCTAAAAGGGACGGTATTGATTTTCTTAGGTGAGAAAGAAATACTATAGTGTCATCTGCAAATAGCGCGGTTCGATGGTCCAAGCCCCCTGTACTAATACCACATATATTTGGATGTGTTCTTACTGCTAGTGCCAGCGGCTCCATTGCTATTACAAAAAGTAAGGGTGAGAGCGGTGAGCCCTGTCTTGTGCCGCGGGATAGTTTGAATGGCCGAGATGTCATGTAGTTTGTGCAAACTTCAGCCGTAGAATCAGCAAACAAAACATCAACCCATTTACAGAAGTAGTCTCCAAATCCAAATCGTCGAAGCACGTCTGTCAAATATGGCCATTCGACTCTGTCGAATGCCTTTTCGGCGTCTAGTGATAGAATAGCGGTGTCTGAGGACCCTTCATTAGCATGAACTATATTAAGCACTCTCCTCACATTATGAAAACCCTGTCGATTCTTCACAAAACCATTTTGGTCAGCATGTATAATGGATGGCAAGACCCTCTCAAGTCTCATGGACAGGGCCTTCGCTATAATTTTTGCATCAGAGTTCATAAGTGAAATTGGTCTGTAAGACCCACATTCAGTTGGTATCTTGCCTGGCTTCAAGATGAGTGTAATTAGAGCGCTTTGTAAAGACGGAGGGAGGTGGCCGCACTCAAAGGCTTCTGCATACATTTCTAATAAAGGGTCTACTAATTTGTCTTTAAATAATTTGAATATGTCAATTGGCAGCCCGTCTGGTCCTGCGGCTTTTCCACTTTTCAAATTGCAAATGGCAGTACTGATATCTGTAACATCTAACTGTTTATCCAACCTAAGCTTTGTCTCTTCTGGTATAGTGGGAATTTCTAACCCATCTAAGAAAGTTTTCTGATCCGAGGAATCTGATGGGTAATTCGAATGGTAAAGTGTACTATAAAACGACACAAATGTTTGATTAATTTCCAATGGGTCAGTTGTAATAAAACCTTTTTCGTTCCTAATTGTATTTATAGCCTTTTCTGAGTTGAGTTTTTTGATTTGCCAGGCTAGCAGCCTACTGGGTTTTTCCCCATGTTCATAAAAAGTCTGATTAAGTCTCAATAAACTATTTTCCGCTTTTTGTGTGGAGAGTACTTCATATTCGGCCTTAAGGGCCAGCAGCTTTTGTTTAGCTGACGACGAGTTATCAAGGCTCACCTCTCTCTCCATCTCTCTAATTTCTGTGTTCAATTCGTTCATTTTTTGTTTAAATTTATTAAATTTGGAACTAGTAAAGCTTATCATCTGACCTCGGATATAAGCTTTAAAAGCCTCCCATCTAATGGTCGCAGAGGTCTGATCAGTATTGGTAGTAAAATATAGATCAATATGTTCACCCACAAATTTGATAAACCCAGAGTTTTGCAGCCATCTAGGGTGCAATCGCCATCTATTTGTCCTCCTATGCAATTGTGAGCCGCTGTAAAATAAGGAAGTGGGAGAATGGTCTGATAGAGCCGTGCTGTCATAATGGCATTCTGATATATTGGGCAGTAGTGACCTGGAGACTAAAAAATAGTCTATACGAGATTGGGTTTTAAATGATGATGTAAAGCATGAGAATTCTTTTTTTTCCGGGTTTTGTACTCTCCAAGGATCACAGAGATTCAGTTCATCTATAAAGCGCTGTATCTTCTTCCTGCTGTGTGAATGTGAAGTATCCACCCCAGAGGACCGATCAAGTTTTGGGTCAAGAGTGCAATTGAAATCCCCTGCTATCAGAGCTGTACCCGGGAGGGATGCAATTAACAGAAATAAATTTTCAAAAAATGCAGGGTTGTCTTCATTGGGGCCATATACACTGATTAAGTTAATTTTTTCTTGTAAAAGTGTACCTTGTACCACCAAATATCTACCAGCCGCATCAGAAATAGTATTATTTACTTGGAGTGGTACTGATTTGTGGATCAATATTAGGACCCCTCTCGAGTGTGATGAGAAGCAGGATGAGAACACCTGACCTGGCCATCTCCTACGCACTTTCAGTAGATCCTCTTTGAGTAAATGTGACTCTTGAATAAAGACAATTGAGGAATTTAGTTGTTTAATCCTAGTGATAACCTGCTTCAATTTGATTAATCTAGCCATCCCCCTCACGTTCCAGGATGTAAATTTTAAATCTTTATTTGGAGTCATCTTAAATAATTTTCAGATAGAAGTATGTAGCTTTAAGTTGGTTGTCCGATTTATGGATATACCTGTAGGTTTGTAGTGAAGTACCATGATGAGTGCAATAAAGCAATTTTTCACCGTGGGCGATATAAGAAGGTACAAAAAGAACATAATAAACAACAAAATGCTGCCACAAACAAATCCCCTTCGCTGTTATCCCGAACAATACAGCTACTAATACCCCCCCTCCCCCTTTACTTCTGGGAAGGACCATAAGCAAAGACAGATCCAGAGCAAAGCAAGGGAGCCGTCAGCCAAACTATAATCTTGATACACCTTTACAAACTAAGGCACAAGTGGTAGAAAACAAAACAAAGTAAATAGACATGAAACTTATGAGTCTCCCGGCAAAAATTCGGTATTTTCACGAACCTAAGAATGAAAAGCTGAAGTATCTATGTTTCTTTCATATCCGTTATATATTGGGCCAAGTCAAAATCCAAAAATCAAAAATCGAAAATACAGGCCCTTTAAAAGGTAGTAGTTTCAGATAAAGCCCTCATAGGAGTAAACAAGAATGGCATCGCGGGTGAAAAGAAAGATGAGAAAATTAAAATAAAATTTCCACCTCATGCAGTCTGTATAAATGGAATTGCAGTCCTCAAATTATATTTAACCTTGCATCCAAAAGCAGTAGTACTAACGTAAAATTATGAGGTGGGTAAATTACACTCTGCAAGTACAGTTTCTTTTAATAATCCACTGTCTACCCCGCGTCATTACTCACATGGCTTCCAGGTTTACTATTAGTCCGTTTGTGTCCAGCTCAAGTCTCATCAACCCCGCCGGTGCGTGTCAGTCCCCTGGTGAACTTTTCAGCATCTGATGGGGAGTTGAATTCGCGTGTCTGTCCATCGACCGTCACTCGAAGCTTGGCTGGGTACACCATCCCGTAGCGGACATCCAGGGATCTCAGCTGCTGTTTCACCCCATCAAAGCGTCTCCTCTGCCGCTGTAGCTCTGCAGATATATCCGGAAAAAACATGACCTCCTGCTCCTCGTAAAGTACCTTGCCTTTGGTCCTGGCTGCACGCATTGCTCTGACTTTATCCTGGAAGTTCAGGAATTTAATGATGAGGACTCTCGGACGGGGAGATCTGGCACTCTGTGTCCCCGTGGGAATCCTGTGTGCTCTCTCAATAACGGGAGGTGAGGGAAACGTTGCCGGGCCCAGAGCTTCGGGTAACCACCTCTGGAGAAAAGCGATTGCATCAGATTTTTCAGCTTTTTCAGGTAGGTTGACCAACCTGAGGTTTGATCTCCTCGAGCGGTTCTCAAGATCGTCCAACTTATATGTGAGTTGCTCCACTTGTTTAATGAGCTCGTCAGTTTTGCCTTTCCCGGAGTTAACCGCATCCTCGACTTTGCTAATTCGCTCCTCCGCCTCGTCCATGCGGCCTGAAAAGTCTCTCACATCCCTCTTAACATCATGGATTGCATTCAAAACTCCGTCCAGTTTAGTGGCAAAGTCATTTCTCATCAGGTCCAGTCTTTGAATAACAGTCAGGCTTGGGTCCGAGTCAGCAGGCGCTGTCGCTGTCGCTGGCAGAGACGGCGGGTTAGCATCTTCAATTGAGCTAGTCATGCTGTTAGCATCCCCTTCGTCGTCGTCCACGGTGAAGCCCGCTGCGTTTCTACCCTTACTTTTTCTTGACGGCATTTTAATCGTGGTGTTTTCAGCAATCTTGTCAGCGTCGGTTAACTGTTGTGTTCGTGATTCTTCAAAATGACAAAGGATTTTAGCCGAATTTCACCGGGAGCCCACAGAAACACGTCTGCTCAGTTCAGCGGCATGGCCACGCCTCCCAATACCCTCAAATTAAAGCTGGAAGCTTACACCTCATTTTCATTGTTTCATTTCAGTTGTCTGGAGGGTCACAAATAAAGACAAATTGTGTCAATATCCAAACACTTGGACTGGATTGCAGGTCCATTCAGAAGCCATTCATGCATTTTCTCCACCATTGTGCTGGATACAATTTTTATCAAAAGATATCTTGACAGTCCAGCTGCCGAATAGCTCACTCGGTTAAGGCACTGCGCTGCAGTGGAGAGGTGACTATCACGTCGCGTGTTCGAGCCCCGGCGTACCCACCGGCAGGGGTCGGCAGCTTTTTCACAGTAGCGCACAATTGGCCATCGTGCTACAGGGTTCCAAATTGGGAAGGGACTGCCGGATTTGGGGATACAATAGTAGTTTTGTTCGTTGCTCCAGCGCCTCCTGCTGGCCAGACGGGCGCTCGTCAGGAAGACTCTGGGTTTGTTCATGTCCGGGTATCCTCCGCCCTCGTTCTGAACTTGCGAGGATTCAACCAATGAGTGTATAAGAATCAGTGGCTGACAGGCACGTGCTTCGGAGGAGAGTCGTGAACTGTCCTCACTATCCTATCCTATCCTATCCTATCCTATCCTCTATTGAGTTGGCAGCAAGGGGTCACATACGAGCAAGCTTTGTACATAGTTCACCAATTGGGCATTCCAGATTCGGGTGGGATTGGAGATGCCAAATTAAAAAAAAAAAAAAAAAAAGACATCTTGACAGTCCTCAATCGTGGATTTTAATGCTGTGGTTTTGCTGTGTCAAGATGCGTTAGGTCTGCATGGTTGTGGTCTACGGTGTAGTGTTGCTTATGATGGTTTCTTTCCTGTTTATGGGCCAAGTCAGAGCTGCTTTTTCTCAACCCCGGGTTTTTATTTGCTCGTCACAAGTCTGTTTGATCGTAGCTTAGCCTGAGATGGTCTGGGTTTGAGTTCCCGCCTGTGTTGGCCTACTTAGGACAATGATGTGTAATTTAAGAAAAGAAAAAAAACTAATGGTGCCAGGTACAATATTCACCATCTGAGGGAGATGTTTTAAATGATTTTTGGTTTTTCAGTGACCTAGACCTTGCCCAAACTGGGTACAGAATTGAATCAGGTGATCCTCGTACCATTGCACACCCTTCCTGAAAATGTTGTCCAATTTCATCAAACTGTTTTCGCAGGCACGCACAGAAAAACAAATGTCACTGCAAACAAAACCCCCCTTCCTTCAGGTGGGGTTGAAAACTACTGAAATCTCTAAGCTCTGTCCCTCCCTCACCCTCACTGATGCTGAAAAACTCTTCCATGCTTTTATCCCCTCTAGGCTTGACGACTGTAACACCCTGCTCATTGGGATCTCTGGGTAAAAACCTTCAAAGGCTCCAATACATCTAAAACAGTGCAGCTAGTATTCTGATTAGAGTGTGTAAACAGGGACACATCACACCTATGCTCCATAACCTTCCCTGGCTCCCCATCACCTACAGAATCCATTTTAAGATTACTCTTATCACCCACCAACGCATCCATGGCAATGCCTCCGCTTACCTCAAAGACCTCCTCACTCCCCACACATCCTCCCATTCCCTATGTTCATACAATACTAATCTCCTCGTCCCCCTTGCACCAAATTTCGCACCATGGGAGACAGGGCCTTCTGTTCAGCTGCCCCTCGTATATGGAACTCCCTCCCTGACCACCTGAGGGCTCCACAAACTGTTGAGGCTTTTAAACAAAAAGCCAAGACGTATCTGTTCAGACAGGCGTTTCATAGCTCTACATAGTTTTGAACTGCTAGTGTCTTAGTCCTTTTAGCTAAGTTTAGTTTATTGTTGTCATATGCATTAAAAGTACAGTGTAAAGTTGATGCAATGAAATGCATTTTGCCAGACACCCTCACTCAACCCTCACATTGCATTAACAATAAATGAAATAATAACACAATAAAAAACAATAAATACCAGTAAATAAGGATAAAAATTAATCACAGACGTTTGCCTGAAGGAGGGTAATAGAACAGGCTGTGTGCTGGGTGGTTAGGGTCCTTTAAGATAAGCTGAGCCTTGTTCCTGCACTGAGTGGTGTAAATATCTGCAACCTGTGGTAGTGGCGATCCTTTTATTCCATTTTATTATATATTTTATGATTTTTACTGTTTTTTTTTAAACATATGTTTAATCCATTCTACTGACTGTTTTTATTTCAAGATCTTCTGTTTTTAATCTCTTGTTGATCCTTGGTTTTATTTTTTTTCTGTAGCACTTTGAGATTTTTATTAATGAAAGGTGCATTATAGATAAAATGTATTTTTATTATTATTTTTTATTATTATTAAATCAGGGTTGAGTGTCAATTCCAGAATTCAATCAACTGAATTGACAGGCGGTAGATGAAGAGGAAATAATCAGAGAGAGACTAGAGCCCAGCCCCGATTGGTTAGGCTGTCGTCATTGGTTACCTGCTTAATGACGTGTTCCCTTCCTGCTCCTGTTGGTCTTGGCTCGGCAGCTGCTGAAGGCTGAACTGTCGCGGATCTGTTTCCCTTTCTGCTGGGACGGGGCGGCGCACAGGGCATCGGGTCGGTGCCGACCAGAGTCCATCCATCTAGAGAGAGGAGATGATTGGACCACAGCACAGGCCAAAAGAAAGGTTAATCCTGACAATATCTGTTTTTAGGAATGATATTTAGAGCCTGCATTCACCAAGGACTTTGCCACAAAAGTACAGATCTTGGATTAGATTTCTGCTCACCAGTTTTTGTGGTATTAAAGATATTAGAAGGTATTAGAATCAGTAAAACTGATTCTAGATCAGAGCACATTCTGCGTTTATGAATATGGGCTCGTACAATAAAGCAGTAATTGGTTGTAGTATTTCACTCATGCGTGAAGTTTAGATGCCTGCGGACATGGAACTGTTGTATTTATACAAGCACTTATACTATTCTATCAATAGGTGGCACCCCCAAAACGGTTATTGAATGTTCACAAGGATGCCGTGCCAGTCACTAATTTAGAATATGGAGGAATTAAGTCTCATCCTTGTTTCTCAGGAATAGTATTAATTAAACTCCACAGCCAAGCATGACGTGCAAACTGCCTAATATAGTTGCTCATATCTATCCAGCGGTTAATAAAAATAATCTCTTGCAACAGAAAAAATCATTGTTCTTTGTTGCAACCACTTCAACTATAATTGGTCAAAAGAATCGCAATTAAGTAGGGAAAAAAACAGCTTTCTGCAGCAAAATTTGACATAGTCTTGAAACTATATAATTCTACAATCAATTATAGTCATCAGGTATTAAAAAGGCATGATTCCCTGCCATTGAATTATGTGTAGATTCATCCCTTAAAAAAGTAAGCGGTTCCTTACAAGCTCATACGATGTATCTCTGAAATCTAGTCTCTCTAGTGCTTGCTCTGGCTTATCTACATAAAGCACAGTTATAGTTCACGCCCACGTGAACTGTTGTTGAAATGAGGAATTTTAGATATTACTGTGTTCGTGAGTTATACTTCCTCCCTATAGGGTGTGAACGCATTTATACAAGCTTGCGTTTGACTTGGATGATCGGAATTATACAACCCCAATTCTGAAATAGTTGGGGAAAAAGTGTAAATTGTGCATGAAATCAAAATGCAATGACTTCCAAATCACACCAGCCAGTACTTCATTCATGAATTTGATCCCACTCCTTCAATACAGGCTCTTTTGACGGACCTTTCATTTAATTATGCATCAAATGTTCGAAATCACTGAAAGATCAGGACTGCAGGCAGGCCAGTTCAACACACAGACTCTTCTACTACGAAGCCATGCTGTTGTAATAGCTGCACTACATGGTTTTGCATTGTCCCGCTGAAATATACAAGGCCCTCCCTGGAATAGATGTCGTCTGGAGGGGAGTATATGTTGCTCTAAAACCTTCATATTGCTTTCAGCATTCATGGTGCTATTTAAAACATGCAAGTGTCCCACACCATATGCACTAATGCATCCCCATACCATCAGAGATGCTGGCTTTTGAACTGAAAGCTGATAACAAGAGGTGGTCTTTCTCCTCTTCAGCCCGGAGGACACGACGCCCATGATTTCCAACAAGAATGTCAAATTTGAACTCATCTGACCACAGGACACTTTGCCACTTTGCTATAGTCCATTTTAAATGAGCCTTGGCCCACAGAACACGGTGGTGCTTCTGGATCATGCTCAACAATGGCTTCTGTTTTGCATGATAGATTTTTAGGTGGCATCTGTGGATGGCACGGCGGACTGTGGTTACAGACAGTGGTTTCTTGAAGTATTCCTGGGCCCATTTAGTAATGTCAATGACAAAATCATGTCGGTGAGTGATGCAGTGGCGTCTGAAGGCCCGAAGATCACGGGCATCCAATAAAGGTCTTTGGCCTTGTCCGTTACACATAGATATTTTTCAGTTTCTCTGAATCTTTTGATGATGTTATGCACTGTCAATGATGAGACCTTAAAAGCCTTTGCAATTTGACATTGATGAACATTGTTTTAAAGTATTCCACAAATTTTTTCCCCAAGCCTTCACTGGTTGGAGAGCCTCTGGCCATCTTTACTTCTGAGAGACACAGCCTCTCGGAGACATCTTTTTTATAGCCAATCATGTTATACACCTTATGCCGGTTAACTTAATTAGTTGCGATATAATTCTTTCTGCTGATTCTCTTATGTTAATAGCTTTTTCAGCCCTTTCTTGCCTGTGTCCCAGCTTTTTTGAGACCTGTTGGAGCCAGAAAATTTTAAATAAGCTCATTTTGTGAATAAAAATGTAAAATGTCTCAGTTTCGACATTTGAAATGTTATCTATGTTCTATCGTAAATAACATGTGACCTAAAAGTCATTGCAGTTTGATTTTATTCACAATTTAAACTTCGTCCCAACTATTTCATTTTATTGGTGAATTCTCTAAAAATGTTTTTTGCGTACTTCTGTCCCTTGCTCTGAACTAAAATTACATACAATGTAATTCTGAATGCTACAAGTGTTTTGTTTCATTTAAGCCATTTCTCCCCACTCTGTGAAGCTGAAATCTTGAACTATAAAGCCTTAAATAGGGTAATGCATAAATAGCCATATTTGGCTTCTGTGCAAAGGGGTTGAAGTGTGTCCCAGTTTTTGCAGTTGGGTCATGTTTTGTTTGTAAGCCTGTTTCTGATTTTGTTCTTTGGCCAGGCAGTAAGTCATAATTCACAATCCAGTGTGCATGTGTTTTTTCTCCAATGTGTTCGGCATCTTTCTCAGGTGTGTTCTTTTAGGTACGGATCATTGAGCGTGTCTGAATTGTGATTTCCTAAGTTTGTCTCTTTAGTGTATCTGAGCAGTTATTACCTAAGTGCGTGCGCGTCTGTGTTTTTGTGAGGTGTGTGTGCATGTTTGTGTATGCATGTGATTTTTTTGGGTGTATATGTTCATGCGTGCGTGTTTGTATATGTGTGTGCATGTGTGTATGTGTGTCACTGTGCATATGTTTGTGCATATGTGTCTGTGTATGTGTGTGAGTGTTTGTGACTTGTCTGTCAACATGTGTGTGTATTTGTGCCTGTGTGCATGTGTGTGAGTACATGTTAGTGTATATGCATGTGCATGTTAGCGCGTGTGTGTTATTGTCTGTGTGTGTGTGTGTGTGTGCGCGCACATGTATTTGTGTGTGTTTGTGGCATATATATGTGGGGTGTGTGATTTTTGTGAGAGTGTGAGTGCCTGTTTGCGTGTATGTGTGTATGTTTTTGGTGTGTGTGTGTTCATGTGTGTCCGTGTGTGTTTGCATGTGCGTGCAAGTGTGTGTGTGTATGTGTGCGTGAGTGTGTGCATGTGTAACTGTGTGTGTGTGTGTGTGCGCGTGTGTGTTTGTTTGTGGTGTGTGTGTGTGTGCGTGCATGTGCATACGTGTGTGTGTGTATGTGTGTGTGTGTGAGTGTATGTGTGAGTATGTTTGTGCATGTGTGCGCCTGTCTGTGTGCATGTGTTTTCATATGTACAACGTATATGTCTGCGTGTGTGTGTGTGTGTGTGTGTGTGTGTGTGTGTGTCTATGTTTGCGTGCATGTATATTTTTGTGCATGTGTTTGTGCATGTATGCATGTTTGTGTGTGTCTGTGTATGTGTATATTGGCGCGCGCTTGTGTGTGTGTGTCTGTTTGTATGTGTGTCTCCTCACCTGCGCAGTGGTGCCAGCATGCAGTTGCAGTTCCAGGGGTTGCCGCTCAGGGTGATGTTCTGCAGGGAGCTGAACTCCAGGCTGCGGGGGAGGCTCCTGAGTCTGTTATTCTCCACATGCAGAGACTTCAGCGAAGTCACGCCGCTGAAAGCACCGTCTGAGAACTATAGAGGGAAGCAAAATATCACCAACGAGTCTCAGAAAACTTTGTAGATTGACTATGTTCATACAAATGCTACTACAAACCCATTTGTGAGTCACGTAAAAATTCACACCGTTTTTCTTCTTTCGTGATGGTTTGTCCCAAAACTTATGTGCCTTTCTTTGCTTTAATACTTCACTTTCCCGATAATTTGGAATGGAAAATTACATCTGCTCTAAGATATGCATTACATCATCAGTTGCACAACTTCAGCTCAGATGTGAAGATTAGCTTCTGCCTTCCTC
The DNA here is from genome assembly GCA_029721435.1 of Gymnothorax reevesii. NCBI lineage: Eukaryota > Metazoa > Chordata > Actinopteri > Anguilliformes > Muraenidae > Gymnothorax > Gymnothorax reevesii. Next base: position 24,837,096 of record CM056592.1, read on the forward strand.
TGTGGAATTCCTGTTCATACCACAGTAAGTATACTGAAAATGAAATGGAATCAGTGACAAGACAAACATTGCAACTTAATGAAGCTGGAAGAGCCTAAGTGACCTCCCGGAGTTGCTGGTGTGCAATGAGCGATTGAGCCGACCAGCATTAAGTCCTTGTTCAGTGGGCAAACCCTTGGATCAATTACATGTGACCTGTCACGCAAAAAGGATACTATCCTCCAGGAAGTAGTTATATACAGCGCCCTCCATAATTATTGGCACCCCTGATTAAGATGTGTTAAAAGTCTTCTGCAATAAATTAAATTTTTATTGCAGAAGCATACTCTCACAGTGAAAATTGTAAAAAAAAAAAAAAAAATGTAACCTTCAACTCAAGTGAATTTTAAGAGGAAAAAAATCCCTGACTAAGAAATAATTAATTTTCACAAAATCACCTGTTCCACAATTATTGACACCCCTAACAATTCCTGAGAATTAAATGAAATCGAAGTATTTCTGTCATTTCTACAGTAGTTTACAAAGTTGATCAGAATATCTAGGAAAATTAATTAGAAAATCATCACTTCCGGTTTCCCTGGGGTATAAATATGACGTGACACAGAGGCCATTTCTCTTATTCACTCTTCAACATAGAAAAGACAAAGGAACACACCATTCAAGTAAGGCAGATGTGTGTCGACCTTCACAAGTCAGGGAATGGCTACAAGAAAATGGCCACTCGTCTGCACCTGCCCATATCTACTGTCTGAAGAATCATTAAGAAGTTTAAAACAACTGGAACAGTGATAACCTTGCGTCCTCGTCCAGGCTTGTTTATTTTGCCACCACGCACAGTGAGGAGGATGGTAAGAGAAATAAAAAGTTCTCCAAAGCTCACTGTGAAAGAGTTGCAACAAATAAGGTAGCATCTTGGGGTCACAAAGTCTCCAAAACAACCATCAGGTGCTATCTACATGCCAATAAGCTGTTTGGGAGGCATGAACGGAAAAAAACCTTTTCTCACTCACAATCATAAACGCAAACATCTGGAGTTCGCTAAGCAGTACTGGGACTTCAACTGGAACCGTGTGCTTTGGTCAGATGAGACCAAGATAGAGCTTTTTGGCAACAAACACTCTAAGTGGGTCTGGCGGAACACAAAAGATGAGTATGCAGAAAAGCACCTCATGCCCACTGTGAAGTATGGGGGAGGATTGGTGATGCTGTGGGCCTGTTTCTCTTCCAGAGGCCCTGGGACCCTTGTTAGGGTGCATGGCATCATGAACGCTTTGAAATACCAGGACATTTTAAATCAAAATCTGGTTGCCTCTGCCCGAAAACTGAAGATGGGTCGTCACTGGGTCTTTCAGCAAGATAATGACCCTAAACATGTGGCCAAATCTTCACAGAAATGGTTCACCAGACACAGAATCAAGCTGCTCCCATGGCCATCTCAGTCCCCAGACCTCAACCCCATTGAAATCCTGTGGAGCGAGCTGAAGAACAGAGTGCAGAGGAGAGGACCCAGGTCACTGGATGATTTAGAGAGATGTGCAAATAGGAATGGTCAAAGATCCCTCTTTCTGTATTCTCTCATCTTGTGAAACATTATAGGAGTAGATTAAGTGCTGTTTTGTTGGCAAAAGGGGGTTGTACAAAGTATTAACATCAGGGGTGCTAATAATTGTGGCACACATGATTTGCTGTCAAAGAATTATTTCTTTATGTGGGATTCTTCCCACTGAATAAATGCACTTGAATAAAAGGTTGGATTTTCCTCGTTTTTCATTGTGATCCGATATTATTTAGAAAAAAAACTGAATTTATTAGAAGCTAAAGAACACATCTTAACCAGGGGTGCCAACAATTATGGAGGGCGCTGTATATAATTAATACATATATATACACAAGTTTAATTAAGTACTTTTTACTCACTACTTAATGCTGGTTTTTGTATACCAGTATTGCTTCATAACACCCAAAACTTTGTCCTGCAGCATATCTGTCACACAGAATTCAATTAACGTAAAAAATCTCAAAATCCATGTTTTGGTTGGATAGTACCCTTTTTGCGTGACGGGTCACATTAATATTTTCCTGTGGGGCTGCACACCAGACCTAGTGCTGGAACATTCCAGATCTTATGGCCATCTCGTCCATGTCCATTGGAAGAGAAGCCTGAACATGATGTATGAGCCACCAGCCAGAGTCCAGTGAAGGCCTCTCAGAATCCACCAGTTTCTGTCTTGGCTTTAACCTGAACTTATCTTTGAATCCATTTCTTCTTTGTCAAAGGGCAAGTCACTGTTCTGCATGGTCTTTCCCACATAGGGGAAGACTATAGTGGGCAAACAGAACTGCTGACGCGCCAACAGGTGCAGAATGTCTCAATCAACTGCAAGCGGAGATGCGTATACACATTTATCATATTTATCACTGATGCTGCGGAGAAGGTCCGAGGATGTAGATCATTTAGTGACGTAAGAGACATCGCACGCTCCACTCATCCCTCGTATGTCCTCCCATTTCTTTCTCTCTCTCCACCAACGTGTCACACCTCCTCTCTTCATCCTTCTCCATTTCAGAGGCCAATGTGAAAAGGCTGGAGAAACATCTCACAGGCGTGCAAAGATATGGAAAGGATCCTCGGGGTGATGAGTTTCCCCTCTCTGGCTAATAGAAGGCCGACTGTGATTTCGTTCAGTGGATATGAGCGGCAGGGATGAGGATGATTGGATGGGCAGAGCTGCGTTATGTAAGTTTTTGAGACATGAGGTTTATTGAAGCACCTTCTGGAAATTTCCACTGTGGAATGGGACGGGAGAGAGGGGAATGGCAAGCAGCAGTGGAAGGGCCGCTAATTTGAAGGGATTGAAGATGGATGACCTCCAGGTCCTCCGGGGCTGTTTTTCTCCTTTAATCGCTCCGCCTCGTCCTCCTCTTTCTCCATCTTGCTTTTTTTGATGTTGCGTCTTTGCCAGGCTACTCCAAAAGAGCCTCTTGTCCATTCACCTGGGCAGTGGACGCCTATAAATACCCCCTCTACCTCTCCAGTGTTTACATCTCTCACTCCCAACCCTCACTGACCTGTTTACGGGGAAATCTGTTTTGGAGGGGACGGTAGGGCGGGGAAACACGACTCTGAAAATAATTCTTGTGTAATAATTATCTGGGGCTCGCTTGGAACGGGACCAGCAAACAAACTTGTCTAAAAATACCTGCTTTTTCGGCTGAGCCCCTGCCCTGCCTTCTCCATCAACCAGCGCCCCGTGGACTCCCCACAGCTCACACGGGTCCTTGGTCTAATGCAGCTTTATAAATTTTATTTTCACTAGTGGGCTGTCTTTACAGCGAGGATGTACACAAGGGTTGGAAAAACATACTTTTGGAGGAGAAGAAGAAGTATGAAGGCAGGAAAACACTGTTCCTGTTAGCTCTGACCAACCTAATACATTAAAAGATTACAGCATAATGTAATTAGAATACTTTACAACAACAGTTTTGCACAACTATCCGTTCATTAGTCTATGCTGGGGTCACTCCTCCCCGAAGCAACGTTGGGTCAGGAGCCTTGCGTAAGTCCCAGAGCCTAACTGTTCTTGTTACATTGCATAACATTTATTTTTAGCAAGATGCTTTTAACCAAAGTGACTTACAGTTGATTCAACTAAGCAGGGGCCCAATCACTCCATTCAGAGATGGATTTAAATGTCTCGATTAAGACCTCAACAGCTGGGCTTATCTTATTATAGCTGGAGTGGGCTAAAACCAACAACAATCCTCAGGCCTCATTCACACATTCACATTTTTGAAAAAGAGCATTTTGTATTGATTTTTGCCTTTCGTCCACATGCAAAGTGAGTTTTCGGTCACTGAAAACGAACATATTGGAAAACGCCTTCCAGAGTAAAGATTTTTAGCAAACTCAGTTTCCACCAACAGGAAAATTCAGTTTTGGGCTTGTGACATCAGAGTGTTTGTGCCTCACAGTGAGTTTTAAGGCTTGTGATTGGCCTACATGGTGTTACATTAAATTATACTTGCCGGCGTTGGTCTGGCAGACTTTTGACAGCAGTTTAATTGGGGTTTTCCATCTTCATGTGGATGGAGATTTTTTTGGAGAACAAAGGAAAACCATGTTTTTAAAAACACTCCTGTACATGTGGACTAGGCTTCAGAGTCAGGTGCTACATGGCCTCTCCCCACCGGACTGTAAACCGGACTTGTCTCAGGACCTTGCCTGGTTCATTTGTAATCTGTTCCAGTAATATCTCAGGTCTGTTTCCAATCTGTCCTGGCAGTAGCTCTGGGTTGTCTCAGATCTGTCTCCTGGGAGTTTAAGGTCTTTTTCAAGTCTTTTTTTGAGTCTTTATCCAAATTATCTAGCATCTGTAACTCGGATAGGTTTTTGAGCCGTCTGGAGATTTTCTCAGGTTTGTTTTGGATGGTTTCTAGGTTTATGTCTCTGCTATTGAATTTTATAGGGTTCGGATTAGTTTACTGCTGACTGGGTAGGAATGCAACTCGATAAATGGTTCTCAACGCCAGCCCTGGGGTCTCATTGTGTACGCTGCTATTTGTTCCAACCTTAACTGAAGTTACAATTTTAAAAATCTATTAATCTGATTTAATTATGTCCTCTTTATGTTTAAAGGGGATTATTTCCCCTTTTTGTCACAGTGTGTGAAAAAGCCATCGCTATATGCCAAGTAGGATAAGTCCTTTGCGGCAAACATTTACAAAAAGGATAAACATTTTGATTGACTTAATTAAAGATGATTGATGAATTAATAGGGTCCTGATTACATTCCTGGACTTTTTTTCCCATTTACATAATGCAAGTTTGGCACCTTACCATTTGCTATGTCTTTTAATTTGTCATTATCTGCCTAATGGCCACGTTTAAAGTGATCATGTGTCCACAATTTCACCAGTTAGAAACCAATTGATCATTTATTTCCATCAGTAACGATTCCCCTCTTTTGTCCCATAATATTTGGAATAAACTACAATATAGTATGAAAACTGAACCTTTTGTTACATGCATAGCTATTTCTGTCATAATGTGGCTTACAAGGGTAAGTAGTCATTGCAAACATGAATAGAGAAAAAAAATTTTTTTTTTCGTTTTCTTGTTTCTCTTGTCAGAGCATTTTCCAATGTATGCTTGTCGAAACCAGTCCTATCCGGTTTATTGTATTGTTTTCCCCCAAAAATGAATACGTTTCCCACACGAGAAAAGAACCAAAAAATGCAACGATTTCCATTGTGCTAAACAGTCCTTTTCTGTGTGATGGAAACAAAATGGCTCCTATTTTTGAGTTGTCACAATCTCCATCTTGAGACTTTAGCATGTTGGAAATGCATTGAATATATTTAAATGAAACTGCCTCATATCTGGATGGTTTCCATTCGCCACAATGTTCCTGACCCTTACCCAGTTGGAAAGCAGAAATGCTACCCTCAAGATGATTGAGCATTCTTGTACTAAATGCGTTTGACTGCATTTATGTGTGTCTGTCAGTGTGCGTGTGCAGGCGAAATTACACACATGTCCAGAATATGCGTGTGCATGTGCGTGGGTGTGTGCATATGCTTGTGTTGGAGGAGGGCTTTCCTCGAAGGACAGCAAATAGAGGCGGACATTTTGAGAAACGATGTCACAGGGTCACGCTGTTGTACTGTTTTGACACGCCTCAGGGCACGCGCAGCACTGGCAACCTCCTTTAAGGTCCTCGAAATACCGTCTGCTGGAGTTGGCACAAACCCTCTAAAGCTGTCTCAGCCAATGGGTCTCTTTCCAAAACAAACTCCTCATTGCACAATTTTCCTCCCATATTGGATGGGACCAGTCCCACCTCACACTGAGAGCAAAGCAGGCCCAGAGTGGGGGACCTCCGGGGCAAGCAGATATATTGTTCCTGTCTGGTGCTTTGGTTGCCAACGGTAGAGCAGAGATCAAAGAGCCGGGTCCTCGAGGCTGGGATTACAATATGCGGGCCAAACCCAGAGTCTGAATCCTGCCTGGTTCAGCACATGCGTGCCCAGAGCTCTGAATTAAAACACATGCAGGGCCGGCTTTCATCTCCCTGCACATCTCTGCAGACACCCCACTAAACTACTCTGACCTCTCGTCATTTACCCTTTCAGGTGTGAGGTCATCGCGACATGACTGCAAATGTTCTTCGCTGAAAATTCTCATACTGGTGTCACATCCACGACTCACTGGAAGCAATGGAGTTCTAAAACATATAAATTCCACAAAAAATGGTAGTTTAAAATATGATTTGACCCCCCCCCACAAAAAACACCTCTTGGAGTTTTGAGGCTTCAGCCAACATTGGACTAATTCTGTTCCACCTAAGTATCAAACTTACTACACAGTCAACAAAACAACCTTGTCATTTGCGTCTCTGACCTCACTCATTTCAATGGAGTCTCCACCACTTGGAGTTACTGAAGATTAACATTGTCAAAGGGTTTACCAACAGTCCCAGCTGTCCTGGAGCATTTCACTGACAACTGGCACCATGATCAGGATAATATCATCAATAATAACATCCATTCTCATAAAGGAGTTTCTTTAAAGGTTAACAGGCAGCAGTTCAGCTCTCACAGCTGCTGGGTGACTGCTGGGTCAGAGTTCATAGGTTCAAATCACAGAGGTGCTAATTTTGCGCTCCTCTTTAGTGAGAAAAGGTTCCTGAATCAAATGACTTCAGTTTAGAAAAATTACGGTGCATTAATAAATAGAATTTAGAGCCTTTAAAAAATGCGTCAAATGGTTCTCTCTGAATGAAAGTATCAGCAGCGAGATTTTAGCAATGAAAAGATAACATGGCTATTTGTGTGCATGACGGGCAAGATTCCAGTTGAATGGTGTGTGCTTGTATGAGCAGAGAGGCGAGTCAGTGCTCAGGCCTCGACTTCTTGAGAGCTGAAAAACCAAACATTGACTCTCCACTTACTTTTCATGCACTTGAAATCAAATTTTTGAGCTTGCGTGTCACCCATGACATTTCAAAATGTGTAATAAATCTCGGGGAGAGAGATCAGGGGAAAAAATTTGCCTCGAATGAAAAGACCGCTTCAATAAAAACCTTCAATGATTAGAACAGATGAAGCCACTTAATAAAATGTATTCAAATGCTGTATTTACTGCTGTCAATCAAAGCCTCAATTTCTCCTTTGAGAAGTTAAATCAGAGCATTATTTTTCAATACAATTTACATGAAGCCATTTGGCTGACAGTCCTATTGGAGCAAAATACAAGAGCGCTTCAGTGATTGTTTACAGCTGAGATGTCCATTAATTTGATGGGTGATGGAGGCGTTCATCCGAAAAACATTCTCTAGACCAAAAACATAACAGACACATCATAGAGGAGTGAAGCCAAACTTGATCTTCAATTCAAAGCATAATGCAATGCCACAAGTGATGATGCAATGGTGTGCAACTGAACTCAATGTGATTCCAACCCTTACCTTCTACAGCATGATCCCAGCCACAACGGATGAACCTTCCACATGCACAAATACAAACACACACTCCCCTGTGCATTGCAACCTCTTCAACCAGACACCCACCTTCTCCAAGCCCATGTTATCCAGGTGTAGCTTCTCCATATAGCGTCCAAAGCTCTGGAAGGCTTGGTCTGGGATGGTCTTCATCGGGTTCCTAGAGAGCATCAGTTCCTCCACCACCCTCAGCTTGCTCAGGGCCGCGATGGGGTAAGTTGCCAGCCGGTTTCGGTCCAGGTGCAGCGTGGCCAGGTTCTCCACATCGTCTAGCGACCCGGGCTGCAAGGTGGTCATCTCGTTCCCGCTTAGGTGCAGCCAGCGTAGATCCTTGGCCCCGGAGAAGGCCCCTGATCGCAGCTCCCGAATCCGGTTGTTGTCGAGCTGCAGGATGAAGAGGTTGATCATGGGTGAGATTAGGCCCTTGCTCAGGTCGCTGATGCGGTTGTGGTCCATGTAGAGGTAGGTGAGCTCGGTCAGATCCTCGAAGGCTCCAGGTTTGATGGTGGAGATCTCGTTGTGGGACAGGTAGAGGTATATCAGCTTCTTCAAGCCCTTGAAGGCCTGCCCGGCTATCTCGCGGATTTGGCAGTGCTGCAGGTGGAGGGAGATCAGGCCCTTCATGTCGCTGAAGGAACCACTGGGCAAGCTGCCCAGGTTGTTGCGTTGCAAGTTTAGCAGGCGGGTCATCTCCGACGCCCGCGGAATCTTCCGGATGCCCACGTTGTCGCAAATGACGTGCTGCAAGTCGCCATGGCAATGGCAGGGGTTCGGGCAGTTGCTGGGGGCTCCTTGCGCCGAGGGGGACAGCCCCAAAAGAATTGCCGTCACTAGGAACTTCGCGCTTTGCATGATTACTGTCCGACTGTCCGTCTGTCAAACTGGCTTGGGCTGCTTTCTCTTAGGAAAAACTGTGAAGGATGACAGCTTCAAAGAAATGGAGTAAGAGAGCAGGTGAAAAAGAGAAAATGTTTTTGAAGGAAGGAGAGAGTTAGTGAATTTAGCGTGAGAGAGTGAGCGAGGTAGAGAGAGTGAGAGAAAAGGAAGGAGGTGTAAAAACAGATTCACTTGGGCTTTTTCAAAGAAAGACTGCAGTCAACAGAACACAGCACTATTTATAACATTTATTTGAGGAAAAAAAAATCAGGGGGCAGCCAACCTGTTACGTGGACGGGGCTGTGGGAGGAAGCAAAGTGCCGGAGAGAGTTAACCCTGCGTACGCTGGGCCATAAGGGAGAAGGTGGGTCAGGGAATACCCTGAGCCTTAAACACCAGGGACTTCATTCTGCAAACTGCAATTTAACCATTGCATTACCCCACCTTACCCCCAAAGCAACACAGAAAACAATGCTTAAGCATAGGATCTGATCATAGCTTTAACTCAACTTACCCCCAAAACATTATAATAAATAGTATTCAACCATAAGATTTAACCATAGCTCTACCTCACTTTACCCCCAATAAAACATAGAAAACAGTGTTCAAGCAGAGAACTTAATCATACATGTGCCACAACCCACCCCCAAAACAATACAAACAATGAAGAAGACAGCGTTCAACTATTTTAGTGTATATTCTAACGAAAAGCCAAGGAAAATGATTTCAGAAAAGGATATACACCACTCACTGCACAGGCACCAAATGAAAATGCGAACATATGTGAAAACACACTCACAACAACACACAAGCGCAGAGTGAGAGATGGGCATTGTGACTATTCCACTTTTCTTCAGAAAGAAGGTCATTTCCTGACCAATGCCTATTGGAGAAGTTTCCCTCTCACACTGACAGGTACTGATATTTAGCAGTAAACAACTCACAATTTGACTTAATTAATGGTGAGCTTACAGTACCAATCAAAAGTTTGGACACACTTTACTAATGTCACAGCACTCTCTCTTTGGAGCAATTTAAATGGCTTAACTTCTCTATATAATCTAGAATGAAATCTGGTAAAAGGTAAATGGTCAGAAGTTTAAAAAAAAGAATGATTTACTTGTTAGAATAGTGTACAAAGTTTTTGAATTCTCAAAGAATCCATATTTTGCAAAGTAAACAAACAAGATCCTTCCATTTTCCAATTGTTGAATTAAAGTCTAGCTGTTTTGGGACTTACTGGGCGAAAAAGGCCAATGAGAACCAAATCACAGCTCATCATTGGGAATTTAGACGGCCGTTTAGCTGGTAACTCATAATAGCCACGTACCTGCCTGAGTAAAAAAAATAAACACTGTGAGTCTGCTCAACAACTATAAATTCTGGTCAGTTTGATTGATTTAAGAATTTGATTTTTTTGGCAAAATAAACAATGCTTATTTCTTTATATAACATATAATGTAAGAAAAATGTGGGTATGTCCTAACTTTTGTGTGGTACTGTATGTTAAGGATCTTGCTTTGTATCATTTCAGGCATTTCAGGTCTCCTTGCAACTCCTGACATGTTTCTATTGTTTTTTTACCTGCAAAAATGGGAAAATCTATTAAAAGCCACCTCTGGGGTATTTTAAAATACATAATAACAGCAAGACGGCTGGCAGATTGGAGGGACTGTTTCCCCCCTTAATCTGCAAAAGAAATATTTTAGACTCCAGAGGTGCATTCAAGTGTATCTTGGCATGAATTTCTGTTGGTGTGTGTGGGTTCTTGTGCAAGCTTATACATTCGAGTATTTGCGTGCAAGCATATATTTGTGCGTTTGCCCGCAAGGGAGCACGGGCATGGTGCGGGACCTTGTACGTATTTAAATGCCTAAATTTTACCATGTATTATATTTCTAAATTGGCAGACATTATTAATTTTTCCCAGCTGAGGAGAAAGGTTGAATGGGAATGGTGAGATTAGGTGGTTGAGAGGAATGCTGTCCCAGGACGAGAGCGGTGTTGAGGCGGAGGACGGGGTACGCTGTGATACGCTGTGTGGTCTCAGCTTTCAGGTCCTGTTCCCTGCGATGGACATGACCTCCAAGGTAAGCAATGGAGCAGTGATTTCCAGCCCTGCTCCACTCCTTGTCATCCTGCGGGTCTGTGGTAGCCAGGCCTACCCCAGAAGATCCAGCATCCTGTTAGCCAGTGACCACAAACTCTGCACCTGAAGATCTATCATCTTGTCCATCAGTGGTGACCAACCGTGTTCCTGAAGATCTATCTTCCTGTAGGTCAGTGATTACCAGCCCTGCTCCAGGAGATCTACCATCCTGTCAGAAAGTGGTAACCAGTCCTGTTCCTGGAGATCTACCATCCTGTCAGACAGTGGTAACCAGTCCTGATCCTGGAGATCTACCATCCTGTCAAACAGTGGTAACCAGTCCTGATCCTGGAGATCTACCACCCTGTCAGACAGTGGTAACCAGTCCTGATCCTGGAGATCTACCATCCTGTCAGACAGTGGTAACCAGTCCTGATCCTGGAGATCTACCATCCTGTCAGACAGTGGTAACCAGTCCTGATCCTGGAGATCTGTCATCTTGCCGGTGTTCACTCTGACACACATGACTGTGCTACAATTATCAGCTCAACATAATCTGTAGCCGGTGAAGGAGGTGAACCTTGATTGTAATGGCCTGAAAACAAACAGGATTGTAGACCTCGAGTGACAGGTATGGTTACCTTTGTTGTGGCCCTTCAGTCCAAACCCCAATATAAATATTCCTCATTCGACAGCAAAAGATGCTTTTTTATTCTAAATTTAATGGAATCAGCTATGCCAGGTAAGGGCAGAAATGAAAACCTACACTGGGAATATTTCACCATGATGAATAGAACCACAGCAACCAGAGCAAAAGTGATTGATTTCAGGAGAAGGTTAAACAGTGATCAATACAATTGAGGGTTGATAGTTGCATCCTTGTTCATTTGTAGAAGAAAGAGAGAAGAAAGCAGTAAAGAATTAAGAAAGTGAGAATGAGTGAATAAGCGAGAGACAGATTCCAATATCAGGTAAAACCATGGCACAACTAGTGACGGCAGAGTGAAGCTTTCTGAACCAGTGAAGCTTTCCAGCCAATTGTATCGGAAAAAGGTTCATTCATTCAATTCCTCAAACTCTATGATAACCTCTGCTGCTCAAAACTTGTAGTGCAGTATGTTTGAAATAGCCTACCGGTATATTTTGGCCCAGTCTCTGTGGGTTGAACATGGTTATGAAAACTTGAACCAATAAATGATCTAATAAATACACGGATTCCTTTATGAATAAAACTGTTGTTTTTCCTGTTTTAACTGTGTCCATATTTGCGTAATAAAAATTATAGCCTGTCTATTGCCAATTTTGTTATGGGAACTCAAATTAAAGTGCTCCCACATCTCAGAGCGACCTCTCTTTGCTACAGGTTCCATTATACTCTGCTGTTTGCTACGACTGACTCGCAACACTGCTTACAATTACTTCACACCCACGCGCCCTGTTTTGCACATCTTTGAATCAAATCGAAGCGGTCACGTGAATGTGAGCTAGAACGAAGCTTCGGACGTCGCTGATCACGAGATCAGCAGCAAACGAACCAAGCACCGATACATTTGCTTCGCCTTCAACTGGTTCATACTTTGACACAAGCTTCGAAGCAGGAGGGTCGGAGGTAACAACACTAGGCACAACCACCTTAAGCAAACACGCATAATGGCAAGGTTGACCATAAATAGTCCGGGAGAAACATCACTGGCTCAGTCCTCACCCCTATCAAATTAAATCTACTGACAAGTGGCAAAGTGATCCATTCTTTTAAGGGGAGAGTCGGTCCTGAATTGTGCTTTCAGTTTGCATTCTGTCCTTAATGAAAGACTCATACATGGTGATTGCAGTTACCCAGAGAGTACAGCTGGAAGGACAGAGAAATTCACTCAACTGGGATTGACCATAGAATAACAGTGCAAACACTGTATGTCTTGACAAGTCATTTAGTCTTAATATAAGACAAAACTCACTGGTTTTTTCCCCTCAAAAGTAGAAAATATTAACTTATTTTAAGTTACCATATGCTTGACAAGTGAAATTTTCTTATTCTATCGGCATATCTAGAAATAAGTCAAAATTATTTCATCTCATTGGCAAATTTTTGTCTTATTGAAAAGAAAAAGGCAATAGAAATAACTGTTTTAAGTCTTAATATAAGATTAAACTGCTTGGTGAGATGGAAGTGCTTTTATTTTTTTTTCGGTGAAGAAACAGTGGAACAGATAATGTCATAGGGTCCTTTTGATGTGTAATTTGTCAGTAATGGGTGCCATCGTCAATAAGACCGAACTGCTCTTGTGAACAGCAGTGACATCAAAAAGGCAAGACCATGGAATTCTACACAGGCAGGTCAACGGTAGCCTGCAGCAGGAGTCTTGAGCAAAATGGCTGACAGACATATCTTCACATTAGTCATGACTGATTTACTGTTTCAGAACTTCTGTGAGATTGACCACATATCAAATATTTGCCGCCCTCTGGTCAATAACAAATCTGCCAGTTGTTTGCTAAAGCTGAACATGAGAGGTCCCCCCTTTGCTTTATATCTGTGTGAGCCTGACTTGTGGTTCAATGCAGTGGCTTTCACTCAACACTGCGAGATGGGGGTTCGCTTGTTTTAGTTCAGTCAAATTGTTAATGGATGTTCTTTCAATTAGATAAATACAAGCGTGGTTTATACCAAATCCTGGGGGCCCCACATTGCAATTCCAAATTTTTTCTTCATTATTTGGATTTAATAGTCAGAGAGAATTCTTACCCCTTTAAGCCGTATAATGTCTGAATTTAAGAAACCTCTCATGTTCACACTATCACCCTGCCCCCCGAAGGGTATTGGAATCAACTTAGTTTGTGCATCAGTTTATTACATGCCGAAATTCTTCTGCAGGCATGTTAGTCGGTTCTGTTAGTACCTTTGTTTGTTTGTTTATTTGTTTTTTAATGTTAGTCACACCCTTGTCTTCTCTTGCAGTGATCATCTTCATTTTCATGTCTTCAAGTCCAAACATTTGTGGGCTAGAAGCCTATACTTTTTTGTGATCCCAAAATCAATGTCAAGGTCAAGGTCATTAAAAAGGTCAAAAACATATTTCTGTCAATAACTACGCCTCTGTTCAAACTCGAGACTTCAAACTAACGCCATTATGTTCCTCAAGTCAATGCGGTCCTAGCGGTTGCAGGTCACGATGACATCACTCTGATGTAAGTGGGTGAAATTTCGGCAAGTCATCTTTCTTTGAACGATCTTTCATTTATTTTTTCGTTCGCAAGATAATGAGAAAACCACAGGTCCAATTCATACCAAATTCGGCCAAAAATTTGGCTAAGACCCAGAATAGATTCCAATGAATTTTGGAATGAATTGGGTCGAGGTAAAGGTCACTGAACAGCTGAAGTATGTGCGAGGGGTGGGGTTTGTTGTGTTTGGAGCCACTTGTGATACAGTATACAGCATTTCAAAGACTCACTAAAAGAGGAAAACCGAAGTGATCGCTCTTTACAAATTTACCAGTCAATGTCAAATTGAAAGACAATTGATGACAAGCCAAGTCTGCAGTGCATGAAGGGAAAAAAGTCTCATGTTCAGCAATATAATTTGGACTTTGTTCATTCACTATAGTGTTTAATTTGTTCAGTCAGTTGCATGTTTAACTGTAGAAAACCATTTCTGTTCTGTTCAGCGTAGCTATTTCTGACAATATGACTTAAAGGTAATAATCCTTTTAAATGAGAAAACCTGATAATGATTAAAGAAAAGTTAATTGCTGTTAAAATTGTTTGCAGAAAGAACCAACATATGGAATCAAGCTTTAATGTATACTTCATGTTCCAGAAAACGTTTTAATGTTAGAAAATGAAATGAGTCTAAATACTTTGAATAAGAAACCATGAGTCAAAATACTTTGAATAAGAAACCTTATGTATGTAGTGGAAGGAATATTCAGAGTAAGACCACAGTCTCCCAGTCCCCCGGCCAGGTTCCGGCATGAGTCCTCTCTACCCTAGGTGTGCGTGTTTATGAGGTAATGGGTGTTCACAGAAGGATTGTGATGTTTCAACGGAAGCACAGTTGGGCAAGCCCTCAAGGTGAGGACACAAGCCCCTTTTATTCTATGGCCTTTCATCTCAATCCTATAGCTGACTGCATCTGTGAAATTCACACTCAGGTATAAGAAAGGAAAACTCCACATGAATGATGTTGATGTTGAAGAACTCCGGCTGGCGTCCAGTTAGGCTGCTTATACGGCCCCAATAACCCTAACCAGCCACCCACCCACCCACCCCTCCAGCCACACACATACACATACAGGCATGGACTAAGTACTGGAAGCACCCATGAATAACGACTAAGTTTCTAAACCATAACTACAGACCAGTGGCGGCTGCTGAGCTGGCGATAGAGGAGGCTGAAACCATCCCTTAATAATAGTAATGATCGGTCATGACCTGTTTTCAATCATTCATTTAAATTACCATCACAGAAATGCTGAAAACTTGCAACATTATCAGGTGTGGTCAGTTTTTATTAATAATGCATACCTGTCAACTCTCACGCATTCGGCGTGAGTTTAATGGCATATTGAGGGTTCCCCTGCTGTAGCCAGTAATTATTCAATCAGTGCGTATGTATGAGATTATCGCGCGGATTCGAAGTCCTTGTGCATGGAGGTTTATCAGTTTACCTATATTCATGTCTTTAATATGGTTTCACTAGATCCTCCTGAGTGTTTTAGCCAAATTCTTCATCACAGCTGATTTGTCCAAAGTAGCTCTGGTGTTGATTGGTTTCTCTGCCCTCATCCAGGTGGATCCTATATCTTGGGGGTGGGAAACATTAGCACAATATTTACATACAATCCTCTCTAATTGAATCACTGAGTTTCCAAACGGCCCTACTCCAATGAAGTAGAGGTCTGCTTATCTGATAGCAAAAAGGGGAACTTTCTTGCAATTTCAGCCAAAAGTATCCTAATGACACGCTTTTGTAAATAAATAAACTAAAAATATATGGATCATAACCTATGGGCAAATGAATAAATCAATTTTTTCCTGTCAAGAAAAAGAGTGTTCCTTGGAGTTGGGCCCAAAGGAAACTCAAGGATTCAATTCTTATCAACATCTTCGTCATGATGATGTTTTCAGGGAAAAAACAGGCTGTTATAATGACACTTTATCAGCAGAGGAGGCGTTCTGAAGTAAGCACCATAACTGGGGTGTGGGTAAACATGTTTTAGGGCTGGATCTCTGCCAAATGAGGTCCAAGATTGGCAATAATGGGCACCATACCAACGCAGACCAGCCCAGAGTCATGGCCTATCCGAGTACAGTGGCCTCCTCCAGGGCATCCAAGACTTTCTGGCGCCAGCTAGACTGTGGTCTCCCTTGCCGCCGCAGGGCCTGGACGAGCCGTCCATACGGGCGAGGAGGGCAGTGGAAGGTTCTGGCAGCGGTGCCAGTTCTCAGGGGAACACCACATACCGCACCCCCCTCCCAGTTCTGCCCAACCCGCTGACGCAGCAGAGACTCAGGAGAAAAACGACGCTGGCGTTCTCGGGTACGGGACGATACGATCCGCCGGTCCGTACGGGAGACAGGGAAACGGTTTATCCGAACAGGATGTGAGCAGCGATATTAAAAGCTGGCAGGAGTGTGAAGGCAGGCTGAGGTCCAGCAGAGCTTTCCGTCCCAGGCGGGAGAGAAGAGAAATCTGTCAAGAAATGGACAGCCTGTAGTTGGATTTGATCTGTTGAGAGAAGCAGTTTTCATGAGACACATCAATCTGAGAGAAAAATCTGTCCATCCATTCATTATCTAAACCGTTGGTAATTGTGACAGGGTCACAGAGCTCTTTGACTTAACATATCCCAGCATTCAATGAGTAAGAGGCAGGAACACAGCAGTTGGACAATCCCTTACCCAAAGGCCTGAGTGGGTGACTATTGCAATGTGAGGCAAACCTGTTTTGTTGAGGATATAAAGCAGTTTTTGCAATAATTGTATATAAACATGGCTCCGATTCTGCAGTAAAGACAGTTAGATACAAATATTTCACAGTAGGCTGAAGGAGCCTTAACTAACATGGCAGAGATAAAGGCAGACACTTACAGGCCTTGGTTATTGGTATATTTGTAAACAAAAATCTTCCGGCATCCAGGTCTGGAAAATAATGCTTTTTTCTTGATACATTTCAATGGATAAACTGTCCATACAAGACAAATAAGGCATGATGTCACTGGTTGTCTACTCTGCGGAGGGAAATACAGAGTCAGCCAATCAGAGAGTGGGATCATGCATCATTAATATCACATATTGGTGAGGTCTTCACCAAATTATTGACTTTCTGCAATACCCTGGTTATTTGTGAAAAATGGTCAGAAATGTTATCCCAGATATGTTCTGTATAGCTAATAGCCTATAGCCTCAATTGATGCATGCACTGTGATTACATACCATGGCATGTTCAAGAATGTTCAACACTGTTCTTTAACACACCATCATGCTTTAGAGTCTGTGTGCTGAAATAATAAAATAAAATCTAGAGCACAGATTACTGAAGAAAAGTATTCAGACACAGACCAAGGCCCTCTGTACAATCACTTGTATACAGACTTAAGTAGAATTACAATCTGTTTTCAGTGGAAATTTTTCTCCATGCGAACAGAAAAACATTGAGTGATTTTTATTTAGAAACAGCTGGGCCCTGAGACAAAATTGTACAGGACATGAGTATTATATTGACGTAATTCGGGCTGCTCAACGGTATTACAGCTATGTGTATCTATTGATCTATTATTAAACCCATAACTTTCTCCATTCAACAGATTACTCGCAGCGCTACCATATGACAGCACAATAGCTGTGCCCAATCTGGGAAATGACCCTGCAACCTTTGAAACATATGTATAGATGCAGCACCATTCTGCGGTACTCACGCTCTTACCTAATCGCCAAAAGTATTTACCTTTCCCTGAACGTAACAACCTGGCAGATATGAGCCAGCACAAACCTTAACTCGTATAACAGAGGTCCCAAAGAAAACCTTTCTGTTACCGCGCAAAGCAGCTGGAATTGAGAGGTTGGGTTGTGGGGTGTTGTTATTGTTTGTCGTGGCAGAAATTTAAGGCAACAGCGATGAGGTGACCTCACCATTGGCGGATGCATGGAGTACACTCTGTGCTGTCATTCAGAGGCAGGAGTCGTCTCAGGCAGAGAGCAGGAGGAAAAAGTGCTTCAGGAGTGGGAAACGAGTTGACGTGAACCAAAACCGAGCTGTGAAGGAAATTAATTGTTTGCCGCACAATTCGGTCAGTGTGACTTCGTAACTCCAGTCTACACACACACACTGCCAGTTCTGTTCAAGGTTTTGGCTTGTTTATTAGTCAGCTTTGTGTACTTGCTGCAGACATTTAGCCCTAAAACCTATGGAGCCATACATGGGTTTGTCAAATGCAGCAGCTTTATTAAAACCTGTGGAACATCAACCCTATCTTAGATTCTAGTGGAGAGCCCACGGTTTCTAAACATCCCAAATTTGTCCCGATAAGTTCGGGAAAATACTTTTGTATGTGTAAAATGGTGCCCACAATCAAGATATTTTCTATTTAATTTCAAGCTGTAGCCATAAAAACATGGTGTCCTAGATTTAAATATTTCACTCAGAATAGGCTTGTTGCAGCTTCAGTAAACTGCTGCAACTGGCAGATACAAACCCTATATGTGATATTGTCCTCCAATATGTAAAATGCTTTTCTGACTTAAGGGAAAACTTAGTGAAAAGGTTGAGTTTAAGGGGTTAATGACTCATTGAAAATCATTCGACCCAAAGCCCCCTCCCTTTAAAGCCACAATACAATCAGCCTAACTGTAGGGCCCTTGAGGAAGGCCCTTAATCTCACAATGCTTCTGAAGAATTGGCCCCCGTCCCTGGTCCTCAAATCATACCCTACGAGGTCAGAGGACTGCTGGTTTTCCACCCTCCCTTTACCTGGAAGTCAGGTGTTAACACAGTCTGGCCAATCAGAGGCACTAACTGTTCATTTACTTGCCTGGGATAACAGAAAACCTGGGCTGGATTTGGATTCGAGGTCCAGATTTGAGGACCCTAACCAAACTGAAGTTGCTCCAGGTAGAGGCTTTTCTTCTTCTTTCTTCTGTTAGACCACAGTGTGCCATTTCCTGATTCTCCGCTGGGTTTTTTGTGTGGTGTCCTTCTCATCTTGTTTGTTTGGTTTGTTGCTTTGATGTGTGAGCTGAGGAGTCATTTATGCTACTTGGACACACCTCACCAAAGTCCCTCCAGATTCATAAAACAGGGGCTTCAAACAGGCTAACGCTCTTCCTCTCAGCCTTCTTGGTGTGTTATTTTTGTGTCATGCTAAGTCATGCACCTTCCAACATGGCTACTCTATACCCTACATTCCACTCGCTCACATTACCCATTTTCAGATGTACGTACACACTTTGTAATCCACATTATGTACTTTTCGGCAACTTAAATTCCAGTTCCTTATGACTTTATCCCAACACTCAAGGATAAACGGCAAGAAAACTCCCAGTACAGAGTCACAGTCAATTAAAGGATTCGTTTCTTTAATTGGATTCCTTTAATATTTCAACCTTTCACTTCCTGAATCTCACTTAGTTGCTCTACCCCAGCAGAGGGGAACCCTGCTCCTGATTCAAAGGACTAACTTACCATCAAACAACAATCATGTGACTCAAGTGTATTTGTGTTCAGGGCTAAGGCTCTCCAGAAACAGGGTTCCCCACTGTTGTTCTAAACTTTGAGCTGAGCTGTAACCATGGGAACAGCTTGGGACAATGCTCCAGCTCCAGGAAAGGCTTTGTCATGCGTGATGACTCCATATTAAAGGGGATACAGCAAAATCAGCGTCCTCTCACATGGTTGTGGGTTTGATGCCCTGCCATGGCAACTTCTGGGCTGTGATCCCATCTCCATCTGGTTCCCTCTCTACCTTCCTCTCTCTGTCTGGCTAACAGCAGATAGACCATGTGCTTTATCTTTGCATTTAAAGAGAGGATCTCCAGACTGATTTTTGAACCAACTCCATGTTTCTCTCCCGCTCATGGACTCAGAATAACTGCAGAGAAATATTGGAGACCATCACACTGTTACATAAAGATGGGGAAAAAAATCTTGAAACGAGAGGATGTTAACAAACATGACAATATTATGGACATACAAATTACAAAAAGTCAAAGTTTCAGGACATGAATTTTGTTCAGAGATGTACATAGGTAGGCAAAATATTGGAAACACCCTGGAAAAATGTCTTTCACTTCAAAGTACCTAAACCACAATAACAAAAGCATCCATACGGGTGATTCCTAATCATTTGAATACTAAGCAGGTAATACAGCTGCACGTGTTTGGTTTTTAGAGGTCAAACAAGCAGCATTTTGGTGAGCAAGTGTCCACAGCAAGCTAAAAACACTATCAGAGTTCCAGAAGGGGCCAAAGAGTTGGAGCTCAAATAACAGGCCCGTCGGTGAAAAAAAAAAAAAAAGAGAGAGAAAAAAAGACAAAATCATTTATGGTGACTCAGCGAACAGTGTCAGAAATCATAACGACACAAATCAAACACCAAAGAACAGCAATAACTTAAATGGACTGACAAATAAGCTCTCTGACAGGGACAGACAGACGCTTGATAGGATTACAACATAAATAATAATCACCACAGCACAAAATTAATTATCTCAGAACTAAGTCAACCAAACAGTCTAAATGAAAACAGTACTTTTTGGAGCTTCACAAACTTATCACAGTGTTGCCGAGGATTTCACCAACCCCCGTTATGTCTTCCACTTTCTTTATGCAGACAAATAATCAACAGAAAGTTTTGTTCAAAGCAACCATTTTTTCTGTTTTTTGTAATATCATTCAGGTCTCCCATGTCACACTACTATTCACGTTGGACTGCTGCCCCTCATTTGCCCTCCGACCCAAGGCAAGAGAGCATATTTACCCTCATCAACCGTAGGTATACCCACTCTAATCCCCTAAAACGAATTACAAGGGAGAGGAGCACTTCTTCTTCGCGCTGAGAGCTGAAATGCAAGGCTTCCCAAATCATAACCTGGAGTGCCACCGTCACATACTGTGGTTCAGATGTTTTATTATAACCAGGCAGAACAGTATTAAAGACAGTAGCGGGTGCTGGGTCTGTACCAAGGCCTTTGCTGGGAAACTACATAAATGTGTTCACTCTCTGTTCCATCTGTACAGCTGCCTAAAGTAGTACTGGTCGTTTCAGGACTGCATGGCCTCTTTTGCACACGTACGTAACAAGGACACAACCTTTCCATGTTTACTTTATTGTGAAATAGTGAATTTAAAATGTTAACCAGGGACATATTACAAGAGCACACACATTGTCTCATGCAGAAAAAGCTTCCATAATTGCAGAAAAAGGATCCAGTTCAGAACCCATTCCATAGAGCAGGGATGAGATCCTCTGGTCCTGGACTGTCACAGCAGCAGCTTCGAATTGTCAAAAATGAACATTCTCTCACCTAATTCCTGACCGTTTTACTTTAATGTTGACGGAAAACGTCATGAGGTAAAGGAAAGGTGAAAGGGGGATTCACAACGGGGTCTTAGCCAGCCGCGCTGCTAAGAGAAATTGACTGCACTTAAACTCAGCTCCGTGATCATGTGCCTCTTGCCCATCATGTTCGTTTGTTTTCATGATTGGCTGGATGAATGTGATCTTCACTTTAAATATTGCTGCCACGCAGAAGATGGCTCAGTCTCTTTTCGTAAAGGATGGTTTGGTGTTCCCTATACAAAAAGTGATAAGTAACAAAGCACCTTTCCTAATCCTTTAGAGAATTTGAACACAATTATCATAGCTGCCATGTAAATTCTTCCAGGTCGTTGTCTTGGAGTTGAAGCTTTCCTTCACAGAAAAGACTATTTGAACGCAGCTATTGTCTTCTGGGTTTTGTTTTTCTCTCATAAGTGATTAAATCAAGCCAGTAACTCAGGCCTACCAAAGAAACCGGCCAGGCTGGAACAAAAGTTTGTCAGATGTCTACCTTTTTTCAAAGAACCAGCAACACACACTTGAAAACTCGGTTGGTTCATCTCTGGGTTTGTTCCAGGCCGTGTGATTTTTTTTAGATTGGTTCTGGTGAAAATGCATTGACTTCAAAATGTTGCGGTGCTAAGTTTTGCGGGAATGTGGCATGTTTTCGATTTTGTGTTGCTGGTTATTTTAAAAAGATTGACATCTGACAAACTTTTGTTGCAGCTTGGCCGGTTTCTTTGGTAAGGCTATAATTGGCTACTGAGTCCACAGCCCATGTTTTCAAGACATTTATCAACGACTGACTGAAAGGAGACCACATGAGCCCGCAGACACAGTGGCCCTCCTGAGCTGCAGTCGAATAATCAAAAGGTTACGTCCTATTGCTAATTCCTGACTACTTTTCCTCAACCTCAATGGAAAGTGTCGTACGTATAGGGAAAGATGTAAAGGAAAATTCATGAGGACTAAAAAAAGACAACTGCGGTGCTTAGAGAATCTGATCACTTACACTAGACCTTTGTTCGTCATATTTGTTAGGTTTTGTAAACGGCCAGATGATTGGTATACCCCTTTATCAGTGTTATTTCCGTTCTTGTCATAAAGGATGGTTCCGTGTACCCTATGCTAAAGTAAGGAAGCACTGAATTGCCTTTACTTAGCTTTCAGAATTCGAACACGCTCTTATCATGGCGCCAAGTAAGTATGTCCGGGTCATTTCCACAATTTGGACCTTTCCCGTACCAAAAAGACTTGGCCACACCTCCTACTGAGGAACCCCAAATAAATCCAGGGTTCTTTGGGCTAAATGAATTCATCTGGCAGATTTCTGACCTGCAATAGTGGGTTCCAGAAAGTACCGAAAAGGATTCCTCTACAGAGACAAGCTGAAGATCCTTTTAATCCGAGAGTTTAATCTTTCAGCAGATAGCTTGGGGTCATGCTCAGAAGCAAAACATAATCGCCCGCTTGTCCAGAGTCATCAAGAAAATGAGTACTCACAATCACTCTGCGAGGCAGGTTGGAGATTTCCCCAGGATAGGTCACATGTGCTGCCCAACTGGAAGTTCATCCAGGCCTGACGCCAGCTGGATCCAATCCCTGCACTGGAAGTATCGTTGCCGACTTGGTCCAGGAAAATATTAATGGCACTCATTATAAATGCATATAAACTGCAGTTGGGGAATTTCCGGCATTAGGGCCAGACATGTGGAAAAACCACCTAAGGATTTTACGTAATAGGTTGCTTTGTGGTACACAGATGACCACAGAGCAACAAAATGCAGTCGAGTTTTTAGACAAATAAAATTCTTTTGAGGAATTGAATTTGATATGAGATACAGAGACAGACCTACAAGGTCTCATGACACCCAAAATTTCCAAAACATTTCTTTTAAACTCTTCTACAGTATTTTTACCACATGAATTTGAATCTGACGCTAGTTTTTAATATTTTATTTATGAGAAATGTAAAAAAAAATGCTAATTAAAACCTGCATCAGGAACACCCCTTGAAAATTGTTAAAAGATTACATAATCCATGCAATGTCATCTCCAGAGGGACAATGCTCTGAGGAGAGTCGGAGCCTTGCATGCAGTACCTCATGTATTTGTCTCGAGCCACTGACAACGCTCGCAGTTTTGACTTCGAATTCAATATTCGATTCATATGCAACACTTACAGCGACAGTAGTGAGGATAAGAGAGAAAACGCTATGCTTTCGGAGTCCGCTGAAATATCTGATTTGTCAGAAAACAGCTAGAATTGGTTGGCCGCATCGTTTTGATACAGTTGTATCCAGTTGGCAGAAGTGGGGGTTTTCATAACAATGGTGCCTGGTGTACTGGAATGGAGAAATGGAATTTCATGTAGAAAGGAGGCATTTTCGTTGTGTTAAATCACTGAGGAAAACTCAGTGAAATCTGATGTTGTTGAGTGTTTTTGTAGTTCACATAATGTCAAAATAAATGAATGATTGAGAACAATTTAAGACCAAAAATGATTTTCAAGGGAAGTTCAGCGCTTCAGCAGTTTTTTTATTTCACCATGGTGAACAGTGCTTGCACGACCACGGCCGTATCTATGACGGAGCTCGCTGCAGTTTCCTGAGATTTTCAGGGTTACATTATTGACATTGTTTATTCTTGCTGATTGTTATTTGCGAAGTTGCATCAACCTCCAGCGATTACATATAGACTGCTGTGCACCGCCGGCTGCCTTTCACTGCCCAGTAATGTCAAACAAACACATAAGTAGAGCATGCAGCAATGAGATGGTAGTTTCCACTGATTCCTGATCCACTAATTAATTGATCATGGGGGGCAATCAAGACCTCGATGAGTAAAATCAGGTGTGTTGGTGTCGGGGTGTAACAAAAACCAGCACCCACACCGGTCCTTTGTGGATAAGATTGGACGCCCCTGGGTGACAGAGTCGCAAAACTCACGTTAGTGGTAAGTGAACTTTTTAAGGGGCGGGGCTTTATACATTAAAAAGTGAGCACAAACTGGATAGAAATTTCAGTTTGCTTCTCAAAGTAGTGATTTCACTGATGAAATGTGAAAAATATCAATCAGCATTCACCTTAACAGGGAAAAATGAGCATAAGTAGTACGATTACTTGGTACCTTTGACCAACATAATCAAACAAATGACACAAGATTATTTATTCATGTTAAATTGTGTTTCCAGAACTTGGTGGAGGTCATAATTGGAAGTTAGCAAAAGAAATATTTTTCCGCACTCAAGGTGGGGCACGAGCCAGAGCCAGTCGGGTCATGAAGCTAAGGCAGAAAATGGGGGGAGGGGGCGTTCTCAAGATCATCTAGCCTCAAGTATTTGGCACATTTCAGCCAAAGGAAAATAGTGATCTTTGTTCGGCGGAATGGCCTGGTCACGCCAGTCAGGTATTGTATGATAGCACTGAATGTTCTGAGAACGAGGGGCTATGAACAGAGCCATAACCTTTTGTCGTTCTGTAGTTTCACATTGCCCAGAGACTACTCACTCAAAACTACGTAAAATGTCTCCCTCCAGTGGCCATTTGAGGTACTGCGCTCATGTTATTCAATGTATCAACATTCTGTTAATCCATTAGTTCTGAAAATGGGGGGAGGGGGGGCGAAGGGGGTGGTGTTGATGTGTTGCATGAATATGATTCATGTGGAGACACAAGACACAAACAAACGAAACTGAAAAGTTTGGCCATAGAGCGACCTACTTCCGATTCCCATTGAAATAGATTCCAAAAAATTTTTGAGCCAGAGTCAGTGGCAGTTACTTTATCAGGAATGCAGAATCCAGTAAGAACAGTACATAGAGCTGCCACAGAGATCTGTACAAAGAGGAAGAAAGTCCAGGAAAGACAAAGCAAAGGTTTTGTTATGCTTTTCATCTGTGCATAAACTCAGACAGGTGATTTCACAGCACAGTTCTACTTCCTTGCAGGTGAACCGAGCGAGTAAGCAAATTCCAGTGACTGGAGTAGAATAACAGGGAGAACCTTTACTATAGGTGCCTGGTTTTGCACCTCTGCCAGTAAACACAAATGCCTGTCCACTGCAGAGCTACTGCTGATGAGAGCAGTCCGTATGCAACCATAGTCATACCAGTCATCCTGTGGCTTTGGGATCAAACCGAAGTGCTGGTTGCCAGTGGCTCACATTTGTTAGATTAAGAAGGGACCCAACCCCCTGGAGCAATGTCGGGTTAAGGGCCTCCCACAAGGGCCCAACACCTGCACAGATTTTATTGTAGCTACACTTGTGTTTAAAACCCCAGACGTGGGTTTGAACAACAATTAATCGCCCTCGCCAGTAGGCTATAGGCTACCCCTTCCCCTGACAGGCTGACAGCAATTTTTCTTTGCTAGGTCATTGTTGCTCATGAACCATTAGGAGGCTAGTCCTGGGGCAGGGGGATGCCGAGGGCAGTTTGGGTGTTCCCCTCGAGGTCATGCCGGGCCCGTTCCACTTGTGCGGGGGTGCAGCAGTCCTGCAGGAAGACGCTGGCCAGGTTGCGCAGGCGGGTGCTGTCAGAGAGAGAGAAGCGCAGCATGCACTGCAGCACTGCGGGCTCGATAACGCGCTCGCGAGCCGTCCCCGCCACCGTGCCCAGGTTCATGAGAGTCCCGATGGCAGACAGTACGGTCTCTTCCCGCCTGCTCGACAGGCAGCCCGTCACCAGGGCGACACCGTCGCTCTGCAGGATCTGGTCCCGGCAGGCTGGGTCTAAGCTCAGGTTACAAAGGCCCCCTGCAGAGAACAAGGGAAGAACAAGATCACATGAATCCCCTTACAGAACTTAATGCCTAAGAACAGGAGTCAGTGCCTGAGTCTGGTCTTCGCTCATGAAATAATCTGCAACATCGGCTTAACTTCACCACAACAGAACAAATTCCCGGTCAATGAAACAAAGCATACAGTACACTTCAAATACAGCATAAGAGGATGATCACATAAATCCCCTGATATAAATATGAACTTGTAAGGCTTATGAAACTCACCCATTCCAAACTCCACCAGGTTCTCGCTCTCCTCTGCGAGCATATCCAGGAAGAGTTCGACCACCTGGAGCCTCCGCAGGTCCTCCATGTTCCTGGGGTCATACGAGAAATTGGCCAGATTTGCCAGCACCTGCTCTCTGGCATCTGGGGGTAAACAAAATGCATTCTAAAATGATGAGGATCAACACAAAGTTGAGCAATTAACAAGACAAAGGACAGAAAGATATCTTAAACACGGTCTCGTTTCCCAATAACACTTGATTGTAGAGCCCTAGTAGGGTTCTCTGAGCACGATCTTGCAAAATTTCTTTGTTCTTTAAACACGTTCACTGAAGCAGCACTTAATTCAGGAGTATGCGCATGGCAGTTAGGTATGGATTAACTTCGCTATGGTGCTGTCCAATTAAACGGTGCTGAGAAGTTGAATGAAATTAATTTAACCACGGCCTTTTGACAGCCATGTGATGTATTCGGAATACATGTAGTATTAAAAGCTTAAATGAAACATTGTAATGTGAATATAGGCCACTAGATGGCAGTATTTACCCTTTTTTTTATTCAGCCCAGACTGGAGCTAGGTTTAGACATGTCCTGGGCATGTCTGGGGAAAGTCCCAGAAAATAAAAAAAAAGAGGTCTTAATGTGGGTGGGGTCTGCAAAAGAGTATATAAGGAGTAGAATAGAGACAGTAAAGTAGTAGGAGAAATTGCAAGGAGAAGGATAAATGTGACCAGACCTGTCATTCTGTTCAAGACCTGTGAAGCTTTTAGTGGATTTTTGCCTGTGTTAGAGTTTTTCCCTCACCCAGGACATCACCAAGCAACCTACAAAAGGGACTGTAAATATTTTCTGTTTTTTGGAAATCAGTCTTGGTCATTAGTTGTAGATATTAGATTAGTCATTATTGTTAGTTGTTGTCTTTGTTAATTAAATGTGTATAAGTTTTAAAAACTGTGTCTGTCATCCCTTGCTATATATATATACTTAGCAGCACTAAGAACATATGGGTGAGGTATGTACTGTATTTGCGGCAAATTGAAGAATCGATTGATTTTTATTGCTTTTCCAGTGAGGCACAGGAGGAAATAAAGAAAAGCATGTGGTATTGTAATCCTGACGTACACCAAATGCATGCGCCAAACACTTCAGTAATAACAAACATTGAGCTATTCGTGATGTGTACAGTGACCCTTGATTTGTTCTTTTTGGTGTGGTCAATTGCCTACATAAAGCCAACAACAAAAAGAAAAATGCTACAGCATCAAGAAAATGCAACGGCTTGTGACACAGGAGAGAGAAAAAGAGCCTTTGGCATGTTACAGGCAGATCTCAGCCACCGAGAGGTGCTGCGTCATTTGCACTGTTACCGTTCAACAATTACACGGCTGTCTATTCGAGAACACAGGCACTGTCACTGGGTTTTCTGTAGGGCCCGTGTGCACGCATGTGTTGCTCACATAGAGGGTGTCAAACGATACTTGCGCTCACCCTCAATCGTTTCGGACCCCTCACCTCATGATCAGTTTTGGTTGGTGGCCGGAATCTGTCACGTACAGGCTGTGACCAGACGTGGCGCTCTTGAGCTGCCATCGTCATTCGTGGCTGCCCTAAGCGGGGTCGGTCAGTGACAGTGGCTGTGTTCCATTCTCGAATAGACAGCCGACTGATTGTTGAACGATGACAGTGCAAATGACGCACCACCTCTCGGCGGCTGAGATCTGCCCGTAACATGCCAAAGGCTCTTTTTCTCTCTCCTGTGTCACAAGCTGTTGCATTATCTTGATGCAGTAGCATTTTTCGTTTTTTTGTTGGCTTTATGTAGGCTATTGACCACACCAAAAAGAACAAATCAAGGGTCACTTTACATCACGGACAGCCCTCTGACACTTCTTTTGAGGAATCCCAGTCCATTCTTCTTTGGCAAATCTCTCAAGTTCCTCCAGATTTGATGGCCCTCTGGCACGGATGTTCTTCTTTAGGTCACTCCACATATTTTTTATGGCTTTTAAGTCAGGGCTTTGTGCAGGCCATTCAATTACATTCACTTTGGTCTTCTGGAGATAGTTCTTCCCCAAAAGAAACATATGTTTTGGATCATTGTCATGCTGGAAGATGAAGCTTAAGGTTTTCTTTTAAATCTCCACATATCTTTCTTTGTTCATGATTCCTTCCACTTTGACAAGATTTCCAGTTCCAGATGCACTGAAGCATCCCCACAGCATAATACTCCCACCACAGCGTTGCACTGTGGGGACGGTGTTCTTTGGGTGATATGCCTCTCCCTTTTTTCTCCAAACATAAGCAGTGTCTCTGTGGACAAAGAGCTTCCAGTATGCATAATCTTTCTCCAGGTTGTCCTGAGCATATTTAAGTCTGGCTTAAGGTGTCTGTTTTTCAATAGTGGAGTTTTTCTTGGTGTGCAACCTCGCAGTCCATTCCTGTACAGAGCTCTGGTGATTGTCTTCTTAGAGACTACGATTTCTGACGTGGATAAGTCATTCACTAGTGTCTTGGCAGTTGTTCTGGGGTCTTTAGACTCATCTCTCATGAGTTTTCTCTCCAGGGCCTTTGAAATCTTTTGTTTCCTATCTCTGCCAGGCTTGTTCTGTACTGTGTGGCTGTCTTTGAATTTCTGGATTATACTTCTCACTCCAGTTCTTGACACTTGGAAATGCTTGGATAGCTTTGCATATCCTTCTCCTGCTTTGTGTGCTTCAATAATTCTTTTTCTCAAGTCCAAACTGATTTCTTTTATACCATGTTTTCACTTAACTGAGTGATATCACCTGATCACCTTCAAGCACATCACCTCTGAAGATAAAGCACATCATTGCAAAAAAGTGGTTTTGTACAATGACTTAATAAATGGTCATTTCTAAAGGGGGCTAATAATAATGTCCCTGGTCTTTTTAGTTTTTTTTTGATACTTCTGTTTTGATGAGCAAATATAAATAATTAGTGCCTTCTAAAGAAAACCAATATGTTCAGAAATGTCATTTTGAAAATTCCTCGCTCAGTTAAAGAAGTACTAGAGAAAATCTTGAAGAAACTTCAAATTTCATAGGGGGGCTAATAATTTTTGCCTTGACTGTATTTGGGTTAATTAAAAAAGCTTTTGGAATATGATAATAATCACTTAACAAGTAAACAAACAGCTAAGTAAACAAACAGCTTCTTCCTGAAAGCAGTGTGAGGATGATTAAAATTCTGTCAATTCAGACAAATTCTTTATTTGCAAGGCACAAAAAAAACATAAATAACTTGATTATTTTTTGTGATAGTTCAAAGTCAAACAGTCAAAGTCAGCTTTATTGTCAATTTCTGTTGTATGTTTTAGTCATATACAGGGATCGAGACAGCGTTTATCTCCAACCCACAGTGCAGATGAAAATTTGTTAAAAGATAAGAATACAAATAATAAATTCCAAGTATAATTACAAAAATACACTTTTTCACATTCACACATAATAGACAATAAACTCAAAGTACACAAGCAAACATAAATTATTTTCAGACAGCAGATAAACAAAGCCAGGGACAGCATAGCAGAAGAAAATACTTGCATATGCAACGTAGCAGCAGAAAAAAAGAAAAACTGCAAAAAACAAAACAAAAAAAAAACAAAACAAAACAGTAAATTCAATCAAAAATGTACCAAATCTTTTAACGTTAAATAAAAAGAAAAATTCTGAGTTCTTTGATTGAGTAATTAGTCTATGTTCAAGTCAAAACATGAGACTTGGATTTTTGTTCACATCAATGTCTAAAAGCTTGTCAGCAGCTTATTATTCTTCGTCTCCCACAGACCACCAAAGAAACGTAGGACCAGTTCATATTGTGACAGAGCAGTAAAATGTTAAGTAAACTGCGCGCCGTTAAAGGGCATCTAAAGTCGATTCTCAGACGAGACGTTGAACGTCCAATGTTTACAAACAAATCACTTGCTTTTGTTGACATCTTGCATTGTCACATGACCAATTTCATTCATATAAACCAATGTTTTGCGTACATGCGTAAATAATCTTTCTATTTCGGTTCGTTTGCGCAGTTGCGGCTCGCTGATTAGCCGATGAACAAAAACAATGGGAATAGACTTTAGATGCCCTTTACAGTTGTCAAGCTTGGGCGAAGCTCACCGCCAGCTGCGTACCTGAGCTATCGGTGTCCTGGAACTCTGTCACCAGCGATTGGAGGTACTCGAAGCGATCTGGGCCAGGACATCTCCTTCCTGATGACATTTAGCTCGCCAGGCAAGTTAGGGTTAACTTATGTCGGCTGGGCATATGCACACAATGCAATTTAAATCGAGGTTGTATTTATCACGTGCAGACTGATGTATAGGTATTTTTAATGTGCCTGTATCTCAACGCTGATTGGCACAACCCAACATGCAACCCGCAACTTCACTATCCGAAAAATTCGTTGGCTCGCCTCCCGGTCCGCTCAAAAAATCATTCCCTTCACCTCAAATACTCGGCACAATTTCAGTTCCGGTTGAGGGGAGAGTTTGATAACAGTGGAATCTGTTTTTTGAATAATTTCTAAATAGTCGTTCTTTTAGTTGTTTTAATAAATCTCAGTGGTTGAATGCGTGCGAATTCAGTTTTTTTTACTTCATTCACTCTCACTAAGGAAAAAGAATGTTTCCCCCCCAAGAAAAACGAACAGGAAGTGATTGTTTCATTACAGCACGCTGGAGTCGTGCGCACTTGTGACAGCCACCAGCGTTACATGGAGGTCAGTGAAACAGTTGTAGGCTTTCTGACCTCAGAGAATGAGTGGTGGTATGGTCACATTTGCAGAAGGCACGTTAAGTCTCAATGGTTTGATCACTTGTTGTGAATTTTGCATTTCTTGAAATCCGACGAGGTCATGAAGCAGTATCGAATATCGGCTCGCAAGCGACTCGCAAAACCAATTTTATTTGGAACCTTACTCGCTGGTCTTGCTACAGCCTTCTATAACAGGTGAGATTTGGTGCGTTCTGCCAATCGGGAAGAGAACGAGAAAATCACGACTTGAAATATAGCTGATCGGTGGACTAGTTTCCTCTCAGCAGTGGCTGAGTAAGTGGATTCTGCTCTGGAAATAAGTTGTGCTCGTCGATCAAAGTAGCGGGAATTTAAATGCCACGACTGTTGCACGTCTTAAATTTACCGCGGAGCAAAACATGTTAAGATGTTAACCTGGCATGTTCTTGATCTTAGCCAGTTAAGTTGTAAGACATTCTAACCCCCTCCTTTCAATAGTGTGGGTGGACTTTGACTGTTGATTTATTCATGATGTACCATTTTATTTATTTAGTGTACTCGTATTTCAAGGTGTGCCAAACGCGCACCTTTTAGCGTTTAAATCGCCGTCAATGCTGGCGTTTCCGCTGGGGTACCGGACTCCGTCTTGGTACCATATTTCATTTTGACAAAATTTCAACCTGCGAGCTTCTGGTCAGGTACTGCATCCCGTTTGATACGCGCTTCAATTGCCTCTTGCTATCAAATAATTATTCACTTGTGGTTCTCTTCGTTGCGTATTCAACACCGAGTGCTGTATTTTGGGTGCCAGGTATAAATGTCTGAGTAAAAAGGGCATAAAACCTATCAGAGCTGCTGTGCGTTAAAATTCCATTTCAAGCGGTGTTTCTGGTGCTCTTTCGCTTTTCAAGAATAAGAAATCCCTCCTCTAATATTTTTACCAGTGACATTTTTAAACAAAACCGTATTTTGAACGCCAGCTAATTCATACTGCAGATGCTGCCAGCAGCTGTGCAAGGTCGTGCGTAAAAGTCAGGAGCTTGAGTTAATGTTCGCATCAAACGTCAGATTGGGAAAAATAATTTGATTTCCGTGACCATGGTTATTGGGGTTGTTTACAGTATTCTGCATTTAATGCTCTCGCCACAGAATAGTTCTAAAAAATATCCAATTAGGGAGGTCAGAGGAGAATGGACCGTCTGGTTCCAGCTTACAAAAAGGCTGTAGTAACTCTGGGAACAATTCATTACTACTGTGGTGAGCAGAAAAGCATCTCAGAATGCTCAATTCTTCAAACCTTGAGGCGGATGGGCTTCAAAAGTAGACGATCATGCTGGGTTAATTCCCCCCGCTGTGAACAAAAAACCGAGGCTGCAGTTAGTAGCCTAACAAAAACCTAAATAAAAAAACCCTCGACTGATTAATATACATTTCTGAAAGGCATATGGTATGTCAAAATTTGGAGTTAGCAGCATGAATTAATGGACTCAACCTTCCTTGCACCAACAGTCCAGGCCGGTGGTGCTATCGTAATGGTGTGTGGAATGTTTATTTAGCATGTTTAGGTCCCTTTAATAACAATAAATCATGATTTGATTGCCATAGTCAATCTTATTGTTGTTGACCATCTGCATCCCCTTATGGCCACCAAGCAAAGTAGCCTGGTTGCATGAACATAAGTTCACTGTACTTCAGTGGCCTCCTCAGTCTCCAGATCTGAGACCCTTAGAGTGCCTTTGGGATGTGGTAGAGTGGGAGATTCGCTGGTAAATTTGCAGAAAGTTTGTGGTGCAACCATGTAAACGCGGTCCAGAATCACAATGGAATGTTTCTAACATGTTTTGGAGTCTGTGCCACATAGAATTGAGGCTGTTCCAACGCAATGGGAGACCCTAGCAAGTATTAGTATGGTGCTCTGGAGAAAGTGCTCACAGTGTGTATATCTACTGGTAAGAACTATCTCGAGGCAATTTTTAGTGCTTCTGCATAGTTTGCGTAAAAATTGATCTGCAGTGCGTTGGTTGGTGCCGGAAGTGAATTTCCGAAATGCTGGATGGCAGGGGAAGACTCATAAATATTCTTGAAAGAATCTGTCCCCCTGACCCCCATCTTTGTAAATGTTAAAAGCTCGTTTTCACGTCAAGTTAAAACCATTGACTGTAGGGGTTAAGACTCGGAACAGAGCTCACAGCCACAAGTTACGTACATAACCAGCTGATGTTGGCGATCACACTAACTTTTTATCCGCCAATCAGGTAGCGCTTCCTTCATGAATTTTACTGTCTTCCCCTGTAACCCGGCATGTCAAAAGTCGGCGTTGATGCCTGGAGTATGCGAAGGTTGAAAACCACGCTCGCATGTACCTCCTCAAAAATCTTAAAGCGCGTAGTTGGAAGCCTGTGGTCGCCTACTCCGCACAGCCGCTGATTGGGTCATTCATATGTCTGATATCACTTTCTAATTATGTCACTGATGTAGCCGAGGGTCTGCACTTGCAGCAGATGCGCGAGTGCCAATACCGGGCTCATTCAAGAACATCGCACCTAACATAAATCTTGTAAATTACGCAGGGTGCTCAGAAATTAAAGCGCCGATTCCTTTAAGTTTCATGGCTTGGACAGGAAGGGTAGTTATGCGGAAATATTTCTCCTGGGAGAATGCTGATGTTTTTGGAGATTCAGTTGTTGCTGGTGGATAAATGAGCTTCGCCCGTATCGCTCTTGCGCAGGCACCTGTTCTTCACAGACATCGCGGACAAAAGGGCGCAGGAGAGAGCGCGGAACGACGCCAGGCTGTTGGAGGTGCTGGAGCGAAGGCAGCGACAGATGGATGAGCTGGCGGAGAAAAAAGGCGGGGCTGGAAGATGAAGGCGCGTCACAGCGGCCCCCTCTGGATGGATCAGACACCGCTGGGAGAAGTACAGGCCTTGGTTTTTTAAACTTTGTCCTTCAACTCCTCAAACACCACACAGTTCTACATCTGCGTGGGTGGGGTGGTGTGGTTGTAAAAAGATGAAGGTAGATGAAAAGATGGAAGCCATTAGATTCTGGTGAGCAGAGATGTGAACCATTTGTGTCTGATTAGCACCAAGGTGTTTGGTGCGTTGGGATAAATGAGTTGGAAACCTGCTCTGAGCCAGTGCCCTATGTATTTGAAATCAAGAAACCCTGCATGTGTTTGACTCAAGTTGGGCCTTAAAGGTTACAAATGAAAAGAATTGTAACCTGCTTTTAGATGAGAATCAACGTGTACCTAACATTCGTCCTTTAAGGATTTGAGCTGACTAAACAACAGAAAATTTTGTGTGTATTGAACTACTCTCATTGCACTGGTGATGCCTTGCCTTGTCACTTGAGCAAAATGGTATGTATGACACACATGCAGGTGTTGTTTTGATAGTAAATGTACAAGACACCATGTGGAATTGTATCCCTTTTCATGACTTTACACTGTTTGGAATATAGATATTTCCTTGTTCATTATCATCTTACGCCTCTCCTGAGCAGCCAAATATAATCAAATTACATGTATGTAAAATTTTGAAAATGATTGTGTCATTGTTTAATTTCACTTATGGATGCACTGTGTATCCATAACACTGAACATTAAAGCTCTGCATTACCTTCGGTTGGTGGTGGAATGTTTCCTCTTGTACAATTGACACCAATAGTCATTGGCCTGCTGATGAGTTCAGCTGAACTGAATACAACCTCAAGAGCCAGCAAACATTAGGGAGAGATGATCTTCCTTTCAAAAAGCATCATTCACTATCTATTTGTAAGAATAATTCCATTTAGCGAAAACCATGAAGATTTTTTGGGGGTAACACTGCATGCACAAATCCCCCTTTCCACCCACCCCCCTAATTTAATGCTATTAATGCAAATAATTTCTGTTCGAGGCGCTACTGTTACATGTTTCCAGCAGGGGGCAGTGAAGATTTTTAGTCGGGTCACGGTCAAAAACCGAAGTAGCACTGTTAGATGGAAAAAAAAATAGCGAAATGATTTAATGAAATATTCAGCTTCGTTCGCATACCATGTTCAATATAATTTATTGAAATTGTCTAAGTCATAAGTTTCTGATGAGCAATGTCTAAAACTCCCTCCTTGGTTGCCATCAATGACTTGAAAATCCGTGCATCAGCTTGACAAATTCACTGTAAAATTTACCAGGTTGCATTTGTCATTTGAAATTAAGAATGTGCAACATTTTAATGCAATTCTTATGGTTTTATATACTGAATCAAAAAATGTTTGGTCACTTAAGCCAGGTTTTGCTCAATGAACAATGACCATGTCTCAGAATTTATCAGTAGAGGGTAGAGATGCATGTCAGCTCTTCACTGAACACACAAATCTGTATTTTTAGACATCCATCATGTCAAGTTTAACTGCTTGAGACTTCTTACACCTGGGCTCAAATTTAGTAAAATTGAAACTGGGGGAAAGGGAAACCTATCCATCGATGTGTACAATGTCAGAAAATGATGTATTTTGTCTGCACATTTGGCAAATACGTACATTTTGCATTTAAAGTTTGTGTTCAAGTGATTTTTTTATACTCAAATGCTGCATTTCTATATTCTAGCTTTCATGTTTTTTTAAATTTTACATTGCTCTTTCAATACCATCATTGCTTTGAGTAAAGGGCTTTCAAATTTTTTAAATAAACTGATAAAAATACAAAATATTATATACACACACTAATGATAGAGCTTCACAGTAACAGTTTTTAATTCAGTAGATTGCATCAAGCAAGAGAGTCAAAAACAGTGGAGCATTTGTAAATATCTTTTATTATCTTCAGAATTAAACAGAATAAACAACCAGTTCTATATCATGATATATGATCTCTCAAAGGTGTATTACCATGTACACTTTCTCATTTTAGTACATGCTCAAAATAAAATAAAAAAAAAAACTCAAATAAATAAAAGGTACACTGCCCAAAAGAGTATTTATATATATATTTAAATATATACAAATATATCAGGCAAAGTCGCAATGCTTACAAACATATATACACCGGAGCATTTCGACAGGTGGACATTGAGTTAATGGAGAACAGCCAAAATGAAACAAATAAGGATTTCCTTTTGGAATAAAGCTGATATCGGGCTCCAAGTAATCCAAACAGTGGCTTTCAATTACTGGAAAGATTTTCCTTATATTTAAACTGATGGAAAAATTGCAAGTATATTCAGTATTTAAATAAAACAGAAACCAGATCCACTGAAAACTTTTATTGAAAAAAATATCGTGAGGCACAGGAAACTGTCGCAAAATTACAAGAATTTCATCAAGACACAATAGGGTTCAAGTGACAATTCGGTCAGTACACATCTAGCTACAGTATGCCATTCCTGTTCAATTGAATCTGAAGTGTGTCCTGATCAGTCAACATGACTAGTACTGTTACTCCTTTTGAAAGCTGAGCTGTGGATATGCAACTATTTTTGGCATGTTAACGCAAGCAACAGTGTGTTAAGACTTCTGTACGAGGACTCGGGGCATTGTACATGAAGAAATTCATAAATAAATACATTTTCCAAAAACAAAAAAGGAAAAAAAAAATATATATATTAAGATGGCTGGCAGAGTAAAATAGCTTTGTGGTCTGACTACGTTATAGTGGGATGGAGAAGGAGAGCTTGGCTCAATTGTTTATTGAAACAAATGCCAACTGAAAAAAGCCACAAGTTAAAATGGCGGCTAAGGCCTTTGAGGGCGGTTCGTACAATCCTGCTGCACCGCTTAATCCCGTTTAATTGTGAATCTAAAGTGTATTTAGACAAAATAAATAAATAAAAAATGTGAAGTGCAATGTGTCTTTCCCTTGGTAAAGTCATTACCGCCATGCTAATGGCTAACTCTTCATCCTTCTCATCGCATGCATGCAAATAACCACAGTATGAATAAGAGTATTTGCATATCAAGTCCCTTTATGTTGAAGTCATTTATGAGTATATCCCACTAGTAGTTCTCTTCAGTCGCAGAACTTGGACCGTCGTCAGAAATTTGTTTTTTTTTTTTTTTTTGGTGAAATGGCATTAGAATTAAAGCAGTTGGGATCTTGTAGCAGGTGTGAGTTCCTGTAAAGTGGACTGAAAAAAACCCAAGTGTGCGTGTTTCCTATTGTGTGCAAATTTACAGACATACGAGTATACAGACACCGACTGTACACACATATACACACCTACAGAACGGCGGATACACACTGACCCATGTGCGGCGGGAGATGGGCAGAGTTTAATAAAAGCTGGTCCAGTGAACCCCGCAGCCCAGTCCTCTCCATGGCTGCGCACTGCTGTCTGTCAATCCTCAGACCTGTCCCTCTGTTGGGCGGGGTTTAGTGTTTGTGTCGGGGGGGGAGAAGGTGCGGTTAGGAGGGGTCGGGCTTAGAGGACAGGGGGCGTGGTCACACGCTGAGTGGCAGCAGGCTGGGCGGGGATGCAGAGCGGGGCGCAGCGATGGCCGTGATGGCGCCTGGATCCAGTCCATTCACTGCCCTGTTCCAAAAACAATAGAGAAGTTAGTTCCCGCCCCCAGAACTACAATACCCACAATCCTTTCCCTTTTCTCACAATTCCCCAGATTCTAAAAGCAGGTTTAATAGAGTCTCAGCCCAATCCTTTTGTATGCGGCTTTGTTAGCATGTTTTCACTTCCAGTCCCATCACTCCAGTGTTGAAGCAGGAAAAGAATGAGATTCTCTCAAGTCGTACAAAATAATGTCCACAAATACAAGTGTCAATCAAAATGGTGTACACTTTGTTTAGTGGGATAATATATGCAGTTTATTACAAACACATGGAAATGAAACGCTCCGTTTCTATAAAATACTTCTGTTGCTAACAATGTGTTACCATGAACAATACTTGAATCACAAGCATGAGCAATTTTTTCAAATGATCTGAGACTGATGGGTAATGTAGTTCCATATTACTTCAACCTGAGCATGTCAATAACATTCTCATTTTAGAGTCGAATTTTACAGAGTTTTACAAAATCATATGCAAAGCGTGCGTAAATGAAAATGTGACCAGGATTCAGCGTACTTGGAGTGAAACGGTCTGTTTAGGAAAACAATATAGTTCGCCATTTCATTAGGTATTCCTTCTTTCAACGATGTTTAAAACCTGGGTGTAGCTAAATTTGTGTTTCTGATGATATACAATCACATTATCACAATAAACCAAAGTGTAACACATTCCACGCATTAATCATAGGCCTAATTTTTGCCGACTTTCATAATTCATTTTTTGCATAGACAATGAACTCTTGGAGTCAGGACTAAAATAATGCTAACAAAGCCGCACAGAAATGTACGTCACACTGTAACGCTGCATTGCTGGAAGCAGAGCATCTGAGTGAAGTCAATGGCAGTCTCAGTGTTGGCATTTCTACCACAGCCCCTCCTGGCCTGTCTCACTGCACTCAACTCTACAAGGCCATCTCTCCCTCTCTCTCTCTCTCTCCCCGTCTGTCTCTCACACTCTCTCTTTATCCACAGAGACAAAGAAAGTGTTTTGAGAGCTCCCATTATCACAGAGAGGCCGTTTCCAGCGATCGATGCCAAAGAGAGCAGGTGACTTTAGCAGCGCCAGCTCAAGTTTCACTCTTCTTCTCTTCATCCAGAGCAGACTCTCCTCCCTGTCCTCTCCTCTCTCTGTCCGTTGCTCAGCCACCACATTACAAATGACAGTGACATCATGCTGACCCTCAGATAACATGCACATCTGCTAACCCACTGGATACACACAGTTCCTCTTTTAGTGTTCTGGCACTTATACTATATAAAATCATTAAAGTGTCCTGCTACTTAAATGTTTTTAACGAATACGAACTCTTTTGATGACAAAACTAAAAACATGACTGCAACCTTCCAAAACGTAAGCATTCTGTGCTCCAATTTTAATATTATCGCCTCATTATCTCATTCAAGTGATCGTATGTTTATTAACTCATTCATTTTTACAGTGACACTGAGCCATTTCTTTTACAGTGTGTTAGGTAGGCGTGTTCTCACTGCACCACTGTCAGAGATACCGGGGAAGAAGGAACCATAAGCTTAAGCCCCCATGAGACACGTGACACTCACACACACACCCACACGACACACACAATACACACACACACACACACACACACACACACACACACACACACACGTGCTGAGCGGCCATGCATGTGCCATGAGCAGCCATCTTGCACGGCGTTCCGTGCGATAACACACAGATCCATCATGTTTACAGTTGGCCCGTCCAGCTTTGCGAGGAGAGCCCTCATCTCCACGCTCCTGTGGCAGCCGCTGGCTTCAGCTCAAACGCAGACTTTTATTATTTATTATTGCCACATCTTTCCCGAAGATGAGCCTGACTGCTTCCCTCCAACGTCTATTTATACCCAACATCTTCCTCTCACGCTCTGCAACCCAACACTCTCTCCCAGCCCTCGATCTACGTGCTCATCCCGCCATCCGAACGCTCTCCCGCACGCCGCAGAAACACGAGCCGGAGTATAACCAGGCCCGTCACTGCCCTGCCACACCCCCTCCACACGCGATTCCCATGAAGCTTATCGAGCAGAGAGAACAGATCCTGTTCAAATGCAAATTTCTCATAGATGACCACCAATTCCTTGCACACGCGATATTAATGACTTCACCCAGCTTTTACCAGTCACACAATAGGCCTGGTTTTAGCATGTTAAAAACAAAACGAGACACCAGTCTGAAAACGCATGTTGTGAAGCTGCTTGAGTGTAGCATAGTAATGCTTCACTCACAGAACTGCCCAAGATATTGAACTACCATCACGTCTCTTGAAAGGTTTACACAGGGCAGCCAAACCAGCTCCTGGAGAACCAGTGTCCAGCAGATTTTCACTTCAACCCTCATTTGATTCAATAACCTAGTTTTACCAACTGGATGGCCAATGAAATTTCTAGCTCCTGAAGAAATTGTTCCTTGCTGAAGCACAAATAAAACCCTACTTGAACGTATGTCTCTCAGAACCAACTATGGGCGTCTGAGAAATAATTCAACTGTTCACCATCACATCGTTATCACCCTTGAGCGTTAAAAAAGCATAGCCAAAGCTAGTCAAGTGAAAGCAAATTAATGGTACAATTACTCGTGCAATGAAATCTATAACACCAAAATTCAGTAGGATTAAAAGGCAGGATATCAACAGGAGTGAGACTCGGAAAGAATTTCTTTACTCATTGCTAGTTGCCAGCATTCCATTTAGAATCATTCGCCCTGAATTACGAAGGTACTCGCGATACGCTAATCAGGAGCGTACAGCTAAAATTTCACAAAACACAACAGATTCTGTGCATTCTGATTGGCTCCTGACCAGGTCATATGACCGCAAGGCAGCAGCCATACCCGCTAACAGGCAAACACACACCAGCGTGTGGTTAAGAAGCTTGGTAGAAAAAAAAAAACACCACCACCCTTAGTGGTTAGTCCAGATGAGGCTATTCTAAGGGTTACTCGACCCTGGTCTATGATATGATGGTGGGGGTTAAAGATCAGGGAAAATAAAGCAGGAAAAAGACGGCTGTGACCTCACAATGCTAGTAGAAAACAGAGAAGACCTTCCACCAATCACAGAGAATGATGGAAATGACACCTAGACCAACAGTGATGGTGATAGGTGAATACAAACTTGCAATACACTGGGAATTCCTGTGATTAGCTGTGTCTGAAATCACTCACTCGGGGACTCACTATGT
The DNA here is from genome assembly GCA_029721435.1 of Gymnothorax reevesii. NCBI lineage: Eukaryota > Metazoa > Chordata > Actinopteri > Anguilliformes > Muraenidae > Gymnothorax > Gymnothorax reevesii. The sequence goes on from CM056592.1 coordinate 24,877,594, forward strand.
AGGCGAATATATGGTGAGCTCATAGGCAGAGGGAACAAACGCTTTCGGACACTACCTAGCTCGTTTTGCCACCGCTGGTAATAGAATCATTGCTGTTGCAAAATTAAATCATATCCGTTCCACTGCAGCTGAAGGATTTGGCCATATTTTTGTCATAAACCAACCTAGTATATTTCCCATCGTGTTTGTGTTTACCATTATAGTTTAAATTAAATTTGCCTTAAATTGTCTTAAATCTTTTAATATGGTATTCTATTTTTTATCCACCAACTCATAATTAATTGTTTTAATTGTACCCGAATGTCCGTTTGAAATCACGTTACATGCAGTTTGTTCTTATTGAAATATCCTGTGCAAACAAACAGGTCTCCTGCGCTGCTCTGTTATACAAAAAAAAACAAAAAAACAAAACATTTTTGCGCCTGAAGTTGAATGAATATCTCGTGCCTGTTTTCACAAAGAAAAATAAACCAAACTCCGTAGACTAAGCGCAGCTTACATCTTTCGGAGTTTTTCTGTTTGTGTGCAGTGCATGATGGGACGTATAGCTGGGTTAGTGACCATCGAATGTTCACTACATTTTGCGGTGGACTGTGGGATGTAATGAGTTCACCATGTAGGGGATAATAATTCTTACAAACAATTTGGACAGCACTACAAAATGGCAAACCCACTATACAGTGCACTATATAGTGAATAGCGAGTGATTTTGGACACAGCCCATGTACTTCAAGGAAACCAAAAAGTCCAGTTAGCAGAATAATTTTACCATTTCTTATCAATGAACAAGAGGCCTTCTCAGTTTTCTATCAGTTTGGTAAATGACAACTGCCAATCTTATCCCAACCTTATGGTCCCTGTTAATGGTGCATGCGTGAGCCCCATGTCATGGGATTCGGATCTTTACCCAGAATAAATGCAGGAAAAATGACCCTCTCTCTCCTGCTGGGAAAAAACACAGTCTAAAACACAAGGTCTGAAACACAGGGTATAATAACACCGGCCACTCGTATTCCCGTCAGCCTGAGATTCTATTTTCGTTTCATCAAGCACCCTCAACACTAGGATAAAATGTAATCAGTTCTAACAGGGTGTTCAAATCATGGCTCTCACCCACTGTAGCTGAAATGCTTTAGAGTTCAGATGAGTAATGCTTCTGTGTCGATACACCTCTACCATTTATAACAGTGCGTGGTTCATGTCTAGCAAGCTCAAAGCGCAGGATTATTCTAGCTATCTATGCACAATCTCCATTTATGGGATACGGTACTGCTCCGCGTAACACAGAGATATGTAATGACAATTACCAAACTGATGGAGTTACATCTATTCCTGCAAATATATTATATACCCTGTTGTAATGAGATAGCATTCTTCACCATCAGAACAAAAATCCAGATCGTTTTCTAAATCAGCACTTAAAATGTGTGAAACCAAATAAACCTGATACAGTACAAAGTTTGAACCTTTCCATTGAGATATGGGAGAAATGGCGACAGTTTGATCAGAAAAAAAAAAAAGTGAGGACCGTGACGGCCAGGTCTTCCTGCTGACAAGCATCGGTCACATGACCTCAGCACGAAGGGCTCGAGGTAAAATGTCCTGTCATGTTAGAATTTCTCCCAAACGTGAACTCAGTCAGCTGATTTTACAACATCACTTCTACCATCTGGCTGAAGAACTGTGCCAATGTGTGAATTCAGGAGGTTATAGGGGAAAAAATAAAAATACCGGGGAGGTCTTATAGATTGATTTGTGGGGTTGCGAGTTTGGGGGAGGGGATGAAGATGGAGAGACTCACGCTTTGTCGAAGTAGGTGGTGTGCAGCGAGTGCGAGAACTTGGTGGCGTTGCCGTTGATCAGTGTGCCATTTCCCGCCGCGTAGCTTTTCCGCGCCGCCTGGTCCTTGGCGAAGTTTCTGCAGGCTGCTAGTTTGGACTCTAAAGCCTGGAGAGCATGCACACGCAGACACACCTGTCAAGAAATGGGGTACACTCCTCTAGAACTAGATACACCTGGGGGGTATTCAAATCTGCCCACCAAGGAGGGCATTACTTCGGTATTCACTCAACCTTCCCCACCATTTTCCAGCAGATTTAAACCAGGGACACCAATTGAGTCACAATCTAAAGCCAATTCATTGCATTGCAGATGCGTTTATCCAAAGCAACGTACAAATGATTTGACTAAGTAGGGGTAAAATTTCTTTGTAGCACAGTGCAATTAAGGTACAAGTTATTGTCTTATTTGGTAGCCTTAAACCACCAAACTTCCCAGTCAATTAAACTTTGGCTACAGGCCACCCCAAATCACAGGCATTAACCTTTCAATTAGCAGTCAAGTATCCACAAAAACATCAGTCCAACTGACAGACTTAAATTTGAGCGTCTTTGAGCAGCATCATCACACTATGGGGACATGAGTTGGGTCTCATTAGGCCCAGTTGGGTCACCACAGCAGGACGCCACTCAATTTAAGCCCAGCTGGGGCGCACACACATTTTTTTACCCTCTCTAGAGTTTTTATTTACTTTAGAATTTACTGCAGAAGTCATATTGTTGCTGTGAAACCAGCCAGCAATTTTTTTTATTATAAATCAAATGTGTTTTCTTTTCCCAAGATGCACAGTAAATCCTGATGAAAGCATTATGCGAAAACTCCTTTAGCCTGTTAATACGATGCAGAGATACTGCCTGTAAATCACTTTCAGGAATATAAGGGGGCCTTTGGCAAGACACCAGGAATGAGAGAAGCTCAGGTGTAAAGCTCTCACAGCTCAGCCTGAGGAAGTGAGCATTTGGAATGAGGTCACGATAAATAAGTAATGAGGAAAAGTTTCCGCGAAGTCTCACCCCGACTTTCCGTAGTAGGTCGCCGACGATGTTCAGCGCCGATATTCGCGCCGAGGGCGTTAGCGGTGAGCCTCCACTGCAGCCATTAGCTAGCACTAGGGGACGGAGAGGGGAGAACGTTAGCACTATAGCTCTGAGGACATCAAACAAGTTCGGGAAGAGCAGCGACACCACAAGGTCTCTTCAGGTCACAGCTACTACTGCATTAATCAGGATGCAAGTAGAGACAAACTTGAAGTCTAACTCCTCCCGCCCCAAGTAGATTCAAAGTCAGAAGAAACATTCATATTGTGGGACGAGGCCTCATAAACATTCTCTGCTGGCTGCAGCGCTTCACTGAAGCTACATCAAACTTCTACTGAGAAAAATATTCAAACCCAAGATGCCATATTTTTTATGGCCACAGCTTTACAACAAATAGAATTTCTATCTCATCCATCATTTTATACACATTTCCCAGTAATTCAGGAGGACATATTAGGGATCGTAGGAGACCTTGGGATCTCCGCTAGAATTTAAAATAGGTCTGAAGTCCCACAAGACTTGAATACGACAGCTGCATTTGATGAAACCCATGTATGGATGATGAGTAGACAAGACGAACCTTTGGAGTTTGCGAAGGCGTTGTCCAAGTTCTTGGCGATGGGCGTCGCTGGGAGGGAAAGCGAGGCCTGAACGGCCGAGTCGATCTTGTCGCCGTCGAGCGTGGGCGAGCTGGGCGCAGACATCCGGGTGACGTCCGTGTTCCTCTCCCGTACCGCCAGCTCCTGCCGCAGGTCTGGGGGACGGACAGACAGACGGCCAACAGGGGTTACTGATAGACATTCTCCAGGCTCCTGCACCCACAACCCCCCCCCATTTGGTCAAGTCACACTGTCAGTCAACAACTTCGTTCAGGAAGACACCCAGCATGTGGCAAAAATCACAGCAACAAAAAAAAAATCCTGCAAATCATTTTGATCTTGAATTTAGACTTAAAGAATGTAATGGAAACAAATGTTTTATCATTTAACAAATGTTCTTCCACGGATGTAAGATAATCTTGACTCCTTTCTCGATTTGTCCATAAGATGAGAAAATTTCACTTGATAACGTGGTGACTTAATATTAAAAAGAAAGAGGACCTCAAGTCTCATCAGAAATTTCAGATAATTTTTTAACGTAGACACCTTTTGCAGAAAATCAAAATGAGTCATTGGCAGCAAAGCATATACCACTAATTCAAAAATGTAATGATAAAGAGAATATGAGAATTGCTTTAGAAAGTAATTGCTATTACTTCATCAAAAGGGGAGATGTTTATAAAATGGTTGCAACTGTGTCAGTAATCACTCAGGATGGATGTGCATGCCATATAAAGTAGGGAGACTGGGGTCCGATGAGCTATGGGGACTAATAAACTGTACCAACATTTGCCCATTTTGAGCAGCTCTGACATCCATTAAGCTCGCTAAACTTGTTTGGCACTTTGGTCAACTGTGGTCGTTTTAAATGTACTATACAAATAAAATTTCATTGACCTGATTACAAATATGCGATATGGCTCATTGGTCGCCGTGGCTCATTGGACCTCAGTCTCCTCCACAGCTGACCGTATGCACTTTGACCTCAAATTTGTCAGCTGATTTCAAATGAAATTACACAGGAGCCCAGAGCCAAAATAGCAAATATTGTGTTGCTATTTTAACTCCCGCTCGCTCTCTCCCTCTCTCTCTCTGATGCAGGGCCTAAATCCCATTACAGCATAACCACAGCCGTGGGCTCAGATCCAGGACTGCGGCGTTTCATCCAGTCTCACATCCGCAGTGCTCAACACCCAGCAGATCCGCACCTGCACTGTACTCAGGTCAGTGGAGAGCTGCATATCCAACAGCAGCACACAGGGTACTTTAGTAACAAAGCCTGCTGATTAGGGATCAGATTTCCCCGGATCTATATCAAAAGGGCCGCACTGCCAATGGTGCACAATCACCTTGACCTTTAGCAGGAACTAAACCCTTTAAGTACGCGTGAAAGCAGAAACATGATCTGTTGCGTTTGTTTAGCATCAGCGATTGGCTGTGCTGTTAGCACAGCCTGTGCTAAAAGGCTGCGCACATGCTAATGGGCTAATTATAGCAGGTCCTAAGGGTTCGTGCCTCGAGATTGGGAGCCGTCGAAAGGGTTGAGAGACTGTAGGAATGCAAGACCATGACCTCACGTACACAGCGACGCAAACTCACCATTGTCTGGTGAACAAGAAAAATAGACGAGTCGTGTTTTCAGATTTACCCTCCGCTCTGCTGCAGGCTCCTGCAGTTTATGGTCGTTCGAATCGATCGAACAGACAAGACAAAAGCTTCTATCGAGTTCCAAGCATTGTGACTGATAAGGGTGACAAATGTATGACCCAAAAAATACATCAATAAAATTAATGCGAGAATCGCTCGACAGCAAGCGCTCCTGACCCCCAAAACATCATCCCATATATGACATCATGTCACCGAGTCACATGGTCCTACACCACCTGTGGGGATAAAAGGAGAAATTTGGGGTTGCACCTCTAGCCTCGTCCTTGAGTCTTTGCACAGAGACCAGGAGGGACTCCTTCTCGTCCAGTTCGCTCTCGAGAAAGGCGTTCCTCTCGATGGCCTGGTTCAGCCGCTGCTCGAAATCCTCTAGTGAGGTGATGGTGGCTCTGCGGGAAAAAATGACATTAGAGCACGTGACCTTTCACCTGCTGAGAGCATTATGGGAGCTACATCTACCCGAGGCATCTTTAGCAGATCCCGCATACAATAAGAACCGTAAAGATTTGGATAGTAACTTTGTGAAATGGGCTCCAATTTGCACACAACACATTATATTGCACAAATCACTGTGAGTTCATTCTGACAGTCTCAAAGTCTTCAGAAACTCAATCCCTTTCCAAATACTTAAGGACAATACTGTTCATCTATTCATTCTACTGTGGGTAGAACCCTCGTCTGTCGCTTAGAACAACTGCACACCGTCCCGCTCCAGTGCCCAGAATGACCGCTTTTTCCATATTACAAGTAGACATCGCCTTAGATCTATGAAACTGAATGAGCGTAGTTAACTGTGCATTCAAACGCTTTAATCGATTATTTAAGTGTCGGGGATCCATGGCAACCTGCAACACTTCAAGGCTGAGTGAACACAGCAGCCAATAGGAGGCCTGTAGAGCTGTGCATTTTCCAGTACTCCTAAAATAAGATCTTCCACCCCGGCAACTAACCGAATGCAACTGAACTCACTCACAGCAATTAAATCACATGAAATAAATGTCCTACTTAGTGTGGAATTGGGAGATGAGTTATGCTAAGGGGTATGCTTCACATCGAGACTGCAACAGCATTTAACACTAAATCGACTTACTGACTAGCCGACCGTCCAAATAAGCCACTGACCGACTGAACGATCCTGCAGTTCAAAGCATGTTTGGTGGGTTGCAAACACTCGACCGGTCTCAGAGTACTGAGTGAGGGTGCTCAGTTACTTACCCAATACCCAGAATGCAATGGGGTGGTCCAGAACCACGGGGGTAAAGATGTTCTACAGGGCCTCAGAAGGTAAATATTGTAAGGACTCAAGATCTGCAAGATTAATGCGGCTGCCAGGTCCCTGAGGAAGACGCTTGACCTCCCTACATTGCTCCCTGTTGGGATAGGCCCCTGATTGGTCCAATCAACTGTAAGTCAACAAAATAACTAATGTAATACTCCCATGTGTTGACGGTCACACATTTGGCTTTATAAGAGCACATTAACCTATTGAGTGCTGAAATAAATAATAAAAAAAAAAAATGTAATTATCTTATGCTGTTGAAAACCTATTATGTGGCGACTAGTTTAAAAAGAGCTCCCGCAAGGGAGCTATATTTCGATATCTCGCTTCATTGAGCAGCAACAGCCGAATTTAGCGCTCTGGGGGAGAATATTAGCCGCTGTGGATGACAGTTGTGCGAATCGCGGAGGGGAGCCGCACCTCTTTGCCCGCTCCAGGTCGTCGTTGGCCTGCTCCAGCTCCCGCACGTATTTGTGCAGCTGCTCCTTAATCCCGCGGGTCTGGCCCAGGTCGTCCTCCAGCACCGAGATCTGCTTATAGCTCTGTGCGTGCTGGTGCTCCAGCTTCTCCTGTAGGGGGCAGGAGGGAGTCATAACGTCAGAGCATATGTACACTCACAGCATATACATATATGCACACACAATACATATACACTCCATATACATACATTACACACACACACACACACACACACAAAATTAATACACACAGAGCATATACAAACGCACACTCCATGTAGGGACAAAGTGTAAATTGTGAATAAAATCACTAGGCGTTGACTTTCAAAATCGCGCCAGCCAGTATTTTATTCAGAAAGGAACAGAGATAACCTAGCAAATATTGAAATGGAGAAATTTTACAATTTTATCCACAAAATGAGCTTGTTTCAAATTTTATGGCTGCTATAGGTCTCAAAAAAGTTGGGGCAGGGGCCTGTTTACCATAGTGTAGCATGTCCTCTTCTTTTTAACACAGAGTGGAGGCATCTGTGCATTAAAGAGACAAGTTTCTTGAGTTTGGCCATTGGAATTTGATCCCACTCTTGTTTAATACAGCCCTCCAGCTGCTGGAGAGTTTTGGGTCTCCTTTGACGGACTTTTCCTATAATTATGCGCCAAATGCTCTCAAGCAGTGAAAGATCAGGACTGCAGGCAAGCCAGTTCAGCACATGGACTCTTCTACCATCAAGCCATGCTGTTGTAATAGCTGCAGTATGTGGTTTTGCATTGTCCTGCTGAAATACGCAATGCCTTCCCTGGAATAGATGTCGTCTGGAGGGGAGCATAAGTTGCTCTAAAATCTTTATATACCTTTCAGCATTCATGGTGATCATTAAAACATGCAAGCGTCCCAAACCATATGCACTAATGCATCCCCATACCATCAGAGATGCTGGCTTTTGAACTGAAGGCTGATAACAGGAGGGGTGGTCTTTCTCTTTAGCCTGGAGGACACAACACCCATGAATTCCAACAAGAATGTCAAATATCGACTTGTCTGACCACAGGACACTTTGCTAAAGTCCATTTTAAATGAGCCTTGGCCCAGAAAACACAGTGGCGCTTCTGGATCATGCTCAACTATGGCTTCCTTTTTGCATGATAAAGTTTTAGGTGGCATCTGTGGATGGCACGGCGGACTGTGTTTACTGACAGTGGCTTCTTCAAGTATTCCTAGGCCCATTCAGTAATGTCAATGACAGAATCATGCCGGTGACTGATGCAGTGGCGTCTGAGTGCCATAAGATCATGGGTATCCAGTAAAGGTCTTCAGCCTTGTCCCTTATGCACAGAGATTTTTCCAGTTTCTCTGAATCTTTTGATGATGTTATGCACTGTTGATGATGAGACCTTCAAAGCTTTTGCAATTTGACATTGAGGAATATTGTTTTTAAAGTATTCCACAATTTCTTTACGCAAGCCTTCACAGGTTGGAGAGCCTCTGGCCATCTTTACTTCTGAGAGACTCAGCCTCTCTAAGACATCCCTTTCATAGCCAATCATGTTACACACCTGATGCCAGTTAATGTAATTACTTGCTAAATGTTCTTTCAGCTGATTCTCCTATATATTATTTGCTTTTTCAGCCCTTTTTTGCCTGTGCCCTAAGTTTTTTGAGACCTGTTGCAGCCAGAAAAATTGAAATGCGCTCATTTTGTAAAATAAAAATGTAAAATGTCTCAGTTTCAACATTTGAAAGGTTATCCATGTTTTATTGTAAATAGCATTGTCTCATGTGATCTGAAAGTCATTGCATTTGGATTTTATTCACAATTTACACTTTGTCCCAACCATTTCAGAACTGGGGTTGTCCATACAATACATACACACTAACAAACACACAATATACACACAAACTCACTACACAGATACATACACGCACAAGCACGCACGCACCAATTCTTTCCACATAAGTCAAAGCTAAAAACCTTCTTTTACATTGCCTATTCTACCCAGTAATTCCTTAAAACATATCAGCTTAGCTTTCAAATAGCCTTTTAATGGTTTTGTTTACTAAATGGTCTTTTAATTTAACATAATTGTGCATCTAAATATGGGAGTATTAAGCTGTGTGCTTTTCTTTGTGCATTTACACTAGATAATTTAAAATTTTGTTTTGTTGTATTGCTTGCCTGTACTTTTGCTCATATTAAATGGTTAATATTTTACCTTTGTTGCATTGTTTATTACTCTATAAAACACACTGAATTTCCCTGGTGCATGGACTTTGCAAAACAAATCAAGGTGCCTTTGTTTCGCCTCACTTGCGTACACACACACACACACACACACACACACACACACACACACACACACACACGCACACACACGCACACACACGCACACACACGCACACACACACACACACGCACACACACGCACACACACACACACACACACAATGGAGACAGAACTGCGGTTGACCTACATTCCTGTAAATCTATATTTTAGAGGCTGGGTGGATCTTCAGCAGGCTGATAACACATCTGTGGGTCTGACCTGAATCTGAATCTCTCGCTCTCTCCGATCCCCTATCCTCCCCCTGAAGCACTTTCTCTTTATCACACTTTCATCAATAAAACACAGACAGCAGCCAGTAGGGACCTGCTCCATTTTTATAGCCTTGGGCTTTGTTGGGTTGGTAATAAATGCACCCACATGGGGAAATGCACCTATTCAACACAAAAACCATTACCTCTAAACCTGATTACTCAAGTTCTTAATGGTTTTTAATATCATTCTTGGCTCCTCTCTGGCTTGTCAACACACTGACATACAGTAGTTGTTGAAATATTTGTGTGCCTGTTCATAGCATTATGGCTCCACCCTTGTAGAGACCTGTTCCCAGGCAAGAGGCTTAGTCACCAACTGAATGACATCATTCTGCAGTTGTTCATTAACAATATGGCAACTGCGCAGTCGGTTACGATCACAGTCAGGACAGTCAGAAAGAGAAGTATAATCGGTGAACTAGTCCTGTCATGAGCTTTTTGGGCCTGTTGAGACCTGGAGCCGGTTTCACAAAGATATTTCAGACTGGTCTATAGGGTTAGACCAGACTAAAATTTGCTCATAGATTAGTCTAATGCAAGTTAGACCATTTCAGAAAAATAAAGGCTGACTAAGTTTCAGCCAAAAAAAAAATGAGACACCTCACCCCCAAGCCAACTTAGGCTTTAGACCTGTGTTACCATGGTAACTAATCAGACACCTCCTAGCCAGTGGTACTCAACAAAAAAAAAAAACAGGAGTGAAAGAAAGAAAGACATGGCTCATAATTTGTGGTTCGTTAACATTGAAATGGAGAGAGCAATGAGAAGGGAAAGAGTTGAGAGACTGCAGTAACGCATTTGAAATATACAACAGTGATGATTTTATTTTATTTTTATTTACGGTAGCGGCGATTTTTTTCCATTTCAGATTCTTTTTTATCGTTACACCTTTTTGTTTTGTTACTCCTGAATTTTTGGACAAAATATCTTTATGTGTATTGAATTTGTCAAGGAGACAGAAGTTTTCTGCTGGGCTAAAGGGAGCTGAGCGGCTAGATGTGGCCATTTTTTTTTAATTTGAAAAAGGTCTTAATTTACCAGCCCCTGATGTGTTGTTGTGTCTAGATTCAGATGAGGCGGATTGTAAATCACACCCTGCATAAATTTTGTGGCTCAATGAATCTCAAGTGGCCGCTTGTGGTCGCATTCCACATCTCATTGATGAAACGGGCCTTCAACGTGACCGTGGACACATAGGTGTCCATGCCAAAAAATATTTGCGGACCAATGCATTCCAGACCTGGATACGTCCTAAAAATAGTCAAGTGTATTAAGACCGGTTGTTGGTACTGTCCACACGTGATTGGATCATCCAGGACTGATGTCAATGCCAGGTCTGAACAGGCACCTTTAAAAAAAGGTGTGGAGGTCGCAGATGTCCAATCAGAATGTTCTTGTCAGAACATTCTCATGCTGATGTCACAATCACTTCTGGAGTTCCGGAACAGCAACTTCAAAAAAAGCCAAAACATTCCAGAAAAAGCATTCACCTCAAAGGGTTCACCATTGTTCCCTCTAAAGAAGAGTCCGGTCTTTGTCATGAGCGATGACATCATCTCTGTGGTACGCAGAGGAAGGACAGACACAGAGCCTCTTATTTAAGCCGCAGCAGGAAAACCTTAAGAGAGGTCTGGGCGCTGTGTTTACAGAAACAAATTGGTCAGCTTTCCTCATGTCCGGTGTCCTGCCTGTGTGAATCACACAAAGGAAATGCGCGATAGTTGCAGGAGGGAGAAGTGCGCAAGATGTTAAGAGATCCTAAAAAGAAAAAATAAAAAAAAAATTCTCAGGTCCAGAACGGAGTTTGCATTACGCATGCAAACCATGCCGAGCATCTGTGGAATTTTCCGGAACATGTGGGGGTGAGAAGACAGGAGGGGCAGAGGTGTGCACGAGTATGTCTTTGTATGTGTGTGCGTGTGTGTGTGCGCTGCGGACAGCTTCGGAAAGAGGTGAGCTCTTGTATGAGCTGATTTAGTGTCAGCGGAATGTCCCGGAAGGTCACAGAAAACCGCCGATAGCAAGATTTGAATTACGGGCCGCTGCCCCTCCTCTCCTGGTTTTCTATCCTGTCATTCTGTCACCCCATAAATGAGCTCAGCTCCAGATAACGAGAGAGAGAGAGAGAACACATCACCTCTCTGCCTGCTAAAACCAAATGCTGAATCTCACTGCAACACAACTCACTACAGTACAGCTGTGTAGAAGTAACAGCGAATACAGTAGTAACAGTTAAGTGGCTGAACAGGTACACTGAGAAGATGCGACTTCTGCATAATTCACACAATATGGCCATAAAATCCCACATATTATCCAGCCATGGGTCCCTATTATACTCAAATATAATGTTTTCAAATCCAATGTGTAAGAAAAGAACCAGAAGAACTTCACCAACACTTCTGTACTGGGCTGCGTTTTTCCGCAGAAGTATTCTATACCAAGATTAGATTTTTTGACAAATCCAGCTCTGTACGTAATCATGTTAATGGCAGGGTTGTGCAGACATTTGAAAAAGCAGAAGTCAATTTCTAGCCCAAAAGCTTTTAACTTGGAGGCCTTTTACATGATAATCATACTCTAAGGGCAATTCATCCACTGCATAGTTTGATGATTATATTTTGGGTGAAAAAACTAAAAGTTAAAAGTGAAACTTAATACAGAAGCCTAAAAGCTTTGTACTTTGGACCAAAATCTCATATTCAATTACGTGGCTGATTAAAGTTCACCAACGTATGAACATCCATAAAAAGACAAACAACTTCCACATGTCCCTATACTCCATAAATAATGTGCTATAAACTCAACACACACACTGAAATTCTGCATGTTGCAGGGCAGACGTGGAGAGTGTAGAGGTCACGAAGTTCTGCCGTGAGCCTGTTCCACCAAGTAACTCTTTCTCATGACTTAGGTTTATGATTACATTAGATGACGCACATTAGCTGATGCGGTTATCCAATGGGACTTGCAGATGATTCAACCCCATAAAACCTATCGACACATATATGGTTCCGTAAAATGCAGCGACTGCATTCAAACCTATAGAACTCCAGGCCCATTTTAAATTCCAGTGATGCCAAGGCTTCCAACAATCCCAAGTATGTCCTGTTGTATTAAAGGGAACTGTGTATATGATGCACATATGTATATTTTCCATCTGATGTAATGGTGCGACTATAAAAATATGGCATCTTGGGTTTGAATATTTTAGTTTAAGTGTGATTTCAGTGCAACAGCACGTGGCAAACTGACAATTTTGAGAAGGTACTGGATGAGTGAAAACAGGACTGCAGAACTCCAAATAAAACAATGTGTTGCTGTGATGCTTCTCCACCATCGTCTCCCAGTGCAGCCCATTTTCAACATTTGATCAGAAAAAAAATTACACTCTTCCCGACAACAGTGAAAATAATTTCTTGCATTCCATGTCCATATTGTTTTGTTATGCCCAGTTAAACTAGTTTAGGATTCAGCAAGCAATAATGATCACAAGTTCCATTGTTTAAACTTTAATGGCGAATTCCATCTACCATTGCCGTCCACAATAGTTCTTGCCCTCCTGATCGAATTTTGCATCCTCATCCTTTACAATGTTTTAAAGTTTACACTGCTTCCACCGTGAACTCTGATGATCATTACATTGGTCTAATTCACTGTAAGCAGCTCAGGATGAAAGCAGTAGTTAACCTCACCTTCAGGTTCTCAACTTCAGTCTTCAGTCTCTGGTTCTCCGCCTGCAGATCCCGGATTCGGCCCTCCGCCTGACCCAGTTGCGCCTCCAGCTCGGCCTCCAGCTCCCTGCTGCCCTCCTGGAACTCCAGCAGCTCGTCATGGGCATCCTGGTAACTGCAGAGGGGAGAAGGGGATTCACACCGCGCTACTGTGACAGGACGCAACCTGGAGGCTATTTCATCAAGCAGAGCTACACTAGAAGCCTGGGATATATTCCCAAAAGCTAAGTCGCTAACTATAACAGCAACTTACCAATTGGTTCAAATGATGCAAGTTGCTAACAAACGTAGCAACAGGGTTAGCAGAGCTCTGTGGTGCGTTTCCCGAAATCACAGATGCCAACTTAAACGGTTTGAACCATTGATTGCGAATGGACGAATTATGCAAGTTGCTACCTTAGTTAGCAACTATGATTTTGGGAAACGAATCCCTGGTTTGAATTATGCATGTTGCTAACATAATTAGCAGAGCTCTGGTATGCACTATGCAAGTTGCCAACATAGTTAGCAGAGCTCCAGATTGAACTATGCAAGTTGCTAGCAAAGTTGGCAGAGCTCTGGTTTGATTTATGAAAGTTGCTAACATAGCTAGCAGAGCTCTGGTTTGCACTATGCAAGTAACTAACTTAGTTAGCAACATGGTTTACAGAATTCAGGTTCAAACCAAGTGAATATAGTAAGCGACTATGCTTTTGGGAAATGTACCTCTGGACAACAGCCCAGAGTAAAAGTTAGAATTGCACATTTTCCTCTATAGTCCATGTTCCAGATTTGTGAGAGTTCTGGGAGGGTTCTGAGTTTTTCGCAGTGCAGCCAAATCAGCAGTGCTGGGGGTTATCCCACAAAGCTGAATTACAGAGTTACCAGAATAACTGCACAGAGGAGGAACCCAGAGCAGCCATTTCAACTCGAGTTCTGTCCCAGGCTTGGGAAGTGTACACATACATTTATTTACAGAGCAGTAATCCAGCTAACTCCGTAAATCTTGGCTCTTGAAACAGGGCCTGGGTCTGGTGGATTTTGTCTGGATCTCCAAAAGCAAACAAAAAGCTCTCAATGTAATTACAGTGTATATGACTCTGAGATGAGGGACAGCGTGGAGTCCGAAAGAGTATCTTAGGAAGAAGTCTATTTAGAGCAGGAGTCTCCGACCCTGTTCCTGAAGATCTACCATCCTATAGGCTTACACTCCAGCCCTGGCACAGCCCGGAGCATTCAACAGATATTGCTATCGAGCTGCTAATTAGTACAGTAAGTAGAGCCAAATCAGGGTTGAAATGTAAGCCTTAAGATGGTAGATCCCCAAGTGGAAGGCTGGTTACTGCGGTTTTAGAGGGTAATAGCGGCTGTGCTTGAGCTGTAATAATACATGCAGTCACACCCATAGAGAGGGAGAGAGGGCAGCCACAGTTAGTCTATTCATTACACAGTCAGGCTAAACTAACAGCTACTGCATGCACTGGCTGGACAGGGTGGTGATTTAATTACTGCTACTGGGAGAAGGGCACATGATAACAAACAGGGTCAATTAAAGAGACATAAACCGTGAATTACTTTCCAAGGAGAAAACAGACATCCACCCACACTCACATGCACATGCACACACACTCACATGCACACACACACTCACATGCACACACACACACACACATGCACACACACATACTCACATGCACACACACACACACACACACACACACACACACACACACACACACACACACACACACACACACACACACACACACACACACACACACACACACACACACACACACACACAGGGCCAGTGGCTTGGTCATCTGCTCATAATGCTTACTGACAGCAGGAAACAAACATGAGATAAAAATGTTTGCCTAGATAAACACATCTTTACTCAAGCTAATCAGGGGCCAGTCGCACCGTCTCTGGCAGGAACACACACACACGCACACACACACACACGCACACACGCACATACGCGCACACACCCTGAGTGACCACCACAAGCATCTCTACGGTGCCAGAGCAAACCATTAATGTCAACCCGAGTGATTCAAACGACAGCTGAGTCTACACACTCAGGGCCAGTGAGATTCATACGGTCATTTATCAAGCGTTAAGTGTTTTACTGTGAGGACAGAAAAAGCCCATCTTCTACAGTAAATACTGACTCTACTCATGTGGACCCAGACGGCAGGGGGGGATATCAGGTGGGCTATAGGTACCTGTGCTGACAACATAGTGTCCTGTCACTCAAAACCATTCGCCTGTCTGTTAGGTCATGCCCTGAGAGGAAATACTGTCCTGAATAGACAGCGACAGGACAGAATCCTTAATATAGCTTCAAAGCCTCGTCAGGCTGTTTACTTTAGTCGTCCGAGCAGAGAGGCCACCGGTACAGCAGCAGGTTTCCCAGCAGCCTGTCGACACCGTGACACGGCCCCTGCTAAAAACGGAGGCCCATCCCCCCAGGCCCCTCCCTCTGACTGCTGCGGACAAACACCAAAGGCATGAGAGCGGTGAGGGCGGGGGAGGTCTGGAGTCAGGATATCCTGTCAACGAGACGCCAGGTCTCACACGCGGCTCCTCCAAACTCGGGAATGAAGTCACGGGGCATCTTGGAGGCAGGGGGCAGGGTTATTTTGGGAGGGCAGACGGAGAGAGGGGCACTCAGTTTCCTGTGGTCTGGGCCAGGCCTGTCACTCGCTGATTCGGATATCCCTGCGTGTTCGGAGCTGGAGCAAACACCAATCACTGGAGAGGACCAGCTGAGGAATCGCCAGCCTTCCTGCTCATCTGTCCGTCCTCCACACTCCATACTTCTGAGTCAGTCTGTCTGTCCATCTCTGTCTAACTCAATCTCTACATCTGTCTGTCCATCTCTTTTCTACCGCAGTCAGTCCGTCTCTACTCCATCATCTCTATTCTATGTCTGTGTCTCAATTCTATCACTGTCTGTCCATCTCTTCCCTTCCATCATTGTTCATCAGTCCACCTCAGTCTCTCTGTTGCTGTCTGATGCATCTGTATCTCTCCATCACTGCCTGCGATCTAGTCGGTCTCTCTCTCTCACACACAGTTCAAAACCATTCAGAGTCCACTCTTCAGTGCTCTTCACTGTAAAGCACCATCACACCATCAGAAACACAGCTTTCAGTCCACGTAATACGCAGCACAGTAAATCCCTGTGGGGTGTGTGTGTGTGTGTGTGTGTGTATGGCCCTGTCAAAATCAGGCACGTCTCACACGGCTAATTTATTCATCTGCCCTAAACAGGAAACCCCTCCATGCTTTTTCCTTTTTTTTTTTTTACCCCCATCAGTTTTTCAAAGCTTGACAGCTTTCTGGCTACGCTCACATGCAGGCACAAACACACGCGCACGCGCACGCACACGCACACACAGTGAGCCACAGCCTTATAGCCAGTACTTTTGACTTACAGCACTGAGGGTAGTTCTGCAGTGGGAGCCCTGAGGTCAGCAGTGTTTCTCAATGCTGCGCTAATGTGGCAGGCTAATGCTACCAAGAGGAACCTGGCCGGATTCCCTACATTCTGTGCCCAAGTACACAGTACTTAACCTAAATAACTCCAATGAAATATCCCCCTGAACAGCAGGACTGTCTGTACAAAACTGTCTGGATAGACCAGCAAATCACTTAATTTAATGCAGACAAATTCCAGATTTAGAATCAAGCAGTCTCGTTCCTTTGGGTGCTGTGCTAGCTTTTTCCCGGGGGAGTACGAATTGAAAAATTCAGACGCACGCCAATGCATCTGAAATAGACTTGTTCCATTACAATAAGTTGCAGTCTGCACTTCAGACATACCAGGGGAAAATTCGTCTAAAATAGAGGCGCCGAACTGTACTGCCCTTTTTTTAACAGATATAAAGCACATTCCTGGGCTTTTGTTTTCCCCAAGCGAAACAACATTGAAGATTTCAAGTCATGAGGTAAATAGCTTTTTGATAACATCTGCTCCAGAATCTGAACTATGTCACCCTCAGTACGATTTCAAGTCCGAGGGCTTTCAGAAAATTGACAATTTCAAACGGATTTTCACCGTGTCAACAAGCTTCCATTAGCATTCCAGTGGGTCACATGTAGGTCAAACACAACTATGTCAGTATTGGTTCTCTAAACGCTGCATTTACAAGCTTCGACAAGACTGCAACAGATAATGGAGGGCGTAAATCGACTACATCTAGGCAGCACAGTTAAGGTTGGAAAAAAGTTTTTAAAAAATAATCCCACGGAAAAAAGGTTTCCTCAAGCAACAATATAAAAATCACACCAATTAATGTAAATAAACAGGAAAATACTCTATGCAATGTTTCAGAGCATCCAAGAACAAATACTTCACCAGAGTGATCAAACCTTAAGCAAAATACTCAAACTCCCATAAATCCACATTGCATCTCTGTGCAGGTAAACCTTCAGCCATCTTGAGCAGTCTGCAGCAGGGGAATATCATAGATACACCAGCTGCAGTTCTTAGCCACATCACCACTCAACACCACCCACCCACAAAGAGCTTATATGACAATCACCATCATCACATGTATTTAGCCAACCTTTCAATCTAAAACGACTCGCAAATGACTGAACCTAGTACAGGCTTTTTCCTTCTGAAGCAATGTGGGGTTAAGGGTCTCATTCAAGGCCCAAGAGGCTGCAGTGATCATGCTACCGCTGCAATGGGCCACCACTGAGTCTCAGTCAAATGTAGAGTCTGTCATCGAGTCTCTGTTAAATGCTGAGTCTCGCTAATTGAGCCTCAGTCAAACGCTAAGTTTCAGTCAGAGACTCAGTCAAATGTCATAGTCAACGGGCCATCCCAAGAGTGGACAAGAGATTTCACTCAGGGTATGAACTTTACACCTGTTAATAACCAAATGCTGATAATATTCAGGTTGTACATTGCATAAACTAATGGGCTGACTGAATAGTTGAAAATAGCTGAATTTGAGAGAATGGACAAGCCGCTCACAAGCCAGTGGAGTAAAGAAATTCTCATTTTGTGGCCTCATTTCGAAGTATTCATGCATTGCTAGAATCACAGCCACACATTTAGTCTTGTCAGCCTTGCTCACATCCAGCATCAAAGCACCGTACATGTTGGGCGACATGACTTAAATGCCACAAAGCTGGAAGTAGCAAAAGCAGGCGACGCCCAAACATGAAAAAAAGCCCAACAGAGGTGACATCATCTCTCGATGGCTCAAACCCTCCCACTGCAGAGATGACATCGAGACCCACCTGTTCTTGTACTTGAGCGAAAGAGCTTTCCAGTAATCGATTTCCTCGTCTTTCGAGGAGAACTTCGGCATCATCTCTGTGTCCATGGCAAACCAGCCTGATGAAATGAGGAAGAAAATTAGTCAGTTGGAAAATTTTAGAACAAGTAAATTTGTTATCTCAATGAACATGGTAAATGCAAACATCAGACATTTGGGTCATTCCATGTCAAATCACTCAAAAAAACAAAACAAAAAAAAAGGGATTCTACACCTCACTTGTATTCATTTTCTTCAAATTTGGTATGCAAGTTTGCTATGGCCCCAAACGCCCAAATCGTAAATTTCATCTCAATTAGACCTTCCAGTGCAAAGTTACGGCCTTCCTTTTTTCCAACAATACCTTGTTTATCAAAATCGGTCACGTAGTTTTGGAGATAAGGCCATTTGAATTTTGGCGGCCACAATCATTTTTTGCAAAATATCGAAAAAAAAACGAAGGCCATAAATTTGCACTGGAAGGTCCGATTGACCTGAAATTTGAGATTTGGGGGTTTTGGGTCGCGACTAATTCACCCACAAAATTTGAGCAAAATTGGAGATGGTGAGGTTTAGCTCATTGGATGATTTGACATGGAATGACCCATTTGAGTATCCATTATAATCATGTCTTCATCTGAAATTAACTTTTGTTTTTAAATCTTATACAAACACGGCAACAGTGACCTTTCTGATTTCACTGATGCTGCAGCGGAATCTTGATCTTGTCGCAGTGCATACCATTGCATTTTACTGGCTACATTGCAAGTTATCCAAAGCATTCCTCAGGGCAGGTTGACATGATGTGCAATCATTCTAGGCCTTTGCATCAGCAGCAGACAAAGCAGAAAAACTGTTTTTAGCAAAGTTAGTCATTAAAGGTCCCCTATTGTGCCACCAGGTAAACAGCCAATTAGCCATTATGAGCCAGTTCAAAATCTCCTCTTTCCGGACATCACAAGGGGGGGGTGACCACCCAGAACAATGAAATCAGATTGGCTGCTTGGCTGAAGGAGATCAGTTCCTCTTGCCTTTGGGTGGTTACTTGCCCATGTGATTTCAGGAGGGGAAAGATATCGAAATGGCTTGTAATAACCAATTGGCTGTGCACCTGGTGACATAATAGGGGACCTTTAATACTGTCACAAATACTATTGCATTGTGGGCTCATAGTTTTTGGCAGCATCATGTGACAGAGGAGAGAATAGGACAAGGCCAGCCTGGTTTAGCAGTTAGACCATCAGCAGCCACAAGAACCAGCATCGTAACAACAACAAGAGCAACTAAAGAAAACAACTCTTTGAAAGTCAAGGCACCCTCAGTCCACTTTCTCCACAGTCACAAAGACCGGAGACAGCCTTGATCTCACAGCGAGAACTCATTTAGCCCACATCCTGCCCCCGTCAAAGCAGCCCAGATCACAGAGACGACTCTCCTCAAACCCAGGCTTTTAAATCACCTGATATTTTCAGCGTGTCACGAATCTGCCCTTTCGTTTAACTCAATCTACATTCTCCCTAATAAACGCCCGTGAATCCACACATCTGTTCTGGGCTGTGCCATCAAGCCCTAAAACGAATACGTGCTCGGACACCGGCCACGCAACGGCAAAGAACTTTAGACTATCCCCCGCAAATTATGCGCCGAAAACTTACATCGATGCATTCCACTCAGAAGACATGTTTGTGCTGTACGTTATTTCCCAGTTGGCACAACACACCTTCAATGGTAGCACCCTGTGCAGACATGTCAAAGGCGTGTTAGCGAGCACGTGCCCAGTCCACGTTTCAGATAAACGCTCGAGCGTTTTCTTACCCAATGAAAGAAATATTTGAGTATAGGAGCAGGTGCTCCCAGCCCCATCCCCCTGCAGCACAGAGACTCCAGGTCCTTCTGCTCAGAACACTGAATTATGTGAAGAGCTTTGCATGTGACAGCAAGGACATTCAAATCCCGGCAGGTCTGCATTTTCGAATCAGGTTAGTTCTTGAATTCGTTCCACCGACAGTTTTCTTTGCAGAAAGGCTGCTTTCTCTGCTTCAAATGACTCAGCCCAACATTATACTTCAAACATGAAGAAAGCTGCATCCCATGCTGGGATACCAAACTTTGCACTATAAAGATACTGCTTCAGTCTGCCATGCTTAATATAAATATTGAGCTGCATTTTTATTGATTCAAATGAGCCAACTTGATGTTTGTGTGATGGAGTTCCCCTTCAACAGGCGTATTGTGGATCAGGAGGTTACACGGGGCGGGGTCGGTGTTATCACAGCCAGGTTAACCCCTCCCTGCACTGGGCCACCTACAGCCAATCATGGGCCACTCTCGACAGGGCTGCCAGTGGTTGCACAG
Source organism: Gymnothorax reevesii (assembly GCA_029721435.1). Taxonomy (NCBI): domain Eukaryota; kingdom Metazoa; phylum Chordata; class Actinopteri; order Anguilliformes; family Muraenidae; genus Gymnothorax; species Gymnothorax reevesii. The sequence goes on from CM056592.1 coordinate 24,898,409, forward strand.
TCAGGATCCAATGAGAATGGAACAAGGCCTTTACAGAATGAGTCAGAGCAGCACTGACATCAGCAGGTCTTCTACCACTCATTCTGGTCACTTGCACTGAGAACCAAAATCTTTTGGACGGTGACGCATTCTTCTTTGTTTTGGTTCTGTTAGCTGCAGTCACCATTTCTCAATGCAATTTAATGTCCATTTTACATGCTGAAGAGGAGACTAAAGGAAAAATTTAAAAAACAAGCAGGAACTGCAGATGGCTGCTGTAAAGCTTCAGCTTAGTATTATCTTTGCGGTTTATTAGATTTATGGGCTGTTATTACGTTTGTAGATGTTACAGAGAAGATACCCGTATCTGGAGTACATCACAAACTTCATGCAGTCATTGCAAAGGAAGGTCACATTGAGATTAAAGATCTCTTCTTCATGGGAATCCTCACTGACCTGTGAATCTATCCCTTGGCACCGGTCAAGCACCTTCCGCATCTACAACTGGGCCATACCGAGGTATTGTCAACCAAATGTCCCCTCCATGAAAGACACCAAAATGATCCACAAATGGAAATGCAGGGGAAAATGAAACTTTTTCCTCCTGAATATATTAGTGCACAATTATAACCATACATTGTAAAAAAAAAAAACACTTTTTAATACAATCAACAAAATTCTGTAAGGGGGACGGTTTAGTGTCTCATCACGGAGGGGGTGTTTTGTTCAAAAACCTCGGAATCGCCCTACTGCCTCCAACTGACATCACTTCTAAAATGACACTTGAAGGAGAAACAACGTCCAATTTCACCGATTCCCTCTCCTTTGATTCCCCTCTTCTCTCCCTTCTCTCCCTTGTCTCCCGGATGGAAAGAGGTAGGGCAGTAGGAAGTCTATAATAAATGAGCAATTGACTTCGCGACAACATAGAGAGCATGACAACCAATAGACAATAGACAGAAATAGACAAGCGATGCGATAGCGGACTGATCAAGTGACTTCTCAGCCTCAGCCCCCCCCCCCCACCAATAACTGAGCCAACGATGTCACTTTGAGCTCACGCTTGATTGGCTGGTGAGAGATTGTTCTTTGTGCTCGTGGGTCAGGGAGAAAACACAATCTTTCCATCACAAACCAGCACTCTCAGTCAATGCTTAATGCACCAGGCCCCCGCCAGGAGGACACACACACCGGTGAGAGTGTATTAAGGTGACTGACACTCAGGTGACAGTAACACTGCTCATCTCGAGCTTTTGTGATGATTGCAAACCACAGAGTTTGCAATCATCTCTCATTAAAAACCTCTCTCATTAAAATGCCTCTTTATTTAACAGTATATTCTAAATAAAAACTAACTAAACGGGGGCAACTGAATGCATTGTTTGACAGCATCCTTTCATAAAATTCCATTGACTTTGTATTTTTCAAAATAAAAGACCAAGTGGGCTTATAATTGTAAATGTGACAAATTGTGTCATTTCCCCTAATCCAGTCTCATTAAAATAACCCTCTTCTAACTACATATTACAAATAAAAACTGACATAAGGGCAACTGGACACATTAGTTAGGGAAACAAGAATCATTCTACCATTTCCTCCATTTTGTATTTTCAAAGTAAAAGACTAAGTGGGCTTATATTGTAAGTGAACATAATTGGGCCACTTCTCTAATTCCTCTCTCAATAAAGCATCCCATTCCTAATAGCATATTACGCTGGATTATGCCCATTTGTATACACACACTGACACATACACACTCCTTTGTCGTGTTTTAACAAAATATCTGAGTGCACTGCTGGTGGTTGATGGTCAATGGACACTGCAGGCCTTGACTGGGGTTTACAGTGCCCGGGGGGGGGAATCGATATTATTGCCTGTCCGTGCCAGGGGCTCACTGTCTGCGAAGCTCGTCTGAGCTCTGAAGTACCAGAGTACTGCAGGGCTGCATCATGGATTAAACAATATAAAACATCAAATAAAGAGACACTGACCTCCTCTCTGCCCTCATAAGCCTAGAACGGCCAGAAATTTCCAGAAACTCTCTGCTCTTCAAACCGCAAACCCTCAAAACACAGCAGTCTGCACAGATTGGCCAGTCATCATCAGGGGTTTGATCCACACAAAGGAAAGGTAGAGATCCACTGCACCAGGGCTGCCCAACCTTGTTTGGGGAGATCAACCATGCTATAGGTTTTCACTCCAATCCAGGCCGAGATCAAATGATTCAAAACACCCTCAGATCCTCCCAGGATTCCAGATAGTAAAAACAGGATTGGCTAGTTTAGGCTACAGGATGGAAAATCCACTCAATCAAGGTTGGACAGCCTTGCGATAGGTTATCTCTGCTCTTTTCTACACTTGTATAAGATCCGAGTGGCCTTGAGCTGAGTTTGCCCAAAGTGGTCCAGCTGGATTCAGTATCAGAGACTGAGGACAGCTTTCACACCGGGATCGTACGGGGGACTCCGTTCGATTGGGCGGGGAATGAGGAAAAATGTCACACCTTCATTCGGTTTGGATCACTTTCACACTGTAGTTTTGAAAGCGGACCAAACCGCCTAGACAACGTCATGCAGTTACAACAGTTGCTCGTTTGGGGCGGTATTTCCTGAAACGAGCACTGACTAGGAAGAAATAAAGCATGAGAGAGAAGGAAACCCGGCTCATCGATTGGCCAGGACCTCTTTTTAGTTCGCTGGACAGTCGCTTTGCATTTCCCACTGTAAGCGTATCGCACCAGAGTTTGTTTGAAAGCGTACCGAGACCACCGATTCCTGGTACAATTGCTGCCTTCACACCGAACCGAGAAGAAGAAAGAAGAAAAACGAACTCTGGCGCAATTGAACTGAACCAAATGAGGCCGCTGAGAAAGCACCCAGAGTCTTCATAAGCCCTTTAATGGCTTGTATAATACTCCCCTGTGCAGTCAGTCACCGACTCACGTGAACCATGACTACACTAATAGCAAAGCCCTGTGACCAGCACAAATCAGCGGCACGCTGGTAATTCAAGGCTGCCTCAACCACTTCAGCATTTTCTCGACCCACATTCTCCATTAATGAGGTCAAACCTAGAGAGCAACCACAACACAACACGTGCCATGAGCACATCTCACATAAACAAATGAGCCGCTCTGTACTCCAGGGTAGGGAAATGCCATGCACATTAGCCAGAGACAGGTGACTGAATAACTGAAAGTCTGTCTGACTCTACAGGGAATGGAGCTACTGAGGCTTAGCGCTTATCAGTAACTGATAGCCTAGCTTATGGGGATTTAGCCTACTTATGAAGATGTAGACCTGGGTTTGTACAAGTACTGCCTGAAATTATTAGGGCAGAGTCAAAAATTTAGCTTCTTGGCTCCCAGGTGACAAGAGCACATTGAATTCTAAAAAACAGCGTATATTGGGACATATTAGAAATGCAAAATTATTTTTTTTGAGTATTTGCATTACAGTGAGTGAAAAAAAGGGAGAAATTTCTGATATATGGAGCCTTAATGAAAAAAGGCTTATGGACTGGAACCCATGGCTGAATGGAGCTCTGAATTACCTGAGCAACACTAGCAGGAAAATGTCAGGCTCCAACCAATACTTTGGGCTTCAGCTACAGTAACATGATTGAAAAAGTAATAACGATCATGGGGGGGGGGGTAAATCAGATGTAGCCCTCCCTGGGTGGATGTAAACTGGGCGCTGGCGTGATCGGCTCATCCATCACTATAACTCCTCCGTTAGGGAACAGAGCCCTGGGGAGAGGTCATGAATGCAAAATCCATTCACATTAGGGTTTACAAGACGAGGAACGCCACAACAGTGTGTGTGTGTGTGTGTGTGTGTAACAGATGTTTATCCTATGCCTGACTCCCACAACCACATACATGAAAACCCATTCCATAACTTAAGTCTGCACTTTGGGGTTTATATGTTAGTTCCGCAATCCAAGATATATTTATAGATCAAAGGCAATACAAATGTGTACGGATAGCCCGAGGAGCTACTCAGTACGTCAATACCACAGCTACGCTAAGTGCACACCACACAAATGTTTTTGCTCGACGAAATGTCCATCCGTATTAAGGTCGATAATCAAGGTATACAGCTATTCATTTTGCAGCTCACATCTAAACTGAGTTGATGACTGCCAATCTTTAACCTTCGACCGGTTAGGTTTTGCAAGCGAAACGCAGGGTTGCACTACGAGTTTAAATGAGTCTCTCAAGTTTGATGGCAACTCACTTTACCATTAACTTTGTATAATCGCCAACTTCAGGAGTCAAGATGGTGAAAGAGAAATCCTCTGCGTCAATAAGCAACATGCCAAGGACTCATGTGCCAACTAAAGGTGTCAGTGAAGATGTTGGAATCAAATATAGTCAGGAATCCAAGTTTTTCCCACACATCAGAAAGAAGACTGGCTTCTGAAAGGAAGAACACCGTATTAAAAAATATTATTATTATTATTATTATTAATAATATAATAATATCTAGAGCACTCGGCAACCGAGTAAATGTATCCCCGAAGGCCCCCCAGTTGGGCCCAGATGGTCCCAGAGTACCCAAAATCAATAGGTGTCGTGAACTTACCATAATACATGTCCCTGCAAAATTTGAAAAGAATCGGTGCACTTATGTGGCCTGTAGAGCGTTCACAAGAAAATCTCTGCGGACGCGTGACGAGGCCAAATTCGTAGTATCCTCCAAACTCGTTCGGGGGATACAATAATAATAACAGGCAAGAAAATTTAAAAGGGAGGACCTTTTCTATAGCACAGGATTTTTTTCCGGACATTTACAGATTAGTAACCTCAGGAATTAACCACAGCGGATTAGCAGGGATTTCTAGCACGAGTCAGCTGGCTTGGAAAAGCCGCGAAGTGACAGTCTAAAACTACAAATTCAACCCAGTGCTCCAACCATGACCCTGCCCACTCATGTAGAGGATTAGCTGTAGGTGTATGGGAGTGGAATCAGGCACTGGTGAATTCACAAAGCATTAGGAGACTGCAGCACTCCCTTTAACCCATGCTCCACCACAAAAAACACCCTCTCTTTCAGGGACAGCCTTAGGTTTATACGCACTTCCACAAAAGCAGGCGTCTGTTGAACAGGGAGCAGAGGATATACAGGTGGAGAGGACAAGTGTTCAAAGATGTGGTACACAGACCTCACACTGAATGAGAGTTTTTGACTTTATGTTTCTACCTTACAAACTGTACCTCTTCTCTTCAACGAAAAACAAACCAGCGAGACAGAAATCTGACATTTTCCAAAAAGGAGAAATCTCTAAGACAGCAGACACTGCCATTTCCTCTACATCTGTCCTTCAGTGTGACAAACACCTAGAGGTTCATGAGCGTGAAACTAAATGACACGCCATCTGCAAACTCCTGGTCCTGAGGGCAAGAGCGTCTGCTAATTCTTCCTCCAAAACATCGACTGCACTACCAGATTTCACCCTTGAAGTTCTTGAACCAATGAGGACAAACTCATTTGAGAAATGTAGTTCTCAAATTTCTCTTGAAAGCTCACCTGCCAGAACTGGTTATTTGTCACGTTCCACCTTAAACACATCACCTGGAACTAATCAAACCCTTTATTATGCTTATTGAATTGGGCATGTTTAAGGTGGAACTTATCAAATACCAAGTTCTGGCAAGTGAGCTCGAAAAGGAGAAGACTGAGAACCACTGGTATTGTGCACAGTTAGAGAAAACACCTGTAGCCACAGCAGTTAGCGCAGAACTACACCCTGCACTGGAGAGATCTCTTTAACAGGGATTTGCCTGCCATTTGCAAACAGGAGAGGCTGCAGAGAAAAGTATTAGCTGGGCTCCAATAATCCTTTGAAGCAAAGGTTTTTTCCCCCCCTTAAAGTTCTTCACCATTTTAGAGCTGAATCTGTTTGAAGGGTAGATTTTTCGGAACATTTCGTCAGCATACTCAGAGAATGTTATAGGCCAGCATTTTAATGCTCCATGAAGAGTATTCCAGCACACATTGGTGATTTTACCCCTGAAAGGATTAAGTATAAACCAGAGAACGCAAACTCAGAGTAGACCCAAGAGGAAGGAGACAGGGTGCAAGCCAAGGTGCAGAAAATGACTCTGTTTGGCTCATACAGAGGGAAACCCAACCTTCTTCAGCTTCAGCTTGGTATAATTTTTCCCTGAGCTCAGCTAAAAAGCCATTTAAACCAATGCACAGTCTGGAAAACATTACTGCAGGCATCGAGAAAGGCTTTGGGAAGTCAAGGAGACTAGGCGGCAGGAACATCAGTATTCAGATTCCTTTTTGCTTTTTGGGCGAAGCCTTCCTGAAAACCCGCTAAGATCCCGGCAGAGAATGAGAACTGGCATGGCAATACGGTGTTCGGTTACGTTCAGTAGCTAGCCCGCAGGCCCTGTTACACAACTACTGACACTAGAAAAAGATTCTGTTACCATGGGTGGAGGCAGGCTTATGATCATTAAAAGGAAAAGTGAAGAACATGCCTCTAACATTTTTGCCACACACATTACAGCTTTATGCTGCATAATCGACAGTGAGGACCAGCTGTTGATTACATAAAGCACCACAGTAATGTTTCAGCACAACAGACCACATTTCTAACTCCTTGATATACAGGCATCACTAAGATCAGGTAGGACTTTTCCAGCAGGACATGGGAAGAAGGAATGTGCCCTACGGTGTTAAATGCTGATGTCAGCCATAGGTCAGCCACTCAAAATGTGGATCGTACCGCAGGGAAATCATCAAATAAAGTCAATAGAATCATCCATTATAGAAAAAAAATATTATCAGAACGTCAACATCCCCACTGTTCTCATTAATTCCCATATCAATACCATTCATATTAACCTCTTTGTGCAGATACAGACACCGGAGTCCGTAAAATCCGAAATTTAATTCCTTAACAATTCCGTAATTGAATTTCCAAATGTTCGCTTCACTGGATGATTTTCCAAAGCATCTGTGACACAAACACAGAGTTATAAAGCCTAAATAGTCTCATGCATAACAGGAAAAATTGGCAATTTTGTGTATTTTGTGCAAAGGGGTAAAGTCAATTTCATCATCACAACTTGTGGGAAAGTCAATATTATTATCATTCCTTGTGGCGATGTCACTCAGAGTACTCCATTAAGCTCAGCGTCAAGCCCAAACACAGACAAAAAGCAGCCTTAAAATAGCCTCAAACACGAGATGATAAATGCAGCCCGGCGCAATGGCCGCTCAGGGGAACTCCATTAAGAGAAACAGACAGTGGCTGAGGATCTGTGGAACTCTACAGAAGACTCGCCACATCAGGAAGTACCTCCACTCTACCCCTTAGCTTAGCAGCTTCTGATCCAGGAATTCCCAACTTTATGCAGAAAGGTGGTGTGGGTGCACTCTGATTATTCAGTTACACACTTAAGTCTACAAGTCGGTCTTTCGCTGAGATTGTAGGCTAGGGTAATTAGAATCAGGAGCGAATTCAATAGGCCAAACGTTTGGTTACGCTACGTAACAGACAATTTTGAAGGCACTGTCAGCTGAGAACATTAGGAATCAGAGGCCAACATTCCGAGGAGGTGGTGTGCGGCTAACATTCAACATGGTGGTGGGACAAGCAGCTTTCTCAGTGCAGCTTGCGCCAAGGCATTTTCATAGACTTGGGCTTGATTCGCCCACCATGCTGTCTGTAAACTGCTGACAAAAACCGAATGTTCAAGAGTACATTGGGCCAACTAACTCTTAATGTAAATGCATGTTCATTCAAAAGCGTATATTTGGCCAACAATAGCATTAGCTATTGTTTGCGTGTTGTTGATGGCATCCCAGGTGTAAAACTGTGTGGTTGGAATGCAACTCTGCACCCATGTCAGCCCTTTCTAAATAATGTTGAGAATCCTTGTTCTAATTCATTGAAACTTGATTGCAGTTGTACTTTTTTATTATTCCAACTTCTTGTTGTCCACACAGATCGTTTTATTGATGCCAATTGTACAGGTTCATCGATGGGGTCGAAGTCCTAGCCATGTGCTCACTTCAGGCTCATGACAGGATACTTCTGTCGAGTTTTCAGCACCTTGTAAGAGGCTGACAAACATATCCTGTTTGAGATGGTCAGCTAAATGGCAATAATGCAACATGTAGAGAGGAACTGACAGTGGCTGATCCTCAGTGGAGCTCTGGAAAGAACCAACTGAAATAAACAGAGACCTGACGCAACACAGCCGATAAATGCCATTCGTAGCAGTGCTGCAAGCACAGTGTGAGCCTCAAGGAGAGGAGAACGGAACGCCTCGGTCTGTTCGCTCCTGAACTCAAGATGCACCAAATACCTCCAACTGCCTGAACAAGGGGGGGGGGGGGGGCAAGTTACCAGACTACACCGCTGTCACCACGACACTTCCTCTGATAAATACCTCTCACTACTCTCAGCCCCTGGTACATTTCCAAATTAAGCCAGCACGCGAGACCATGGACGAACACGCCGCAGACTCCGGGGATGATAAATTATTGAAGCAGGAATAGGAATGTGCCGCCTGTTTTTTTATGCTGACAAGGAAAAAAAAAAACTAATACGCGTGTGGCCTCGAAGAATGATAAACTAATAAAACAACACCTGCTACTATGGTAAAACCTATGGGAAACCGTAAAAAAAAAAAAAACAAAAAAAAAAAAACACATTCAATACAGAAGAGTGAGTGTCTCTACCTTCACAATCGTAAAAACGCTCACATGATGCAACTCTTGCTTCACCCGGGAGGAGCCTCAGATGCAGCCCTGAAAGAGGGGCTGTGCTGGGGAGAGGAGCAACCCGTCCCTGGCCCATCTGGATGTCATTAGCAGAAGCAGGGATGGGAAAAAGTGAGCGGGGTTTTTGCATGGCATTTCCTCCCTGAGGTTCCTGTGTGTTATACACAGAGGTGGCAGTGAGTCACTGCGGTGAGGGAGAATGCTTTTGGGATGAGACGCTCCCAGTGTGTTTCCCTAACTCACGTGGGCCGCCGTGTGCCTTGGGTTTCCTCTCAGTGGGGACAAAAGCCCAAAGGTCAAAGCTCTGGGGCCATGTTCAAGGGCAGCTAGCTGTACTGCGTACGCCGGTTTGCACATAAACAAGACAGCCTGGACAACTGCCCTGAGGAAAAGCCAAAAAAGCACGAACAAAACTACAGCACCTCACACCAAGTTTGAAGCAAGAGAAGTCATCGTCAGGATTGAGTCCCTTTGTAGAGAATTGTGACATTAAGGCCCCAGAAAAATCTAGTCACATGACATACAGAGCCATATTGTTTCCAGTGCATTACTGGGCGCATTTGTTTCAATGCCAGTATGTTCATACCCAATGTACTGTCTCCGTGATAAATCTTCTAAATTCATCAATATGATGGTTTGCTACATCCATGGGTACAGCAATAAGTCAGACAAAGGATACGACGTGTACGAGTGTCCTGTTGATCTGGGCTGAAGAAAAATGCAAGCGACAACATAAGTCCATTGGCAAGGACTGAAAACGACCTTTCGCCATCATTAGTTTTGGTAATCATTGAAAACACCAACTTCAAAACACCAAAGAAAAATCTAACGGATGGTAGGAGGACATTGAAAGTAAGTAATATCTGTTTGTCACATGACAATGTAAAAGTCAGAAATGCCATTAAACAAACTAAATTATATTAAATGAAGGCAGAGGAAACCACAAATAAAGAGATCCTATTTTCACACAGCGAGAAACTGCCTAAAATACAACAAAATACCAACAAAGTAGAGAGAGCAAGGCATTACACCACTCCTCCTCAATCCATCAGTTTTTCTTCATTTTCTCCGATCTGAAGTCTAAACATTTTCCATCCTTCGGCTTACAGGTTCCATCACCAGTTGGATTTGTGTTTTTTCCCCTCAAAATTAATACACTTCCCTACCAGAAAAGAGGAAAATAAAAACAAGTCACATCAGGCAAAACCGCTCGGTTTTGCATGATGGTAACAAAATCACATCAAACCTTGAATTGTAGCAACTCCCTCAATTCAGGTATTCCAATTCACTGCGATTTATTCAGGGCAATCGTGCCTGAATTGATCACACAATGTTTGGGAGAGTGGATGGTTCTCCGGTATAGATGGACATACACTACATCAGGGATCCTCAAATCATAGCCCTTGAGGTCCAAGAACTGCTGATTTTCCACTCTCCCTTCACTAAGAAGTAAGGTGTAAGGCAGTCAGACGAATCAAAGCACTAATTGTTCAGTTAATTATTTGAAAGAACATAAAAACCAGGGTTATATTTATACTGGGGGTCCAGATTTGGATATCCCTGTATTACACCCTGCATCCAGAAACTACACACCACATCTCGAACCAAATAGTACAATATAGTACGAGTTATCGGAATATAACCAATCAAAATGGTCGCCGCAACAGACTGAAAACCAGACATTTGTTCTTGAATGCTTGACTGTGTCAAATTGCCAAGTACGCCACAGGGTTTATATTGAACTTGGCACCCGAACTCAAAGCTAAAACAGGAATTCTTACTCAACTCGACCAAGAAAAGCCACAAACTCGACCAAGCACCACCCAGGGTGGTGTTCATCAATCACCACTGTATCCATTAAACGAAATACTGAGAAATTAAACGCTCGGTACGTCAAACATCCCTGATTTAGATCAACGTTATCGCCGAATGGTCTTGCTGAGGTCTAAATCAACGCAACGGCAAAACCTTTTTTCGTTTATCTCTTCATGTCGGCAAGTCACATTAAGCAAAGCGATATGCAAACTCAGTCCAAAGAAGCCAAATTAGTTTAGTGTATAATGCAGGGTGGGCAATTACCCTGACTAAATAAGTTAATTCATTGCATACACAAATATAGATTTGTGCAAAGATTAAATCAAAGAAAAAAGATGTATGTGAGAGAATAGTCTGTTGGCCATTCATGATCATTTAAAGAAATGCGCATGAAATGTCAGATTTAAGAAATTGTTTGGTTAATTCAGATTATCAACTATTTAAAGGCCAGAAGTTGGTGTGAAAACTAGGTACAGATACGGCCATCGTTGCCCACCTCTGGAATAATAGTTCAAACCCCGATCCTAAAGCCGTTTTCACACGTATTCCCGTCTTTGCATTGACTTTGAATGTAATCTGTCGTGCGAAAAATTCTTTTCGCGTCCAGTGTGAAAGCGGCTTAAGTCTAAGGCAAGAGGCCGCAGTGGCAAACGGAGGCAGACAGACGATCAACAGCCCAGGATGTGTTTTCTCACATTACTCAGCGCTACTAAAGGACACAACGAGCTGTTGCTTGGCTGAAAAAATACGCCATTTTTATCTTTACACCAAATGCAATTAACTGCACAGTAACGTTAGCCACCTTCATTAGGATGTTGGTTGACAGCTTCATCAGCTGCAGTTAAAACATCGATTGCAACCAACTGAGCAACATGCCGATGTCACATATGAATTCCACCAAGTACCATTAATGTCTCGGCTGAGAACCATTAGTTATTCACGCAAATAACTACACTAATGTCAATATCTATCTAATGTCAGAACAGCAATCAAATAGGTCCAGGAATACGGTCACTCCTCTCAGCAGACAGCTGGGTAACTGCACACCACCTCACATTTATAACTAAGGTCAATTTCCATCATATGTTAATTTAACTAACGTTTATTAGCTGGCCGACTGACAAGCAGCAGTGAAACTAGCCAGTCCATTTATCCTGCATGGCTATGTTGGGCTAACGCCAGACCCGCTTTAGGCGTGAACACAGCTAGCTACAATGCTAGCGTCATTTCACGACGGCTAATCCCACAAGCAGGCGAAGTGAGGGCGGCTTTCGAGCTCCTGTTAGCCGTGACCCTTGTGCCCAATAACGTAGCGTGAGGGTGAGCCGGCTAACCGGCGGAATTTCGTCAAATCGGTTAATATTTGCTCCATTAGCGGAGCGATTCCTAAAGTAAAATCCGAGCCGATCTGTGACATTTGTGACACGTTTAATATTTGTTCCATTGGCGAAGCGATTCGCAGAATAAAGCAATCAGAGTGTTCGGTTACATTTGTGACACGTTTAATAGTTAGAAAACGCATTATTGCTGACTACAAGCACCTTCCCGACAGGCGGATTTAGTGCTGAGGATCATGACACGTCAAACTGAATCTAACCCAGTGGTCAAGAGACGAGGCAACGGCGGTGCCCGATCGCATTTCTAGATGGACAGAAAACAAATACAACTAACATTTAGCAACATAACATGTTTCTTCTATTTTTTTTTAAAATTACAAACCACAATCATAATATGTTTCTTCTATTTTTTTTTATTATTAATTACAAACACAGACCATAATCAAGCGCAATGATATATTTCAGTACAACCTGGTCATTTCCAGCCAATGTATCGGCGAATCCCGGTGTTAACACATTCCCGTCGTCTCTCACCGCTCACTGGAAATGAAACGGCAGCCTGTGGCTCCGGGGAGATCCGAGAACATCTTCCGGCTGACGAGCTCGGACAATGACATCATTCATGTCGTCATCGAGACGCTAATCATGACGCAATCACGTGATGTTTATACAAATTATTCAGTACTAAATACCTGTTATTAGCGCCCTGGATCTTGCTTTGAATGCGCAAATGGCTATGATAATACAATTTGCCCTACTACGCAGGTCGGGTTTCTTGCGGTCTATTTTTCCTATCAAATTATGTGCAAATTAATTTATAATTTTATGGTAATTTAATGGATTTTATAGGAAGAAGACTGATGTCTGTATTTATTCACCATAAATAAACAAACAGTTCTAACTAGAACACACCACAAAAAAGAAATCCTAGACGAGTCAGGCAAATGTTGACCGATTCACTTTTCCATAAAATTATGCAAGAGCGCAGCTATTTAGACAGACCTTTGTAAACAAAAACAACATGTGCCTTGTCCACCCACCCAACAGACTCAAAATAGCATATCTGGGATTTACTTGCGTACTGGCACTCGTGCTGTCATCACCACAGCTGAGTTGGCTATGTTCGCGAAGCTGTGTGTTGAAAAGCTCGAATTACAATGATTGCAATGATAATATCATTAAGAGGCCAGACATACTTCATGCAAAAACGACATTGTCGCAAAAAAGCAGCTTTTCAAACATCTGGGCCTGACCCCACCCAAGTGAAAACCCACGAGAGACCTTGCTAAAGAAAAGGCGGATGACAGAAGGAAACCACGTGCTGAGGCTTGTATTGACTTTGTAATGGTAGGGTATGACGGCTCCTTAGGGACAAATGACAGGTATTTTTCTACGTTCCTCGAAAAAATATCAAAGCACATTTCGTTGAATATTATTACGCCTCTAAGCTACAATTCTTCCCGCATCCGCCAGGGTTCAGCACCAGTACATTGTTTTGAAAAACACATACTAAAAAAATCGATAGGCGCTTAACCCTTGTGTTAGGTTCCCTTTTACGAACTATTGGAATTATTGGAATTATTAAAGCAATAGAAATAAAAATATTTATAAAAATACTTAACATATATTGTTTTCATCTCAATTCCAAAAAATATAGATAACATATATAATTAAAATCCAAGACAATAAAGACTGCCATAATTGAAGGTGGTATAAATAATGCTTATTTATTTAAAAAAATGAAATGAAACATTATTTCAATTATTTTTTATTTTATTTTATTTTTTTGAACTTATATTGTCCCCTCTGTATGTGCCGTGTCACCAGTGCCTTGCCTAGCGCCTCTAAAAAAAAAAAAACATCTTCTTTGGAGCTTCCTTTGGCTCCAGTCTGGGTTGACTGCCATCCAGATAACAAACGCATTATAGGCTGACACATTCAGATATTGTAGCAGATCATGAGTGGCCACCGTAAAGTTCTTCTTTGACAGCTGTACCAGGCCAACAGTTGTCTACCCCTCCTTTTTTGGCGTTTTAATCAAGTATCACCTCTGGCTTACAGTCTTCCTGGTCACTGATCCTTCCATCCCAATGAAGAGCGCTTGTATGAAGGATATAAATGTGTGGGGGCATTGTAGCATGTATACTCAATGAATTTTTTTTTCTTTTATATGTTCTTCAAAGAAAATTAGCCAAAGACAAAGAATTTCAGGTAAAAAAAATGTATCCATGTACCATTTTTCTTTTGATAAAAACTTGAAACTGGTCTTATTCTTCTTCTGAGATTCCAGCAGACTGTACATCATACAGATGCCCTTCACAGTTCATTACAAAACACTATTCAAATCTCATCATTCGCTCTCACACCTGTCAGCAATTTAGAATCTCCAGTTAGCCAAACATGCTGTCTTTGGACTATGGGAGGTAATTGGAGTACCTGGAGAAAACCCTCACAAACACAGGGAGAACATGCAAACACCACATAGAAAGGCCCCAAGCCGGAATCAAACCCACAACATTTTTGCTGTGAGGCAACAGTGCTAACCACTATGCCACCGTGCCACCCTTAAAACATGTCAATTTGACCCGAACAGAACACAAGGGTTAATAATGCAAACATTTGACGTAAATTATAGAACAAAGTAGCATATGTGGAATGTCTTGGCTACCTCATGCTCTCAAAATTTTTTATTCATGGTGTATAAACTCAGAGGAATATGGACAACCCAGTGGCAGATCAGGGCTCACCTGCAAATGTAGACAAAAAGCTATGAAATATGCATCAGAGACCTGGCTTCCGTTCATTGCTGGTGCTTGTTCTTGCAAGTTTCTTGGCCAAATTAATGAATTAAAAATCATTTATTTATAAAAGATGCTGAATCAAATGCAACACACTTGGCATGGAAGAATTATGAAGAGTGAATCAAGTGCGATTTTCAAAGTAACTCGTAAAGGAGAAAATAAGGAAACGGCCAGTTTGTGACATTGTGAGAGATGACAAAGCCTGCCAAATGTGTTGAGTTTCGCTGGGACTTTTCTTAAATCAACTGAACTGCTATTTTCAGTGGATTCTACAACATCAACACGATCTATTGAGTAAACAGAAGGAAAGTTAGGCATTCTGAGGGCTCATCATGGTACTGTTGATCCGATTGTGGCTCCATTTCAAAATAAAACTCCAACCCTAACACCACGGACACAAGAACAGCAAATGATTCAGGGGTTATCCATAAAACGATAACGGAATCAGTTTGCGGCGGGGTTGATCCAACGTCACATTGAATTCAGCCGATAACAAGAGTTTCTTATTCAGAGACAATTTCTATTCAACACCCATTACAATTATATTACATGCTGTTTACTACAGAAATTTAGTTTAACTGGCTCGTTCAAGGGTACAGCAGAATGGCCCTCTATAGGAATAGGCCTTTGCTTTTTTTATGCTGTTCGTAAAAAAGCAGCTGGTACTGCAGTGGACACTTCAGTTTACTAGAGAAGTGTGAGAGGCTCCCATAAAAATCCCTCCAGTCCAGGGGAAATTCAACATTGTTTCTGTTGACTGAGCTCACAGTTGATCAAAACATCACAGAGAAATCCAAGTGGATTGAACACTGATGCTTGACAAGTCAATAAAACATGTTCTCTAGAGCAGTAATATGTAAGCATTCAGTAAAAAAAAAAAAAAAAATCAGTTTTTCAGTTTGTTTTTCAGCAGAAAATGTGATGAAGTGAAATGGTAAAGTAAGGTTACAAGTGAACACCATGTGAGTTTTGAGGTTTCATCCTACAGGAAGGAACTTAATCTCATTTCTTGAAACACTGTTGCTTTGCTGGTTGTCATGTGGAAAAGTGTAAACACCTACCAAGTGTGCTGTTATTTAATGGCCCAACAGTATGAAATAACAGAAGATAGTTGCATAGCCAAGTATAAGTGCAAACAATAGGACAATGTGTGACAGGTGCCTATAACTGACATGCTGCATTGACTGGCCCATAAAACTGGCCAGCTGGCCACTCCCCTCTACTGCTGTTGCTAAGATACAAATCCAAACAAGCATACCGATCATGGCGTCCAGATCAAAGAAGCCTGAAGCAACTCCCTTTTACATGGAGGACCCAGCCTTTGGGGAGAGAGACTCACTCTACAGGAAGCTGAAAGACTCGCGCAGAGCCATTAGAAAGGTTTGTTGTTTCTAAGATGCATGACGGCTTTGAAAACACGGACGTGCACCAAGGGATGCACGTGCGAACACAAACACACACACGTACTTACATGCACACTCTCTCTCGCTCTCTCTTCTCTCTCACAGACACACACATACAATCTCCCTCATTCACGAATGCACACACATATTCACGTGTGCTTGTACACTCTCTAACTCAAACATGCACAAACACACACTATTTTACACACAAATACAGTCTCTTTCCTATGCAGACGTATTCGTACACATATACAGTTTCAGGCGTACTAATCTCTATTTCACTCACATTCACGCACAGCTATGGTATGGAAAAATAAAGTGGTTGAGCTTTGATCACCTCAATGGCTGAACTCCATAAAACGTATGAGCCCATATAGGGATTCCTCAAATGCAGCTACTGTATTCAAGCCTGTGGAACTTCAGGTCTATTTTAAATTCCATTGGAGATTCCTTATTTTTCAAGGATCCCAAATATTGCCTGTTGAACTGCAATGAAATCCACATAAAATGATGTACAAGATGTGGATATTTTCCATCTAATGTAATGCTGTAGCCATAAAAACATAGCAATATGGGTTTGAATATTTCTTTCAATATAAGCGAGATGTAGCTTCAGTGATGTACTACAACATGCAGATACAGAATATGTAAGTGACAACGTCCTTCAACATGAAAAAATGCTTTCTCTGACTTTGAACCAACTTACGGCACAACTTAAAAGTAAAATCGGTGTTTACGGGGTTAAGAATGTATCCAAGAGCGTTGAGTTGCTGTGGATCCCTGTAGAAGAATGAACTAATCGTAAAGCCGTTCGTCTTGTCAGGCAGACTGTACTGGCTGCAGCTCCACACTGTGGTCAGGACCAACCCCAGGACTGACTGCTTTCACATTCAAATGAGACACTCAAGCCAAGAAGGAAAGGGAATTTGATCTCTGTTGTCATAGCGACTCAGCCTCCTTGACTGGCAATCACAGGACAAACAAGGTGCCAGTGGAAAGAAGTGGGTGGAAATGGGTTGAGGGTGAGTTGGCACAGAGGTTTGTGTATAAACTCTCCTGAGCCATCCTCAATTTCTTCCTCCCCAAACACTCCATTCAATCTCATATCCAGCCCACTAGGGGGACCTACAGCCCCAGGATCCCCAGGGTGAATGGGGGGGGGGGGTTGGTTCTGCTTAGCTGTGGGTGTGTATGAGCCTTAACAAAGCTGCTGAGTAGGGGGAACTTAGTAGCAGCAGGGGAATCATTGGGTCTCTAGGATATGCGCGAGTTACGACTGAGGTAAACAAGCCAAGAAAGGGGCTGAACTCAGCCTCAACCCCAAATCAAGAGGGAAGCTTCATCGCCCTGAAAACCGCAGGCAGAATGACAGACATGGAGCTCGCTGACAGGAGCAAAAAGCAGAAGACAGCGGAGGAGGAAAAGGAGGAGACGAGTTTATATCACCGCCGTTTGGCACTCAGAATGATCCTGAGACCAGGGGAGGACATGGTCAGTATACGCCTCCTACTTGAGCCATAGAAACTGCTATGGATTTCTGTCCTCTCTTAAATTCGTGCAAACTGTCCCAGGAAGACCACAGCCCACTTCTACCTGAGCAAAGGCAACGCGCATATCTACAGCATGAGAGGAGGTTAATTTATCAACAGGCTTGTTCTGTTAGATTTAAATATTTACACACTGACAGGTGGGTAAAAATTAGGTTTAATATCCTGCAGAATTACGGTGCTGATAATCTTCAAAGTAGGATTATATTGCAAGAGATTTTCTTAAGGGCAAAATGTACTTTTCATGTAAGCTTGTATAATCATGTTTCCAAGGATTTTTTTCAAGGTAAGTAATTAGTCTATTGAATTTATTCTGCTTACAATACTGCAGGGAGACTGATGGCACATCTGGACATGTTTATGGGAGCGAGTCTGAAGTGTTGTTCAAAACTAGTTCACTTAGCTTTTGGTCTTATGCTATCAAATTATCTCTTGATCCAATTGAAAAATGTACCTCCTGATAGTATGAATATGGGAATTGTGTGAGTGTTTGTTTAAGAATTGCAATATACTGTAGATGGGGGAAATTTAATCTCTGTGTGCATGCACACTGGCTTGCCAATGTGGAAGTGCGCAGTAATATTGTTTGTATCTGGGAGCATATTCATGTGTGTATTTCTGCAATACACTGGCGGTGAACTCATCAGTAACACCATAACTACAAGGTTTGTCAAGCTGACAACATACTGTTTCAATTGAGAATGCAACGTGCTGCTGGTTAGATTTCTTTAGCAGAAACATACTTATAATTACCACTTAATTTAAAAGGAATTGCCAGCGTAAAGTTTTTGTAATTGTAGTTCAGAGACTTCAAAGTTATAGCCATCCGCTTTCTGCATGTCAGTGTGTCTTTGTATTTGTGTACATTTACGATATGTGTGTGTATGCGTGTGTGTGTGTAAATGCATCTATGACCAAGGGCTTTGTTTCAGTACTATAGTACAATACTAGTCAACAGTACCTTAGAGCTCACAGTCACACTCTAATTGAAGCACTGATTACTAAAACCCCACAAGTCAAGTCAAGTCAAGTGTGACTTATGGGGTTTTAGTAATAGGTGCTTCAATTCCATGTTCAGAATTGTATACTTGTTTACTGCAAATTGTGTACTGCACAAGTATGTGCTGGAAACTATGCAATACTCTCCATATCAGCTTAGAGTGAGGTAGCCAGTATGTGACAACACTGTCAAACACAATGAAATGACCACCACCAGACCATTAAGATCGCCAGGGTCTCTGTGAGACAAAACCGTTACTCATACTGCATTGTGGAATATAATGCACCATAAAGGCTGCCCTGCCAGCGTAATGTAAAATATAGTTTGTCATCCGGGTACCTAAGACAGACTTGTTGAGTTTCATCTTGGTCACATACTGTATGCTCCTTACAGAAGTTCCTGCTTCACCGGCTGATTGTGGTTGGCAAAATTTCCCCACAGCTCGCCGACAAGAGAGACCTAGGAGGTAATGTCCGCTGTCACTCACTTCGATCAGAACCAATCAGATATGGGGGACCTAAGGGGTCTGCATTTCAGTGTAAATGACAAGACCTCCATGCTGAGAAAAAACACCATGGAACTCAAAAGTATTTCATAAAGCAGGATTAGCAAATGAGCTACATAAGTACCCAGAGCAGCTTTTATTGTTACAGTCTGTGCTCTAGATTGTGTCATTTCCTGGGTCCTGGAATTTACTCAGGAATCTAGTTAACTCTGCAACCAGGCATTGTAAACAAGGCCTCTGTTTAATATACATCTCCAAATAATAATAAGAAAAAAAACCTAAAACCATTATTTGCTCAAATTGTTCAAAGATTTGAGGAAAGTTGTGTACTGGTCTCATAATCAATTTTGGGGCAATAGATATCTTACCTTGACTAAATAGGCCACTACAATGCAATTTCTTGGTAATTCCACTGAAAATTGATGCTAGCTGAATATGCGGCTCAATACACCCATACATCCCCCAGTCCCCCATGAAAGTCCTTTTGCCGACTGCCCAAGTGTCTAAGCGAAATACAGCAGGACCCCCCATAAACTACTTGGGGGAGAGCCTGAATCCACTATTTTATAGATATATTATAGAATAAGATAGCTGAGAGTAGGAGGTCTCCAGGAATGTTAAAATACAAATGAAATTGTGGGGTCTGCTGTGCTTGAGCAGGTAGTGAGGAATTTGTAATCGGAAGTCAAAAGGCAATCCGCCATTTTGTGCAGTATTCACCGCAGGGAAATGAAAGATGGAATGTGGAAATAGGCACATTGGTATGCATTTGGAATTTACCCATTCAATTTGAATACACTGTAATGTGACAATAAATCCAGTAAAGCTAAAACACAGTAATCAAATGACCTAAAAAAAAACAAAAAAACAAAACAGCATTGTCAATTGATTCATTGACCATCTTGAGATTTGCAGCATCTACCACCACATTGAGGTGAAAAGTATGAAAAGCACTGTATAAATACTGCTATCATCATAACCTGCCAACCTGTATTGTCACACTGTCTTCGATTTTACAGATTCCCAAATATTAATTAAGGTGCTTGTAGTCTACAATTATTATTGTTTAACTGTCAGCAACATCCAATTTACAGACCACGAAGTAGTGAGTTTTTTTAGTGGGGCTGATGTGTTCAAAAACGTTTCAGTTATGTCTGAACTCTATTCTTAGCCGTGGGTTCACGCTGGGGTCATCAATTGCCATTTCTTTAACTGAGCCTGAAATTACAGCCTTGTTTTTGTTTGCTCTCCTTGCTGTAATTCCAGCCCATTATGAGAGACTATCGCAGCACCTGCAGCTCTGTTACCAGGCAGACCCCTTCACTGGTCTTCTTCTCCTGTATCCTTCGCACGTGGTGCACATTGTGGAGGTAAGTATATGGTGGTGAAATAGGGGGATGGGAAAGCTACCATATTTGACTCCCATGACATCGAGAATTTCCTCAGGATAAAATTGACTTCTAAATGTAGGAAATAGATCATACCCACCCCTCCATTTTGACTCTCTTGCAATACCACCTGCTGAGCTCCCTGAATACAATCAGCACTGTGAAGCCAGGTAGCTTACAGGATTAATTACTCTGCCACGCTGAGCCCAATCTCATCCACTATAATTAAGGTATTAATCATGCAGTGTGTGGATCTCACCTCTTTCAGTCACCACGCAAAATATCAAATTGAGATGAGCGCATGGTATGTTGGTTATTCAAACCCTTCAACATGTCTACTCACATGTGTGACTGGAATGTTCTTTTCAGAACATTGTCATAGTGGAATCTTCTTCTGTGAATATTCTAATGGTGATGCAACAATTTCTCCCAGTGAGTAATGAAACTGAATGTTCTGGAACACTTGAGACTTTTGACAAAAGAAAACACTTAAAAAAAAAAAAGCTTCTCGGCATGTCTGAATACACTGGACAACCTCAGGCGATACTCTTTAAAGAGTAAAAACATTGCTGCATGTTAATTGTTAAAATCCTGAGCATAATTTGCAAATGCTACTCCAAAGGATAAGATACAGAACT
Source organism: Gymnothorax reevesii (assembly GCA_029721435.1). Classification (NCBI taxonomy): domain Eukaryota; kingdom Metazoa; phylum Chordata; class Actinopteri; order Anguilliformes; family Muraenidae; genus Gymnothorax; species Gymnothorax reevesii. The sequence continues at coordinate 24,919,569 of CM056592.1, forward strand.
TGCACATTTCGTAAAGCTGCATTTCCAACAAAAAGCTGCATACCTCACATAGTCTAAGCATTATGAGTGATTGACCCTACAGGCCCCCACTAGCACTCAGTCAGTGAGCTGAGCACTGACCCATGGCAAAGACCAAACGTATTTAACCCAGGACCATATCACCCCCCACCCCCATATGGCAAAAAGAGTCTGTCTTGACAAATCTTAATATTCGTACGAAAACTAAAAAGTCTATTTTTTCTTTCACAAGTTGAATATATTAGCTTAAGATAACCTGTACTTGAAACATGAAATTTCTTATCCCATTGGAAAATCTTGAAATCAATAACTTTATTACCTCTGTGGCAAAATTTTTATTATACTGAGAAAAAAAAACAAATAGTAATACATTTTTTATGTCTAAATACAAGATAAAAATGCTTGGCGAGACAGACTTATTTTAAATATTAAGCGCTCTTGCTTTTCACTGGTAATTCCAGACCATTTTTCAAACTGGCTGTATCAAGGCCAAGCCCAGCAGCAGAGGTTCTTCACTTTATCTTGAAGGACTGCAGCCAGGTTCCCACTCCAGCCATGTAATTACACACCTGATTCGCCGAATCTACCCTGAGAGCCCTCTGCTCTTTTCCTAGGCATCCAGTCAAGTTCTTGTGGCTGTGCTCCAGGACCTCTGTGACATCCAGACGAGACCTGACTGGTAGGAAATGTTAGGTCAAAGCTAGCTTGACAGTACTCAGCACCTCCCACACTCGGTTTTCTGGACCATGGCCACTGTCCATTTATGCACCCCTGTTACAGCTCAATGGGATATTCATTCATTTGCATTCACAAGCCATTAAGCTAATGAATAATATTTTAACCCTTAGAGCGCCAAATGCAGCTATCTTTGCTCAATAACGTATGATCCCAAAATCAAAGCTGTCGAAAACCTGTCATGTGACGACTTCTTTAAAAGAGCTTCCTTGCGGGAGCGCTTTTAAACAAGTCGCCACATGATAGGTTTACACAGCATGAGACAATAATATTTATATTTTTCAAAAATGTATTTTAGCGCTCTAAGAGTTTTTTTTTTTCTAAGTTTTTTTTTTTTTTTTTTAACGGGTGGTTTCCCTATATACTGAAACACCCCAACAGTTAAAAGCATTATATTTGTACGTGAGAGGTTTGTCATGCGAGTTAGCCAAGAGATCGTCTCAAAGCTATTTTGTACAGACGCCTGTTGTGTTTTTGTCGTCAACGGCAAACAGCACCCTTGTTTTGGAGTCCAGAATTGTGGTGGTGTCACATGACATCCAGGGCAGGCTTTTCCAGGACTGGAGCTGCAAGTTACTAGACCTGCCAGCGACGACGCTTTCCGACGGGAGCAAGCAAGAACCGGTCGAGAAACTGGTCGCCAGCACACTGAAGACGATCCTCAAGTTGGGGAGTTATCTTACGAGAAGGGGAAAGGTGGGTCACACACAGTTTCATTCGAAACACAATCAGCACCAGAATGTGGATCTCAGAGGTGGAGAATCCTGGGGTAAAAATTTTTATTCCATCCATAAACTAAGCAAACTGATTTCAGTAATTATTCAAGGAAATTTCCAAACCCCAGGTGACTGGAACATAACACCTGGAATATAACATTGGGAAGAACTTGAAAGTTTTGAATTCAGGAGTTTGAATCTTTAATAGGAATCTTTACCGGGAACAGTACGATAATAACAAGACAATTGCAATGCAACTGTAATGGTTGAAAACATAAGACACAGACCAGTCACTGAGTATTTTGATAAAAGTCACCAAACAAAGACAATAGTTAAAAAAAATACTTCCATATGGAACCCTGTAGCCAATTTTGGGGTTCTTATATAAGAAACATTCTTAAATCTAGGAGCTGTCAACACTTTCCACACCTATGACAGAGGGTTCTTTAAAGAACTTAAAAGTATTCCTTTATAGAGTCAAGTCAAATTCAAATGAATTTTGATTTCTGGAAGTTGAGTGCATGACATTAAAAAAAAAAAAGAAAGAATAATTAGAGAGCAAAGACTGGGGTTACACACTGAGGCTTAATCACTGCAGGGTGGGGCTGTGCTGAATAATGGGCCCCTCCCCTCTCAGGGCTCCACTGTATCTGCAGACTCGCTCCAGAATAAGGTCCCAGAGCTCATCGTACCGCAGGACGTCCTGGCCCAACTCATCAAACAGAAGGAGCTGCTCACCCCACAACAGTACCTACAGAAATACCACACCCCACTCAACTTACCCATAAACTCAGGTACTGCAACCCCCTCCTCCCCAACATACCATAAACTCAGGTACTGTCGCCTAACCCCCCCAACATCAGTGCAGGTACCAATGGTTATTGCAGCGGTAATTCTGTGTAAGGAATCCAGGGTTAGTCTCTCTGATTCTCTTCATCACTTTAAGATGTAAAAACAATGTTATTAGATTGTGCTCAACTGGTTATCCCTCAGTGGATGAAAGCCCAAAGGGGGGATTATATTGTGGCGCAGTCCGACTGTCTGTCCATGTTGGAAGGTACTTGGCTGGTGAAATCAACTCCTCCTACAGTTTCCATGGGACACCCCAGAAACTTCACACATACACTGATCATGCACATACTGCTGTTGCAACTCCAGTGGGGGACGCTGCGCTCTCGGAACACTCTTGTTTTTCTAATGCTGACTGATTGTGCTGGTAACAAAAAGCAATACACTCCTTTAAGCAAAAAGCAATACACTTCTTTAACACTCCCCGAATAACTGTTGATGAGGTAGAGGCCTCTGTACTCGCTCTACCTTGCAACATCGACAAATCTCATTCATCAACGAATTAAAACCTTGAAGACATGAATCTGATTTTTGGAAATACCTTTTTAAATGATAGGAGACGAGTATATAAAGATTTAACACTTTTATCTAGAATATGTAGCAATGTTCTTGACCCCTTTGCGCAGATATAGATGCCAGTGTCCGTAAATTCTGAAATTGAACCCCTAAACAATTCTAAAATTGAATTTCAAAACATTTTGCTCCACTGTAATAATTCTCCATAGTCTCTGTGACACAAACACTGAGTTATAAAGCCTTAAATAGGCTCATTCATAACAGGAAAATATTGGCAATATCTGTATTCTGCGCAAAGTTAAAGAAAGCTCGAGAGGGCATAGAAAAAGATTGATTTAGACCTCCATAACAATGTGAAAAACGGCTTAATATTATAATATACACATGGTGTTCTCTATGCTGGTTGCAGGGCACACGTTTGGAAGTAGGTGTCTGAACATGGTTTAACTGCCAATGGAGGGTCAGAGGGTGCTGTGTGGACCTCACATTTTCCTTGAGCACGTGCCGCAAAAAATTAACCATCATACTGATGACTGGCAATCGACCACGAACACCTCGCCTCATGGCACCCAAAACACCGTGCCTTTAATGCTGGTACCAAGAGCTGAACTTCAACTGAATCCCTGGAAAAAAACGTGGTCATAATTCAACTTGCGCGACGGCAAAACCAGCATCTTGACTCCCACTGGACTCATTTTCGGCAGTGCTCCTGGCAAGCCCTGAACTCCGACTCCTGATTCCTTGTCTGGAAAGCTCAGTTGCTCACGCTTCGCCCAGCGCCTTCTGGTGAGAAGCAGCAGGTGTGGACGGTCCGGACGGCTGCAGAACGTTAGCAGCGGTTGAGCAGAGTAAGCAAACCGAACACCAGCTGCATCCCGGTTCCTTCATCTCATCGTGTGAATAAATTCAACTACATGATCTGTAAATTTAGGCCATCATTCTCGTTACTTCAACCCCTACGGAAACTGACCATTCACAACATAGATTCCTCCTGAAACTGATTCTGGATCACTCCCTTCTCAAACCAGCATTGCGCACCTGGGCTTTTAAAATTTTTATTTTATTTTTATTTTCGCAGGGCTACCCAGTTATGCACCATACACTGTAGTAAGGGTTTTTCCTGCCCCCCCCCCCCCCCAAAAAAACCTCTCCCCATTCATCAATTGGGGAGATGGGGGGTCCTTATCAGTATTAGGAAGGTGCACTAAATAAAATGGTTGATTAAACGATCCAGTGGGCTACACACTATGAAGCAGTATAATCAAATTATGACTGTCAACCAGCGATCATATTAATCTTTAGCGGATTGGAAATGCACAATGTTTTATGCCTGGAAGAGAAAATTACGTTGAAAATCTGCAATGTTTACTGAGAATATATCGTACCTTGGTGTTCTCATAGCATGTTTTGATCAACACTGACACCCTGTGGCCTGAAAGGATAATCACATACCCAAGGCAGAAAATAAATTTTGTAAACACTTGAGAATGTGTTTACAAAAGAATTCTCCTTTCACTATTAACATTAAATTTCAAAATTATACCGTTTTTATTTGCACATTTCTGGTTCAGAATGCAACCTACCACACATGAGCCTGGCGAAGACATCACGCAATATTTAACAAAAAAATTGCTGTCAGGGTGACACAGACAGACATGGACACACACACACACTCACTTGAACACACACATGAACAAGCAGGACAAGGAAAAAAGTGCAGGCCAGACTGACGAGTTAAAAACATAAATTTTTAATCATTTTCAACATTCTTATAAGGACTGCTGTAGATCATACAGGGGAGACAAGGGGCAGAATATTCCTAATAGCCGTCGCCGTTTCAAATGACCCCCCCCCCCCCCCCCCAATTCATTTGAAGCCTGAACACAACAACTGAAAACAGGAAGTGGCAGAACGATGTCCTCAAATTGTTAAACGACACTATTCTGAGCATGCAACACAATGCACAGATTTCTATATTCCCTTTTTTCAAAGAATTAAACACACATGCAGGTAAATGGGGCCAGTATTTTATTTACCAATTTCGATGGGGGAGGGGCTTAGATCATCTCTGTGTGCGCACAGATTGGCAGAATGAATAACTCCCATCTGTACTGCATTTAGCCCAGATGGCACAGAAGGTGACCCAGGCAGTTGTTTTGCGAAGGATTCTGCAGAGAGTGGGTATACAAACTGTGCCTGGTTCAATACTTGTTTCGATGTATCAAGGCGGATTAAGATTCTTGCTTTACATTACATGAATACACCCGAGGCCTACCCAGAGTGAGAAGCACAACTTCCAACATTTATTCAGCTGGATTTATAGAGAAGTTAAGTTCCCTCCTCTATGGTAGGGCACCTGCATCCTTTAGGTGGCAAGCAAAGGAATACCCAGAATGAGAGCACAATATTTACTCAGCTGGACTTATACACAATTTAAGCACCTTCCACCAGGGTAGGGCAGGGAAGCACACCTGCTACCTTCACATAACAACCTTTACTAAGCAGGCATGAGACCAAGTCGCTCACGTCGGTCATTGAGAGCCGCCAAGCCTCCCCTCACCTCAAGTTCTTCTCCACAGAAAAAATAATTGACAAGACACAAGCTCCATGAATCTAGAATGTACAGAGCAGCCACTGTGGTGGTTGATCTCAGCCAATAATCTTGATTCACGAGCTGCGAAGGGATGGTTTTGACTGGTTGTGATCATTAAGTCATAGACTCACAGCTCATACATACATACAGTACTGTGCGAAAGTCTTAGGCACCCTACAATAAAATTGAAATCTAGCCTCAGATATTTCTTTTTTTATTTTTCACCTTAGTGTTGCTGTGGAAGAAAAGTAAATTTTAAATTCTAAATGGTCAAAAAAAAAAAAATTCATCTTTTATTGAAAAACAGTTGATGCAGATATTGTAGTCTTGACAAAAGCCCTGATGTCAACATCATCGTGGCTGTCTCGGCTTGGAGCAAGTAAAAAGCCAATCATCTTATAAAACTACAGCATGACAGGACAGTGTCCCTAATTTTTAGGCAATGCGTAGTCACACCAAAATTGGTTTGATTTAGTTTTTAACAGTTTCCAGCTCTGCACAGTACATTTCTCAGTTATTAGAAGCTTTTAATGTAATCATTTTTGCAAGCATATTTGCCCTACGAAATTGCTTTCAATGTGGACTGTTGTGGACTGCTTTCAATGTGGACTAGGACTTCTGCACATTACTATATGCATATGTGTGTTTGTGTATATATATTTTATATGCACACACACACACACACACACACACACACACACACATATATATATATATATATGTATGTATATGTGTGTGTGTGTGTGTGTGTTACAGGCAAACTATCAGGCATTTTGCGAATCAGTCATTTCATGAAAGTTTTTTCAAGTTTGAAGAAAAAAAACGCATGCTGCTGATATCATGACAAGTGAGAAGCCCAGTCCCAACTTGGCACCTCGTTTAATCTACAAGAACTTTCAACCCGGTTTTTACCATATCAACAACAGACATTACTTCATGTTCACAATTTAACAGCTGCCTACGGTGAAAGACAGACAGACATCACCAAGATAATCAATACATTCCATCTACCAAGAAATTCCCATAGCCACAATCCTTCAATGGGCATGCTTTAAAAACGTCAACAACAAGCAAACAAAAAGGGTTTCCCCCCCAATCTGTTCTTCGGGCCTAAAATTTTCTTTCTGGATTACGTCGTACAAAAATTGCATCAGTTTGTACAAACCTCCCGTACACAACAGCTAAGAAATAATCTCACATTAGTCCAGTTCAAGACAATACTGACCATCACTGCGTGTACACTAACGACCAAATTTTGAATACATTGCGACATATATTATTTCAATTATTATCAATATACTATATTTTATACCTCAGTTATCTTGGAAAGGCGTGAATTCATCCACTTGGGCGGTTGTGTAGGCTAGTCAAATAGGACTAATCAGAATGAAATTAGCCTAGATCTCCACCTGTCCAATGACAAAAACAAACTAATTAATCAGATTTTCCCTGAAACTATCCCCTTCCTGTTTTCTGAGTTTTTCGTCAACAAATACTTAATTGCACTTTTATTGGTAAATACCTTCTGAGATTTTTTAATGCTGTTTCTAAAAATGGAACGTGTTTTCTGTGGGCCGGATTTTATTGCTACCAGAAATTCCTGTGATCTTAGCGCTGGAGAGGTACCCAGCTTCATCTATCATTCTGCGCATGTGCGATGTGTTAAAAAAAAAAAAAAAAAAAAAACCGAAACGTTATTGTTGTTGTTTTTAACCATGGCTTTAATCTGAAATGTTCAACGACCCACTTTCATATTTCGGGTTAAAAAAGTGATCGGACGGCAGTCCACTTTAGCGAAGTAGAGAGCGAGCCACTATGGATTATCATATAATTGCAGTCACTTACAAGCTATTGCCAGCGGGTAGTAAGCAACGCACACAAACAAAGCATTTTAATCTCTTCCAGCTGCGAAGCTTGTAAAAAATGCGCATACTAAATATCAGCATCTCTATGTCGAAATTCCTACAAAATATGTTCAGCTTCTGATTCTTCGCCATTCGCGTTAGACAGAATAAAGATTGCCGGAGTTAACTATGCAAACACTGCAGATTTGAAACGTGGTATCTGGCAATACAAAATAGCAACACTTTATATATAATTTATATTTGCCTTTATATATAGATTTGTTTTTTTCCCCTCCTCAAAGTTCTGTAATGTATATACACATACCTCTGTACAGCAATTCTATATTTACAACAAAATTGTGGCCAGTCTGACATGAATCACTTGAAAACAAGGTAAATTACGGTGGCATTATGGAGCAGCAAAATCCAGGCAGTGCATATGGACTTTAGAAACGGTTGAAGTTGGTTCTTGCGGAAAAGCACAAGTTCCCCTTTCACCTAAAAATGCTCAGCCCAGGCAGAGATTTAGTTCTGGAGGTATGTGGATATGAGTAATGATAAAATTAGGCTCTTATTCATGCAATCTAAGGAGATTCTCGTCCAGAATATCAAGTTAGTTTCTTGAAAAAACGGGAATGAGGGAGTTAAGTGAGCTTGTCGGCCAGTCATACAAACTGAAAGGCAAACAGCCCTTGTTAATAAGCAGACCTGCCGGACCTCTCTGTGGGGCAGTTTCAGACACACTGAAAAATGTCTTATGCTTAAAGCAAATATTTTCCGATTTCACATATGAGATGATTACGCCATGTAGTACTGGAAATCCTGCAACCAAATCAGCACCTCTGGACTTTTTGTGGGTCAGTTTGCAGCAGCTGACCATCTGGTAGGTCCATAAGATCTGTGATGGAAGCAACAGCAGTCAGGAAGTTGGAAACGGACCAGCACCACACAGGGCGATGTTTTCGAGCAAGCACCAAACCGTGAGCAGCTGTCTCTAAAGCCTGGGAGTTATTCCAAAAATTCAGAAAAATATTCCCAGAAACCCCTGCTGCCAAACTCCAGGGGGAAGCAGCACAGGAGATTTGGGGTTTGAGGGGGACGAAACGCCGCTCTGTTGGAGGGCCGCTAAAACTGCGATGAGTCTTTGGTCTGTTTGTGGGACCAATGGGGGCGGCGCAAGTTACACCCCATGCAATTTAAGCAGAGTGACGGGTAGCTTTCTGTCTCCCCTCCCACAGTCGCCATCTCTCTTCTCTCCATTCCTCTCTCTCCAGCTCTTTCTTCATCTCTCTCCCCCCTCCCTCAGTCTCTCTCTCTCTTCTCTCCTGCCCCCACTCTCTCTTTCCTCCATCCATCTCTATCTAGGGTGCAATTCCGAAAGCGCAGATGCTAGCTCACATAGTTGGAGCCATTCACTGTGAATGGACAAACGATGCAAGTTGCTAATTATGTTAGCAACTATGCTTTTGGGAGACAAACCCCAGGCTCTTTCATATCTCCCCCATATCTGCTTTCATATTCTTCTTTTTCCCCCCATTTTCTCCATCTTTTCCCTCCATCTCACTCACACTCTCCCTCTTCAATTCTCTATTTTAAGCTTTCCATCCCTCCTTTCTCCTCTACCCTTCCACCCTTCCCCTCTTTTTCTCCCCCTCTCCTCTCTGCTCTCCCTCCCTCTCTCCATAGGGGAGCACTGGCTCAACCCCTCAGGGCCTGTGGGAAGTGATTGGGTCGTACTGCTCACACAATCACACAAGTTGTCTGTGTATTTTTGTTGTAACACAGGACTTGACTAAATGATAGATTAATTCAGATGATTACAGTTCACTAATCTCACCTGGTTAATCGGGTCTAAAGTAGACGGTGGTCACAAAAACCATCACACACACCAGCCCTCCAGGACTAGAGTTCACTGACCGAGTATAAATCCTTCCAAGAAATAAGAGGCTCTTCAAGCAGCAATGGGTGGACCAATTCCATATTAATACCCAAAATTTTTCGACAGTATGATTGATGACAAATGTCCAGATACTTTTGCCTATGCAGTGTACATTCTCTCTCTCACCTGGTAATATAACATCAGTATGTTCCTTTGATTTGGACTCTCCGTTATCAATATCCAATGGAAAGTGATTAATTTTGTCAGCAGCGTTTAGGGGGAAACCAGGCCGGGTGGTGCTGACGAGCCGTCGCATTTGGGGTGATCGGCAGAGATGATTTTAGGGCCCCAGCAGTGATGGGGGTAGAAAAATTCCAGTTGGATGAGGGGCCAATAGTCTTTCACTTGAACCTAAATCCCAAGGTATGACCCAGTCTGAGAGTTCAGCGGCAAAAAAACAGCTGGGACAAATCGGACTGGCTGGGTCCGACCGGGCGGTTAAAGAGCATCGCTGATCTCAGTACAGCGCGCCTTGTACATCTCGAGTAGGGATGCATTGCACCTCACCGACCCCAATAGGCTAATTAATGGCCACTTGTGCTTTACCGAGGAACGTAATCCCAGTAGGCATTTTCTCTTATGATGGTGAAGGCAGATTTGCATACGCAACTGAAATAAGGCAAAGAAAGAAAACTTTTTTGGACAGAATTGCAAATTAACAAAAAAACAATGAAAAAAGCAAGATATAAAAAGAAAGTTTGTTTTAAAATGAACAGGCAACACGTTTCCCCCCCCAAAATTAGACCAGCCAGCTGAAAACAAAGCTTCAACTTTCAAAGCAAGCAAGATGTAATGACAATTAAGACTCATTTTTTTATACATGAAGTTTCTTTGTGCTCTGGTGGTTTACTCTGGAGTCTGTGGCATTTGACGTGTCTCTTAATTTACACAGACAAGCTTCTTCACAGTTACTTGGATCAAAGGGGGGAGCGTAGAGGGACTGAGCAGGTACAGGTGTCGTCCAATCATGCAAATGCCTCAGTAGTGGAGTCTGTTAAGTACAGCTGCTGATTGGAAGGAATCTCCGGAGGGTGGAGCATATGAACAGGGGGGCAAGGCCTAGGAGAATGGGGCGGGGTGAGGTTGTGATGTCATAGTGCTGTAATCTCAGACTCCTCCTCAGACTCCGCCTTGTGGGCGGAGTCAGCAGCCATCGCAGAGTTCCAGTTGGGGTCACCCAGGGGTTCGTCCAACAGGCCGTCCAGCTCCACGTTGATGGTGGGGATTTCCAGGTCGAAGAGGGAATCTGAAGGTGACGAGGAGGAAGACGACGACCGCCACAATGTTGAGGAGAACCCCAAAAGAAGGAGAAAAGGGGGAGATGGTGGACATTAGGTGCAGGCAGAGATGTATGGGGTCATGGGGCGGTGGAGATCAGGAGGGTCAGAGGTCAGGAACAGAGAGCGTCAGACACTTGACTGAGGCAGCAGGGAGACATCAGCGCTGACAGACATGTCACACACACCGGAGACGTCATCAAGCACAGGCTCAAATGGGGCGCTGATAGCCTAGCGATTAGCACGTTTCTTGGGACACAGACAGTTGACAGCTGAAGCCCCAAGAGTAGACACATAAAGATCTCTGCAGCTGTCTGGCCCTTGAACAAGGCCCTTAACCCCACATTGCTCAAGAGAGGGCTAGCCCCTACGATGAGTAATCAAGTGCAAATTACTTTGGACACAAATGTCAGCTAAATGAATGTAATGTAATGGCACGATGAGGGAACTTTAAGTGAAATCTTTGGATGGGGGCCAAAGCTCTGTACTGGAGTCTGATCTCCATGAGTCCAGTTCAATGAAGGTTCGCTCCAGGAATGGCGAGGGGAGAAAACTGGGACTTTCCAAATCAGTGAGAGACTTGGACTTAGGATATACGTTCCTGCACTGGACACAAAATTATTTCATCTAAAAAAGGAAAAGTAAGAAAAAACTTCTCAGCCAATATCAGACTTGACTGCAGTGCTGAAGCCTCAAACAGAAAATGCAAAGAGAAAGACGCTTCCACACACTCAAATCTGTCCTGTGATCTGGAAAAACCTATGAAGCTCATCAGTGGTAAATATCTCACAATTGAACAAAAATTTGAGGTTCTGGGCCTTTCCTAACAGAAAAAAATATGAAAGAAACTTGATTTTGAAAGTTCAAATGACACTAATTGCTAATGTTTTAAGGTTTTCGCCACCCTTAATTACTGCAAAATGAAGGTTGAACTCAGTTTCTACTAAAAAAGTGACACACATGCAAGGTTTTTCCATATCACAGGAGGTCTGTGAGTACTCATTTCTTGCCTTGAAGGTCTCTGACTGAAAGCTTGCTCATTAAAAGATTTCTGTGCAGATTTGAGCTTGCAGATGCATCTTTTTTCTCTGTATTGTCTCAAAACGGAGAAAAAAAAAAAAAACCCTCTCAACTACCACTTTTCTAGGTGCCCTGTCCAAGCTGCGTATAAATAATGCCTGACATTGTGGAAAGTACTAGAAGATGAGGGTACCACCATGATACCACTTCCTACTGTCAACTTTGATATCACTGGCAATTATTTGACAATCAGTGAGCATCTGCTCACAGTTAAAATATTTTGTATACAATCATAGTGCTTCCATTTACGGGCACTGTAATTTCCTCATTGGCTTTCCGCATATAATCGAAGGGGAACAGGTCTGTATTCCTGGCAAAACCGCGCTCATAAACAGCTGTAACACATTTGGGCAGGAGAGGAGAAAACATTGTGGCTGTAACGGCTTCTCGAATGCCAGGAAAAAGAGGCTTGTAAACTCCAGGGATCGTAAACACAAGACGCTGGATGGTGCAGACTTTTTAAAAATGTGAGTGCCACTCTGACGGGGGGGGGCCCGACGCAGGGTGCGATCGTAACGAGAAACAGGCGTTTACTGCGAGCATCGCCAACTGCCTGCAGGGCACTTTAGAATCATTTGAGAGTGATGACATCGCCAGCGTGATAATGACACGGATACAAGAGAAGAGAAGAAGAGAGGAGAGAGGAAAGTCTGTAGCAACGACACGGCTAGTGAGAGAGGGAACTGAGAGAGACGAGGAGAGAAGAACAGTGGAACTGAGATGGGGAGAGATATGGGGCTAAAAGGAGCGAGGGCACGAAACAGAAAGAATAAAAGACAAGTAGAGGGACCAACAAAGAGGGATAGAAACAAATAATGGTAGAGAGAGACCAAGAAAGAGACTGCTGAGATCAAGACATGGAAAGTGAGAAAGTGATATACTGAGAGAGAGAGACTGAGCAGAGAGGAGAGACAGACAGATATTACAAAGAGGCACAGAGATAAAGAGAATTACGGTAGGCGAGACAGCGAAGGATAGAACAAGGAAGGGATAGAATGAGAGAGCGAGAGAGGGAAAGAGGGAGGGAGAGAGAGAGAGGGGGGGGGGAGAAGGAGAGACATCCGATATGGCATGAGGACGCAGCAGTGCTGGTTTGAAGGTTTGTAGCTGGGACACTGTACGCATGACCAGAGACAGGTATAGCAGGGGCAGCGCAGGGTCTCTTTGGGCCGTTCGGGGTGGGTGCAGTCTGGGGGTGTGTGGGATCGGGACTGGGTTTGGGGCAGGGAGGAGGGTGGTGGGTCTTCGAAAGCAAGGAAGAGGGCTGGGCGCTTATTCCGTAAGCCATGCGTCGTGTCCAGAGATCATCTCCATGCAAGGCTACACGGCCAGAGTGAGTTAGTGCTGAATAGCACGCAGCCGTTGTATACGTAGCTGCACACACACACACACACACACACACACACACACAGACATACAGTATGTGTGCGCACACATACGCTCCATGTACACAGACGACAGGTACCAGCCCAAGAGTTAGCCCACGTGCCGGGTGATAGCAGCAACGCTAAGGCTTTAGCGCAGTAACTCTTAGCGTCTTACCCTATAAGTCCCCTCACATTCAGCCCACACTGAACCAATCGCCTCACACCGCTGCGGCCACGCAATAACAAATCGACAAGAGAAGAAGAAGAAAAAATAATCGTGATTCAGCGGCTATATACAGCCGGTACAAAGGACAGTCATTTAAACCCTTTTCCTGCATAAACCGGGGGGATTCGGATGGTGCAGGGCACAAATGAGCCGCTGTTTCACTGTGGGGTGTAGCAGAAATAAGGTCCCCCAGGGATCAAAAGCAACCAAAAAATATGGGGCCAAAAGCCATGACCACGCAGAGCTGCGGTGGGGTACGGCCACGTACACGGACCCCAAGGAATCAAAATGTATAAATATGCTGGACCACAGTGAGTGGGTAGTGTGGCACATCCAATAAATTGTTCCTCCAAGAAACATACACTACCGGACTTGTTTCTTTAAAAGCCCCTAAAAAGAGACACATTCATACTCTTTGATGGTCTCTTGGGGCTTATTTCCAGAGTCAAAATTGGACCCTCGGTTTTGTACAGGAAGAGGATTTTAAGGCACTGAATACAGGCAGATTAAAAATCTTGAAATCGCATTGTTGGATATTAGTTTTATATTTACACAGTAATGATATTTAAATAGCAAACATTTAGAAAAGATATAGCTCAAAAAGACATTACTTTGTAGCTCATATTTCATATGCTCTATGCGCTACAAATAATCAAGCAAATAATCAACCCCAAAAGTGAAGAAGATAAAAAGCCGACCACCACCGGTGAAAAGAGCGAGTGACTGTGTGTTTGTGTGCTGCTCTACACAAGTGATTACCTACAGAGGTATTATTATCAATATATAAGAGGCTGTGTGTGTGTGTGTGTGTGTGTGTGTGTGTGTGCGTGCGCACGTGTGTGTGCATGCACGCTTTTCTGCGTTTATATGCTTATGTTTGTACAATAACCTGCTCTAATAATCCATGCTCTCTCCCGGAGACAGTGTATGTATGTATGTGTGTGTATGTGTGTGTGTGTGTGTGTGTGTGTGCGCCCGTGTGTGTGTGTGTGTGTGTTTGTGCCTGCATGCGCGTGGGTGCAGTTACCTGTCGACATGCTCTCTCCTGGAGAAAGTCCATCCAGCAGGCTGTGCTCCTGAGGTGGGGGGGCGGTGTTGGGTGGGCCGGGGGTGGCGGGGGGCTGGGGCGGGGGAAGGCTGGGCCGCTGTCGCGGTTTGGGGGTGGGCCGGGATTTGGGGAGTGTGCTGGACAGGGACGGAGGGGAGGGAGTGGTCCCTGACGAAGCCTGTCCCGATGAGGCGATAGTGGCGTACCCCTGGGGGAGGCCGTATCCATACGGGGAGGGAGTGCTCGGAGGGGTGGGCGAGAGGCTGACCGGAGATGGCTGGCCTGTCGATTGGTCCGACATCCCCCCTGACTGCCCAATCGTCACCTTCGGCGGGGTGGGGGCCAGAGTTTTATTTGCTGGTGGGGCAGACACGACACATTATTGATAGTCACCCACATAACCGTTTGCACCCAAAGTAGTTTCTGGCAGTTTAATGGCTCAGGATATTTCACTGAATATTTGTCACGACCGTTTATTTCAGCCGATTCAAACATGGCTTCTCAGTGCTACGTCCACACTAATTCATTTTCATTTTAAAACACATAGTTTTTGCCAAGCATTCACTCTTCTTTGGTTTTTCAAACCCCTAAAACGCCAACCTTTGAAAATACTGCTGGCCCTGTTTTAGGTTGAAAACTTATTTTCGTTTTAAAATGCTGTTTTAAAATAAAAATGTACGAGAGTGGACACAACCGAAAAAGTGCCGAATTTTATGCTTTTTGCAAAATTCTCGTCAGTGCACACAGTTTCGTTTTGGCTTAATTTTTATTGAAACGTGGAATGAAGTGATTTATTCATACTTTTATACTAAGATTTGGTCATTTGACGGAAGCGTACTTTTCATAATTCTGTCAAACTGTTGGAAAGTTGATAATCCAGCATTTTCTTTTTTTTTTTTTTTAGTATCTGGCTAAGCGAAATGGTGTAATTTTCCCAATTTTTTTTAAACAAAACAAACCTTTCAAACCCACTGGTGGATTCAGGTGTTAAAGTTTTTAAAAAAAATTCAGCTTGCCCCCATCCTGCCAGTTCTTGAACTTTTCGCTATCAAAACCAAATTACAATTGCAGTTCCTTTCAGGAACCCATCCATAAAATACAAATACCAGCATTCCCTGTGGTCCTACAAACACAACCCACTAAATTCACTCCTACAGCTGAGCACTGCAGCTAAGATGACATATCTCTAAAAGCAAATGAAAAAGCAAACACTCACAAAAATGGCAAATTCTCCAGTAGTTTTTTATCCCCCGCCGCGCGTTTAGCGCGAAGTGGGGGATATAGTATTCAGTTCCGTCCATACGTCCGTCCGTATGTCCGTCCGTCCATCCTGAACATTGTCAGCGCGATATCTCAAGAAGGAGTCAACCTATTTCAATTCTTTTTGGTACCAACCTTCCTACTGGGAATGCGCAGACACTAGTCGGTTTTGGTGACCTAACGGCGGGGACACTTTAGTGACAAATTCTTGTTTTTTTATATTCGTTTCTGCTGATGGGAATTCATCCATTCATACATTATCTAACCAGCTTATTCCTAAGAGTCTTTGGAAGAGCTGTAGACTATCCCAGGAAACACTGGGTGAAAGGCAGAAGAATACCCAGGACGGCTCGCCAATTCATCACAGACACCATTTACTCACACACTCACACCAGTGACATCCATGTCTTTTGACTGTGGGAGGGAATTACGGAGCCCAGAGACGACTCCAGCCCAGATATGACCCCATAACCTTGCTGTGAAGCGACAGTGCAACTCACTGCATCCCAGGAGCAGAGTGTACTGAGATGATGTCTTAAAAATAAAACTCAAAAGAGATTAACTAGAACTCTAAAACCATGGGAGTACTGAAAAAAACCCTGCTTTCCAGAGCGGCAACAACCCAGACACTCAAGTGAGGCCTTCATTCGCTTAAATTCCGCAGGTTTCCCGAAGTCCCTCTCCACTCCTTGTATGAGGAACATATTCCAGTTTTCCTGTCCCTGTGTTTTCCTATAAATTCTCCTCTGTTTTGTCTGTACTCTCTCCAGCACGAACAGGCGACGGGAGCGTAAAAATGCTTTGCAAGCCCCCATGCCTGCACTACAGAGCCCCATCAGTCAAACGGTCATCCGAGGGAATCCAAGAATATAATGAAAGACCGTGCCCCAGGATGAGTAAGGGGCGATAGCTCTGCTACCTCACAGCAAGAAAGACGTATCAAATTCAGCCAGGGCCCCTTTAGTGTGGAGTTTGCATGTTGGCAAGTACTTTGGTTCCCTACAACAAAGACATGCATGGCAGGATAATCGGAGGCTGTAAATTGCCCTTAACTATGAGTGTTTGAGTGAATGGTGTATGGGCTCCATGATCGACTGAATAATGCCTCAATTCCACTCCGTGGTACCGGCTCAGTTCGGCTTGGCTCGGCTTGGCTCGGCTCTACTCTACTCTACTCTACTTAGTACTGAGTACCTTCCTGGGGGGGTCGTTTTCCATTAGCTGGTCGTTTGCTTGTATAAATGACTTACAGTGTTGTTTTTAGGGGGAGGACGGTCTTATCATGTCCCAGTCTTGTTAACGATTCTCTCTGAATTAGTGTTGTCACGCTGCAGAGTTGTCACGTCATATTTTACTACCTCCAAGTCTACGGTCGGCTTTTTTTGGAACTCCAGGTGAACAGATTCCAGAAAAGGTGGTGCAATGTACCAGGTACCAAGTACCAGGTGGTTTTTCCTAATCGAAAAGCAAGAAAGGCAAGTAGAGTCTGTACCATGTAGTGGAAATGGGGCATAACAATCCAAATCACATTCCTGACTCTTGTCCACTGGATACTAAAATAGGTCTCCAGCCCCAAGCTACTCAGTTCAGGAATAAGTGAGTTAGATAACGCATGTACTGTATGGATGATGAGTAAGGCATATGTGTGCAATCCTCAACTCCACATATTCTTCTCTAATCTTGTGTGCTACCACCAGCATTTTATGTTACCCTGGTTAAAAGTGTCTGCTCAAAGACTGGTGTAGATATGGTCACGGGCAGATTCAAAATCATTCCACCAATTGTTGTCCAGACAAGAAACCGTGAAAAACCTCCCCAAATTCGGCCCTTGATCTGATCTGCAAATTCTGTTCGAATACCTTCCATGGTTTGCTTTGCAATACACTTTAAATATGTGAGAACCTTCAAAATGTACAGTATTATGAAATTTACATTTCATATCAACTAAAACAACTAAAATGGTAAGCGTGCAACATTACCGATGAAGTAGCATAAAAATTGAAAGCAGACCTTAATTCTGTGTAGGGTATGCATTTAAAATAAAATGCAATTATGAACAAAGTTTTGTTGCATGTGAAAGTTGACATTGCCAATGTATAAGGCATCATTTTCAGCTAGTTTTTATAGGAACATTACAGACGAAATACTGTAATTCATGAAAGTGAACGGTACCTCTATGTAGAGTGTGCATTTCAGGTAATACATACAGTATGTGACATTCGAGATGAAATACTGTAATTCGTGAAAATGGGCATTACCTTTCCTTAAGGTTTGAGGGCTTTGCTCGTTGGCCTGGCTACTATTGGTCACAGAACCCGTGGTGTGGACAGCCTTCGGACCAATCACAGGAGACAAGTCTTTGTTCTTCAATGTACTGGAGAAAAGGAAAGAAAAAGAGAGGGAGAAAGAGAGGGAGAGGAAGGAGAGGGTAGAAAGGGAGAGAGAGAGAGTAAGAGAGAGAGAGTGAAGGGGAGAGATAGGGGAAAAAAATTCCCAGCATTCTCTTTGCTGCTTTCCCCAGTCACACAGCCCAGCTAGGCAGGGCAGAGCCTTTCAAGAGAGTCCTAACCTCCTTCATGAAAAAAGCATCTTGTGATGTCATTTCCTGTAGGCCTACATGTACTGTGCATGTGTATCACATGCTGACCTGTTCTGCAGTTTACAGTAACTTCCGGATGCTAATGATATAATGAAATTTCAAAAAAGTGTCAAAGTGTTTCAACTCCCAAAGAAATACATGTGAAAATGCCAAATAAGAGCAGAAGAAGATATTGGGATGTATTTATTTCCGGAGTCTGAGATCATGGCAGGTGCTCTAGAAAAGCACACAGCCAATATTAATTCATTGACAAATGAATGGAATGATGGAATCTGCTAAGAACTGTATTTTCAAAATTCACAGTACAAATTTGTCATTAGTAGAAACTAATATTTTGGATTTTTGCATAATGAACCAGTTGGCTATTGTACCAGCTGGACCTTTATGGTGGCTTTGAATACGCAGATGCATTTGTTTTCCTGAATTTTAATACCTGGCAGCAGATGCTGCTTGAGTTCCCACAACATTTCAGCAATGCCGTGATTCACAGTACACACACTGAGGACCACCTGCTGTATCTGGGCTGTTTCCACATCCATAGCCAGCTCCCACTGTTCATTTATTTTATTAAACCAGGGAAGTCCCATTGAGATTGAAATATCTTTTGCAAGGGAGCCCTGGGCTGCGGAGGTGGAGGGGCAAATTGCATAGCCAATTGGATCAGGGGATGATTAGGTGGCAGGTTGAAAGAGTAAGTTTGGGAATTCAGCCATCTTATCGATGAGTGTCTTAGGATCTTTAATGACCTTAGTTTAATGTCTCATCCGAAAGACGGCGTCTCGTCTCCTTCAGTACAGTGTCCCCATCGCTGCACAGGGACCTTGGGGAATATTCTACCAGAGGGAAGATCACAACCTACTGCCCCACCAACACCTCTTCCAGCAGCATATTGGTTTTTCCAGGTGGTCTCCCATCCAAGTACTAACCAAGCCCACACCTGCTTAGCTTCAGCCACACAGCTGGAGCAAACTGTGTTGTGGTATGGCTGTGACTAAATGCATTAACTCTATGTAAGCAACCTGGTTTGGACTGAGAATCAATACATTTACCCTACGGCGTGTGATATGGAGATTACAAAGTTATTCTCATATCTCAGTCGCATTCTGTGAGTGTGTGTGTGTGTGTGGGGGGGGTCTCTTCCACTCTCGGGGCTGCATGTTAACAGGCAGTTTTGCTTACAACACTTTACCACAATATGAGACCAGTAATAGCAAAATGAGTCTAAATGACTAAATATTTCAAAATGGAGTCCTCCACACTAACCTATGAATGACACTGTAAGATTTACTACAGTGCTTAGATCACTGCCTTAACCCATCATCGAGACATTCAATTTTGAAGTTGGGAATTCCTGAACCTAATTCGTTTTTAACTTTCAACAGCTGCTATTGGCTGCTTGTGAAGAGTAATGAAGACCATAAATCGAAAGCAGGGATTCTGCTTGTTAATTCGGAATATAGATGATGGGGATTCCCCAGCAAAAATGTGGACAAATTTGTTGATGAAATAGGTTAATTTACGGCCTTGTTTCAGGTAATTTTCCCATCATGAAGTGACCTACTCTTTACAAATAGCCATTTTCTACCCTTTATTAATGTTTGCTCACCAGAAAGTGCACCAGGCAGAATGCTAACATTATAGGGGAGACTGGGGTCCGATGAGCCATGTGTACCAATGAGCCATATTTGTGATCAATCGATGACAGAGCTGCTTAAAATAGGCAAAATATTTGACCATTGACAGATGAGTCATGGGGATAAATGAGCCATATCACTGTTTTGCCTATTTGAAACACCTTTGGCATCGATTGATCACAAAATAGTGATATGGCTCATCGGTCCCCATGACTCATCGGACCCCAGTCTCCCCTAAAGTGGCTAAAAAAATCAGACAAAACAATTTTTTGAAAATGTATGCCCTCGGGTACATATTTGGCATGTATTGGAAATGCGAAGGTGAAACTTAAGATCTGCTCTCATGGGTCACATATATAAGTCATACATACAGCATGCCTGCATTGATCAAACTAATACAACCATCACCCATAAAACTCTTCTCTGAAACCTTTGCAAACAGGAAATATACCAGGTCTTACAGTAAAATTGATTTTTTTAACCTTGATAGGTCAAACTCCGCCCTCCAGAGACAGCAGTGTTGACATAACTGCAGCCACAGCATACGCTTATGTCACGCCTGAGCCCCAGAGACACCCAATCGAGGCCATGGAATCTCCAAATCAAGGTGGTGGGGAGAGCCAATCAGAGCCCGGTAGAAGCCCAATCATAGTCCATGAGCAGGCCTATCAGGTGCCCGGAGGATGCAATCATTGTTCAATCCCATCTAAAATCCGGAACCAAAGCCAAACAAGATTCCCAACCCAGCCCAATGAATCCTCAAGCCTCCAAGAAAGACATCCCATGTCCAAAAAAAAAAAAAAATAAAATAGAACAATAACTCATCAAACAAAAGTCAGTTACAAAAATGAAACCTCTCCATCAGGGGTATTCAGCCTGGTCCACAAAGGGCTGGTGTGGGTGCAGGCTTTTTTTCAAGCTATGCAGGAAAAACCCCAATTCCAATAATCAATGGCTAGTCTTTACTAGTAGCATTAGGTGTGTCACCCTGGAATGAAAGCTTGCAACCACATCGGCCTTTTCTGCGTTAAGTTTGAATACCCCAACTCATTATGAAACAGGAGCTGAATGTACACATGTACGTCAATGTGATGCTGAATATGATGATCCACGGATGTGCATCTAATCAGCAGCTCTCAGATGCTGAATACATCCTTGTCGTACAGCGATACCTTCCTTGCGATTTCACTTCACAGCCTGGAATACATCTGACTGACTAGTATAAGCATTCAAATGGTTCCCCCCCATGTTGAAGTGGTTTTCAGGACTGGGAAGTCACAAAAAATAAAGGCAAGCGGCATTCCTCGAGCCCGAAGAATGCTGACGAGAATCTGAATTGCTGGAAATCTGAAGCGGGATAAATGAAATTACTTTTGTGGAAAGAAAAACATGATGAAAAAAGGACAACAGAAACAAAATGGCGCTATTGAGGGGAGCACCTTTCCTGCTTAATCTGTGGGTGTGTCTTCTCTCGCTCCTGTTCCCCTTGTCCCACTCAGTGTTCGTTTTAGGGCCGTGTAGTTTTCCGTTGTAGTCTCTGAGTTTGTGTTGGTTTATCTTTTCTTTGGGGGCGTGCATTTACCTAGTCAGGATGGATCCTCTCTCTCGGCTGCTGCCACAGCTGCCCTGCTGCTGTAGGGGATACGGGGGGAGGCTAAGGGGGTTTCCGAGCTGGGGCGGGTCGTTTCGGGTGAGCACCAGTGGGGTTTTGATACAGAGAGGCGAGGCATTAGTTTCGGACGGGAGCGCATGCGAGGGCTCGAAGTGGGTGGCGTGTTTCGGGAGGTGCAGGGAGCTGGGCTTGGGGTTCGAGTTGATGTCCAGCTGCTGAGAGCTGGGGCAGGACGGTGGGGGGAGTGGGGGGCTAAAGGGGGGTGGGGAGGGGCCCGGAGGTACAGATTCAGGACCGGGGGCCACGGGGCGGGAGCAGGGCTGTGATTTGGAGTAGAAAGGGTAGGAGGGCGGGTACCAGGTGAAGGGGGAGGACGAGGAAGGGTACGAGGAGGTGGGGTTGACAGAGGTGGGGTTAGAGGATTTGGGCTTTGAGGAGGTGGAGTTAAAGGGTGCGGAACTATATGAGGTGGAATTACAGGAAATGGCCTTACAGGAGGTGGGGTTAGAGGGAGTGGAGCTATGGGAGGTGGTGCTAGAGGAGATAGGTTTAGAAGAGGAGAGGTTAGAGGGGGTGGAGCTATAGTAGTTGGGCTTTGAGAAGGCGGGGTTAGAGAGGGCGTAGTTATAGGAGGCAGAGTTAGATGAGGCGGGGTAAGGAGGGGGCAGTCGCTCTTCCTCTGGGGAAGGGTTGGTGTTACAGGAGTCCGACCAATGGCACGACGCCTCATCTGAGCTGCAAGTGTCGGGAAGAAAAACAAAAACACAAAATAAAACCAAAAAAACGGAAAAAAAGCAGCAATATTTGCACTAGGAGTCCAGTGGATAGAGAGGATATGCCTGTATTATGATGAAGATTATTATTATTAATTATTATTATTATTATTATATTATTATTGTTAATATTATTCAACGTTGGGTGAAATTCAGGGGAAGCATAGGTGAGGCCGCAAGACAGAAGTGATGATCTCCACGCTGAAAACATCATTAGTGGGTTACTTTAAGAGTGACGAAACGTGACCGTTTTTTTTTTTTTTTAAATATGCGAATCGGGCGTGCGCTTCGGGGTAAGTGAGGATTTTCGGGAAAGGTCAGGGACGTGCGTGACGAAGAACTGCAGGGAAAACGGTAGGAAATGTCTCGGGAAACAGGGTATAGAACGCAAGTTTTAAAAAGGTAAGATAGAATAAAAAATGAGAGGAAGAGAAAGGACACTTCAGATTCCCTACATAAATGAGAGGAATAGGACATGCATAGTGGTTGCAGGTATGTAGAGGAGCGCCCAGAATGGGCCTGTGTCCACACACCACACCAGAGGGGGAGATTACACTCTCGTTGTATAATAAAGAGAATAATAGACACAGTGTTTAATAGGCAGAGTTATCTTAGGCCCAGGATTTTACAGAAAGAGAATCGGAAATCGACACACTGCAAAGAAGCAAATCCCCACTGGTATTTCAGTCATATATCTACCCCTGAACCCTAAAAACTATTTACTTTTGTAGCCAAACAAAACAAAAACCTTCCCATAGAGATGAGCGAATTTGACTCATTCAATTTGATTTCCTGAAGGGGAAATTTTTAACTTGTCAAACGGACAGTAACTTACAGTAAAATTGTCATCTTGAGTGAAAAAACTTCTCACCGCCAAACAGTTGCAACACTTATAGAGGAAAAACGGCGTTATTCATACTGCACTGTATGCAGCAGACGGCACTTCCTCAAGGTCAACTTTTTACAGTAAGAGACTCATAAATCCTACCTCAGTCTCAGCCTTTATGGTACATACGACCGATAAAGTGGAGAACCGGCACCATCTGGGCCCTCAGAAATCATGGCGGTAACATAATACATGTCCTCATTTAGTCTGTTAAAGATATTGACCTGGTGCGGCATGTCGGACACAAAAATCCCATTCTACAGCTTCAAAGACAGACACAGAGAACAGTGCTAGCAGAGGAAGGATTATTCATTCCATTACCTATGCGCTGCCAAGGAAACCAAACATTTTAGCATATTCTAGAAGGCATTCAAGAAAAATACATTTTAAGAAACTGACAATAAAACTAAAGAATAGAAATAAAAAATAAAAGGAGAAAAGGATGAAGTGGGTTTCTCAGAGGAATGGAACAAATCACCCCAGGTTAAAGATTAAGGAAAGATTAGTTTGCCAGAAGCGATAGATGGTTCCAAGCCATGCTTAAATATCCCAGCTGTTATGTAAACACAGTATCTAATGTTAAACCTTCTAAAACTGCCAGTAATCATGTCCAGTAAAAATGAAAAGATAAGCAAGAAAAAGAGCCAGATTTTAATAACGTTCTTTTTAAGCCAAAAAGAACTAAATAAACAAACAGCACAGCTCACATTGACAACATCCAACACTGACAACAGCAACACAAACAGTGCAAACAGGTAAAACAGCTGATGCAAATACAACAAGAACAACAGCAAGAACAGGAACAAGTGCGACAATGACGGTGAAAAAACCCCACAAAATCCAAAGCAGTTATGCACTAACCCCAGGAAAAAACGTGTATGAGGGAGAGCCAGAAACGACAGGAAAGAAAAGCAAAGAAGAAAGAATCATAGAGAGAGAGAGAGAGAGAGAGAGAGAGAGGAAAGTACCACAGAAAAGGTAAACGGAAAACAGGAGGGAAACAGGACCCCCCTGGAAATCAGTCACGTCCGGTGGAGATTAGTTTGTTGAGGCAGAAACCTCCCCTTTGCTTGATTAGCAATCAGACGATTAACAAGTTTAGTAAGACCATTCGGCAGAATGACGGGCCAGTTTAAGTTTCCGTGGCGTTATTACTCAGTGGGCTACATCGAACCTGAAAAGCTCACGAAACTGCAGATTTGCGAGTACTTGCTTACAGTGAGCCAGAGACGTGCGGTGAGGTGAGGCAGTGACCCAAACTTTTATCACAGGATTTTGTGAACTTGTTCCCACGTACTGTTCCTGATTGACAATCAAAACAATTTAGACCAAGCCCACAGGAAGCCTGATACTGATAGAGGAGGTAATGACAAAAAGATTCATTCATGCATACGCTTCAAATCGAGACTGCAAGGATGGAAATCTGAAAAATTAATTAGGAAAAATTCTCGGCTCTCGGTAATTCTGCATATTGTTTAAACATTTTGTTCATCGGATTATGAAAGACGACTGAAAATAAACGCCCGCTTTTTGTTTGGGTGTAAAAGCGCGTATTTAAAGGAGAATGCATTGTTTAGGCTATTGATTAAGCATTGAACTCTGCATAAATCAAACTGTTTTAATATTTGTTGATGACATTGCTTTGACTTCCTGGAAGCAAGTACGCGCAAATCTGCTGTTGAGCATTAAACTGGCCCGTCATTCTGCCGAATAGTCATACTAAACTAGTTAATCGTCTGATTGCTAATCAAGCAAAGGGGAGGTTTCTGCCTCAACAAACTAACCTCCGACTGCACGTCACTGCTGGAATTCCCAACAATTGAGCATTAACTGCTCAAACTGGTTCAAAGCTGTGTTTTCAATACTTCTGGCTGGTCAATAACCAGTCCATCAGCTGACCCATCCTTTATTCTAGTAGTTGGCTGGTCCACCAGTCTGGACACCAGCTGAAAGCTACTCCAGCGATAGAACAAACAGACATGACCAGCAACAGACCACTTGCGACCAGTAAAACCTTTGGTGCCGGCAGTGAAAGTCCAGATATGGTCTGCAACAGTTCATGTGAGACCAGCCACAGTCAAAGTTTCTCGCCAGCAAAAGACCAGCTATTGTGAGCAACAAACCAGCAAATAACCAAATATAACCAGCAACAAACTAGCTATAGCCAGCAACAAACCAGTTATAGCCAGAAGCAAACCAGCTATAACCAGCAACAAACCAGCTACAGCAACCAGCTGAAATCAGCAATGGCGTGTCACTGGCCTGCAATGGCAACAAAACAGCTATAGCCAGCCACAGACCATCTAGAAGTGTTGAAAACACAGCCCAAACAATCCAGGGTTGTATTTTTCAGGGGGGGTGGAGGTGGGGGGGGGGGGGTTGAGGATTGATAGACGAGTAAGAGGCCTCAGCGGCCTTACCTGGCGCGATCGGCACTAGCGGGTGTAGGTGGGGTGGGGGAGGGGGAGGTGGCCTGTTCACCCGATTGCTCAGGGACGAGCGAGTCCACAGCGGGCTGCGCACTCGACGGGGTGGAAGACGTCTTACGCGCAACGGACGACGAGCCCCGCCGCGATACCCAAGACGAGTCCATCACCTTCACGCCCATGCTGCGGCAAGACACGCGCAGCCAATCAGATAGAGGGGTGGGGGGAGTAGAGACATGAGAGGCCACATGCCGCCTCCCCTTCGATGACAACTCATGAAAAACGATGCCCCTGCCCTTAAAGACACACACTCACTGACTTGCATTGGCACATTATGAGTAAGAAGCAACCTTAGCTGGTGTTTCCATGGACACCGGTCTTAAATTAGATAAAACTCACTGTCATATGAGGCGACATCATTTCCTCCCTAATGTCTGCAACCCCTTTGGGAGGAAAGAAGGCTGACCCACAGTCACAGGCAGCTCAATGCACAGCATACACACAAGAGGGCAGCACTGAGCAGTCAAGCTCTAACTAAGGCCATCCCATGCCTCGGTGTAATGAGGTCGTTGCTTTGAGCAACAGGAGTGATTGTCACACAAGGCCTTTAAAGTGGCTCAGCCCAGTCACCGTAGAGAAATATACGACAGCCACTCTATTTGGGAGATATTCCACACTCTGATGGGGTGGGGAAGGGCTTGTCAGTTTGGCCAGTTTCATGGGACTAACAGCAAGGGGCTGAAGTAGGAGACTGACTTTTGAAATAGTTGTCAAGACATGGACAGGGCAAGACAGAAGCATAATAGGGACAGATAAGGAACTTGTGCCAATTTATAGCCAATCAGAGAAGGCCCAGCAATGCTGGGTGCAAGAGAGGGAGCCACGGTAACAAGTGGCACCAGAACAGTGACGAATAGGCAGGAAATCAGCAGTGTGGCCTGGAACTGTGGGTTGAGCCTCTCGCAATAACGACTTGCCCGCGATACAATGCGGAAAAAAATAACCAGGGTTAAAGCAAGAACCCTTCTAAGGATGTCACCAGGAGGAAAGGAGAAGAGAGAGCCAGGAAAAAGGAGAAATACGATACCTTTGGATCTTCCTGATGCTGCGTTTGGTGGGACAGAAACACCAGAATCAAGGGCAAAGACAAGCAAGAATGTAAAAGCACCGGTGTGTCTCTCTACAGCATGGTAATCAGAGCGACTGCGGGACACAGAGCCAAGATGGTGGAGCTTCAGGAAGATTGGTTAAAAGGTGGGGGAGGGAGGGAGGGTTGTACGGAAAGGCGAGGTTTGGGTGCAAAACAGATGAAAAGATATGGAATGTAGGTGGGAAATAATGAGTGGACGGATTGCTGCAGGTGAAGGCAGTGCTCTCTCCAATAAGCGTCCGCCATCTTGTCTGACTACTGACAGCCAATTTGTGATTCAATTAGTGCATTTAAGGTAGCCTCACTCAAGAGATGTGAAACCCCCCAATTACCTCCTCCTCAAAACCTTGTGCCCCCACATGAAAAATAATAGAGAGAAAAAAAAGAGAATGTGGTAGCGAAACAACAGCTATTGCAAACAAGGCCTTTTATTATCTTTCTTTCTCTCGCTCGCTCTTTTACGCACACACGCGCACACACACATACACACACCCGCGCGCTTTTACCAATGCCCTTTCACGATAACCACACTTTTCCACTGTTCCAACCTTGAAAACCAGCGGACTTCCATTATTTATTACTGCTGCAATTCTTACAGAACGGCAAGAAAAAAATTACAATCCCAATGATAGATAGAGAGTCCTTAATGAAAGCGGGCAGCTTCCAGAGAGTACAGCATAACGGAAAGCTCCATAAGTATTGGGACAGCAACAACCTTTTAAAGGGCAGCAATCCCGACGTGAACAACCGTCCCCCCTTTTCTCTGTTGATCCTTCTTCCTCTTCTGGATTCTTCTTATCGCTCTTTCCATTACTTTTCTATCTCCTTTCTCCCCTAGTCTATCCTTGACTAGTCCCTTTTCCCTTTTACTCTCCCTTTTCTAATCTCTCAATCGTTTCCTCCCAATGTTCCCCATTATTTTCTCAATTTCCGCAGATCATCACTTTGGGGAAACAGTGTCAGTCTGTAGCATTCGGAATTGGCTGGGATTTTGGAGCTGGAATGGAGCACCGGACCCAATAAAGCTCAACTATGGACTCGGAGCGAAATGAAAATGGGCCAAGCTGATTAAAGAAACAGAAGCCATTGTGGCTCAATCAAGGCCTGAGTGCTACAGAGGCAGGCTCACAGACAGTATTGGCCCATCATAATGAAAAGTGACACAGATCTGCGTACGTCCTCGGCGCAATGACCAGGATGATTAGAACGTCCAACAGACAACCTTGAGTTGCTGAACTGGATTGATCAGTACCTAGCGTAGCAATGACCACTCTTCACACACATCGATCCACAAGAGCAAAGACTCCACAGACAGAAATTCATGCATATTCAGTCAACTACATTACAGTTATTCAGTTGAGACTTTCATCCCAAGCGACTCACAGAGGGTACACCTTCTGGAGCGATGTGGGTTAAAGGTCTTGCTCGTGGGCCCAACAGCTGCAGTGTTCACATGGCTCCAGAGGGGCTTGACCCATCATCCTTCACAAACCCAATCAAGCGCCTTAGCACTATATGCCATCCAACTCAGATGCGTGTCGCCAGAAACATCTTCAGCAATATTTTTACATACATTGCGCACCAAAGCACTTTCTTACAGTTCTACCTGCAGAGCTTAAGTGATGTATCCGAGGATAACATATACTATATAAGCAAAGAGCCACCTTTTTCATAGCTATTTGCATGATTCGTCAAGCAATATGGCTCACAGTTAGTCAGTTACAGCCCAGTCTTTTGTTAAAAAAAAATCTACAAAACTCCACTGACACAGCCACAGTGACCTGAAACCTAGGGAATAAAATGGTTCTACTTTACCCCTTTGTTTCCCTAATGTATTTTCATCAAGGCGGGGCGGAGCTGGGAGATGAGTGATGCCGTGATGAAGAGGATGGAGAATGGAGGCAGGGAATAGGGATGAAGAAGGTGTTATCCACAGACCTGGGTTCAACTAGTTTTTGTTTTGGATTCAAATTGTTTTCTGTGCTCAACTTCTCTTGTCTAGTGGTCTCGAGCTTGGTGGGAGGAACAGGTGGGTGGGGTCTACACACTTCTGGGATTACTTAATTTGTACCAAAATGCCAGAAAAGTCTAGTCAAATGCTGAAAAGTATTTAAATCTGTAAAAAGTACTGTTTGAAACCAGGCTTTCAGAGATTGACAAGGATGGCTGGGAGGGGACAGAACCCTACCCGTCTTTTTTGTAGAACTCCAGCATCATGTTGTCGGTGGCAACGCTGAGGGGGCGTCGGCCCTGGTCATGCTGCTTGCGGTCTGCATGGTCCATGTCCGGCGATGGCATGGAGCTGTAGTTAGCATTGTGGTTGGTGTGGACGGGGCTGCCATAGTTACCAGTCACATTGAACTCAATCTCTGGAGAGAGAGAGGAGGTGGAGCATTGAACATAAAATAGCATAGCATAGCATAGCATAACATAAAATAACATGACATGATACAACATAGCATATCACACGTAGCATAGCATAGCATAAAATTTGCCAATGAACGAAGGGCACCTAACCACCCAGGGGTGCGTTTTCTGAAATCACAGATGCTAACTTACAGCACCGTCCAGAATTATTGGCACCCCTGGTTAAGATGTGGTAAAAGCCTTAAAATAAATTCAATTTTTATTGCAGAAGTATAATCTCACGCTGAAAATTGTAGAAAAATATAACCTTCAACTCAAGAATATTTGAAGGGAAAAAAAAATCCCTGACTAAGAAATAATTATTTTTCATAAAATCACCTGTTCCACAATTATCAGCACCCCTAACAATTCCTAGGAAATAAATGTAATTGAAATATTTCTGTCATTTCTACAGTAGTTTACAAAGTTGATCAGAGTATCTAGGAACATTTAATTAGTAATTCATCACCTGTTTCCCTGGGGTATAAATATGATGTGACGCAGAGGCCATTTCTCTTATCCACTCTTCAACATGGGAAAGACAAAGGAACACACCATTCAAGTAAGGCAGATGTGTGTCGACCTTCACAAGTCAGGCAATGAAGAAAATAGCCACTTGCCTGCACCTGCCCATATCTACTGTCAGAGGAATCATTAAGAAGTTTAAAACAACTGGAACAGTGGTAAACAAGCCTGGACGAGTACGCAAGGTTATTTTGCCACCACGCACAGTGAGGAGGATGGTAGGAGAAATAAAAAGTTCTCCAAAGCTCACTATTAAAGAATTGCAACAAATGGTAGCATCTTGGGGTCACAAAGTCTCCAAAACAACCATCAGGCGCTATCTACATGCCAACAAGCTGTTTGTGAGGCATGCACGGAAAAAACCTTTTCTCACTCACAATCATAAACGCAAACGTCTGGAGTTCGCAAAGCGGTACTTGGACTGCAACTGGGACCGTGTGCTTTGGTCAGATGCGACCAAGATAGAGCCTTTTGGCAACAAACACTCTAAGCGGGTCTGGCGGAACACAAAAGATGAGTCTGCAGAAAAGCACCTTACGCCCACTGTGAAGAATGGGGGAGGATCGGTGATGCTGTGGGCCTGTTTATCTTCCAGAGGCCCTGGGAACCTTGTTAGGTTGCATGGCAACATGGACGCTTTGAAATACCAGGACATTTTAAATCAAAAAGCTGGTGGCCTCTACCCGAAAGCTGAAGATGGGTCATCACTGGGTCTTTCAGCAAGATAATGACCCTAAACATGTGGCCAAATCTACACAGAAATGGTTCACCAGACACAGAATCAAGCTCCTCCCATGGTCATCTCAGTCCCCAGACCTCATCCCCTTTGAAAACCTGTGGAGTGAGCTGAAGAGGAGAGTGCAGAGGAGAGGACCCAGGTCGCTGGATGATTTAGAGAGATTGTGAGAAAAGGAATGGTTGAAGATCCATCTTTCTGTATTCTCCCATCTTGTGAAACATTATAGGAGAAGATTAGGTGCTGTTTTGTTGGCAAAAGGGGGTTGTACAAAGTATTAACATCAGGGGTGCTAATAATAGTGGCACACATGATTTGATGTAAAAGAATTATTCCTTAATGTGGGATTTTTTCTCCCCACAGAAGAAATGCACTTGAATTGAAGGTTGGATTTTTCTCTTTTTTTTCATTGTGGTCCTACGTTATTTCGAAAAAAACTGAATTTATTAGAAGCTAAAGAACACATCTTAACCAGGAGTGCCAATAATTATGGAGGGCGCTGTACATAGTTGGAGTCAAATGAATGTGAATGGACGATCTATGTAAATAGCGAACCAAGTTAGCAACTACGCTTTTGGGAAACGCACCCTTGATTGACTGCTATCAGGCTATTGAATAGGCGTTATCACCATACCTTTCTCCCAGACATAAAAGCTAGTAGGTGCCTAGACCGACTAGCAGGTTCAATCCCATTGGGTTGAATTGCTCGCAAAATAGAAGTTAAGGCTTTTTCCATTTTCCAAATAGTATGATGTTGACATTGAAAGAACTTACCTGGCTTCCCAACTAGTTCGCTTGAAAATGTGCAGCAGCACATAGTTGTAGTTCTTCTTCTGTTGTTTCTTTTTGTTATGGGGTGGGTGTCACATGAGGAAGGGGTCCACCACATTGAGTCACTTACTGTATATAAATGGATGATAACTGCCTCCATAACTCACTATTAGGTCTAGTAGTCCCCAACTAGCCTATGCCTATGGGAGAAATGTATGCTGATGATGGCTATTCCATAGCCTGATAACAGTCAAATCAGGTGACCTGACACAATAGGATACCTGAAGACAAGACGGCAATATCAGATCAGGTCGTGTGGGTCATGAGAGTTTGAGGTCCAAATAACATTGCACTTCACACATCAGGGGCTGAATACTGAAACATTGTCCTATAACAGTTATTATAAAGAATTAGTAATAGAGGCTGTAGGCTCAGCTCTTCAGAGAGTAATCGCCCTTAAGCGAAGTACATACCAATCTTACCCTGACCTCAAAGCGTGACTAGATTGGATGTATTCTAATTATAGCAAGATGAATAAGTTGCTTTGAAGAGGAAAGTGTGATAAATTTCCAACTTAAACAAGTGGTGCCAGGCACAATAAACCCTGCTCCTCGCATGTACTTTGACCTATTTTTCCGAAATTCAATTAGGCATCTATTCTGGGTCAGTGGCAATCCCTAAACCCAATTTGGGGTCAATCTGGCCATTATTTTTGCTGCAAAAGCGTCAACAAAAAAACAAACAAACACAGAAACAAATGCACAAACACATAAAACAGACAAACACACAAACACAGAAACAAACTGAACCAAAAACAATACCCCTTGCCCTGACCCTTTGGGTGAACATGGTGACAAAACTGCATTTGGTATCATGAAGCAGGGATGGTCACAGACGCTGTTTGGACTAAAAACTGGGTTAGGAGGATAAGGTTTAGGAGTGATGCTTCATACGAATCACAAAAACATTTTTTCCTCTTAAGTTGCCGACAAGAACGGACGAGGTACGTTGCTTGGATACGCAGAACACAGTCTGTCTCTCACGATCTTTCTGTATCACTCCTATACTCATCCACAACTCCATCAATCTTTTAGCCTGCTCATAAAGTCAGCCTCTTTTGTACAAGATGCCAGTTAACAGGAGGTTTCTGTAACTGATGACAGCCTGCATACTGACCGGCCAAAAGTCGGCAAACCCCTCCCTTCTCACCTCCAGGGAAGAACCAATCGGCATGCTGGATGATGGGCTCGATAATGCCCACGATCTGTAGGGACACGGTGGTCATCATCTCCGTGATGTTCCTGCAAAAAGCGAAAGGAAAACCGGAATCACCACTGTGACGATGCACAGGCGCTGCAGATGGCCAGACAACGAAATGACAAACTACATATGACACTGAAATAAGGAGTTGATGAGTGATGCTCTCTGTAGTGTGCTCTTGCTGTGTTAATGTTAATGCATGCTAAACGATCTCTCTCTCTCCTACTCCACACTGAAATTTCAGCAAACAGGAAGCTTTCCAACAGTCATTGTTAAGCATTATTACCTTAATCACAACAAAAATACCATGGAGACTGTGTTTGGATAGTGACTCAATTTTAATGGCGAGAAAAGCCTTCATTATTGCCTCTAAATGCATGTTAAAACCCAAACAATTAAATTAGAAAAGAAAAGCTAACGGTCTGTGCACACTGTACATCCATATGCAGCAGCAGGTCAAAGAGGAGTTGCAGCTTTTTAAAATTGTGTCGCTGTCAAAATGCTAACAAACCTAAACGTAGGTAAGAATAAATAAGTGCACAGTCGCAAGAGTGGGCAGACAAACTGGGCCTACCCTTCAGTGTTAGCCCACAGCAGGTTGGGCCCCAGCACGATGGCGATGTTGCCGGGGGTCATCTTGTTCGCGTCTTGATGTTCGTTCAGCTTGGCCAAGAACTTTATCAAGTATCTGTGTAAGAGAGAGACATGGCCATGACTTCAGAGGTTATGAGGGGAGAGCTTCACGAATACGCTATTAAACAGACCTTTACCATCACCGTTATCATTCAGCTGATGCTTTATCCAAAGTCCCTTGCAGAAGATTTGACCAAAGCAGGGCAACTCGAGTCAATGTGGTGTTTCGGTGCTCTGATGCTAAGCAGCTAGTGAGAAATCTATTAGCGATATAGTGCGCTGATGTTGTGAGGCTAGCTAGGAGGCCATTTGTGGTGCTTTAGTGCTCCACGGCTGATGAGGACGCTATTAGCATTCTTTGCGCTCTCATACCATGTGGCTATCGAAGGGGCTATTAGCGCACAGAACCACCAATGATACTTTGGCAGTGAGGAGGCTATTAGCGCTCTGATGCTATATGGCTAGCGAGGACGATACTTATCATCTTTCTGGTGCTCTCATGCTATGCGTCTAGTGAGGAGCCTTTTAGCGCCCT
This sequence comes from Gymnothorax reevesii, assembly GCA_029721435.1. NCBI lineage: Eukaryota > Metazoa > Chordata > Actinopteri > Anguilliformes > Muraenidae > Gymnothorax > Gymnothorax reevesii. Next base: position 24,952,983 of record CM056592.1, read on the forward strand.
GGTGCTCTGATGTCACCCGTCTGTGATGCTACGAGGCAGATGAGGATGCTATTAGCATGCTTTGCATGCTTTGATGCCATGCGGCTGCGGAAGGGGCCATCAGCGCACAGGAGCTCCAATGCGACATGGCCATGAGGAGGCTATTAGGGCTCTGATGCTACACAGCTAGTGAGGAGGCACTGCATTATCGCTCTGGTGCTCTTATGCCAAGCGCCTAGTGAGGAGCGTATTAGCGCTCTGGCGCTTTGATGTTATCCGTCTAGCGAGGAAGCTGTTAGCGTTCTGGCGCCAGCTCATCTGGATCGTGCTTACCCAGGGAAGGATTGGGGTCTGTTAGTCAGTCCTCTATGATGGGGCTGTCAGGAGGGGCCCCCACACTGACACACTGGGCGTAATGAGAAGGGCTAAAACAGGCCTGTGTGAGAATCAGGGGTTTAGCGCTGCTGCTCAGTGGCCTTACACATCTCTCTACCTACACTACACTCTCTATTCATCTGCCTCTCCATCTCTCTCTCTTAGCCCACACCTCCCTTTCTATTCCTCCCTTCTTTTTCTGCTTTTAGCCATCCATCTCATCACCCCATTTCTGCCTCACCATCTCTTCCTTACCCCCCCAATCTCCTTCACCACCCTTTCTCTCACTCTACTCATCTCCTTCTCTAGGGACAAGCAGGAAGTGGCAGAAGGACCTCTCATCCTTCTTCTACTTCCTGCTTGTCCCTCGATCACTCTATTCTTGTCTTCCTTGCTCTGTCCTTTGCATGTGACTCTCCCTCCCTCCCTTTCCTGCTCCCCATCTCCCTGTCACTCTATACCCCTCCCCCTTTCTCCCTCCCTCCCTCCTTGCAGGCCCCCGCCCTCCCCTCCGTCCCAGTGTGTCTGAACACAGGGCCAGCTCAGCTGTGAGACTGTGTGTCAGAGACTCCGACAGATGTCAGTGACCGCTGGGCTCCCCCTGCCCGCAAACCTCACCCCCGAATCTGCCCCTCATCCCTCTTCACCTGAGGCAGAGCTATAATGATGCAGAAGACTGGAGACACCTCTCCGTCAACACACTCCCCCGAACACCCACACCCCTCCTGTGACACACTCACCAGGCCCTTCTTCTCTCCGTCGGAGGTCACACAGGTGAACTCCGTTTCTCTTTGTTTCTTTCAAAGATAGACCAGGTATCACTGCCTGCCCATTTGGTGTTTGTTTATCTGCTGTATACTTAGGCTGTGATCATCTCAGCTCCCTAAAACACAAACACACACACACACACACACACACACACACACAAATGCACACACACAAGCATGCATACATGGACATGCACACCCACACACGCACATGCACACAAACACACACACACACATTTGCAAACGCACACACACAAGCATGCATACATGGACATGCACACACACACACGCACACGCACACACACATGCACACAAACACACAAACACACACACACACACACACACACACACACACACACACACACACACACACACACACACACACACACACGCCAAAACGCATGCAGACTCCAGGAAAGGCACTGTTCACTGACATCAGCAAACACTCCCTTCTTCCTGGTTTTCCTTCTCTTGAGTATGTGAAAGAGTGTGTGACCGAGCCTATGTGCACATATGTTTGTGTGCATGTCCGTGTGTTCCTGTGTGTGTGTGTGTGTGTGTGTGTGCATGTGGGTGCGTGTGTGTTCGTGTATGTGGGTGCATGTGTGTGTGTGTGTGTTTGTGTGCGCCTGTGTCTTTGTGTGTGTGTGTGTGTGCATGTGGGTGCGTGTGTGTTCGTGTATGTGGGTGCATGTGTGTGTGGGTGTGTGTGCGTTTGTGTGCGCTCTAGTAGAAATCCCCAAAGAAACACAGAAAATGCAGAAACTGGTCAAATTGCTGCAGGCTAGTTCCAGTCACTGAAAACTGTCCATCAGTTTAGCAGTGTGATGAAGTGCTGATATAAATCTGCTTTCAAGGGGTTGCCAGTTCAGTTCCCTCGTGGGGAACAGCAATTATAGCCAGGAGCAAAGGACTCAAGCTGAACTGATTCAGTAAATACGCAGCTGGACAATGGTGCCGTACGCAAGCAAATAAACCAGCTGCCAAAGACGGATAAGAGTGTCTTCCAATAAAAACACACAGTAATGAGATTCTATAAACTGTAAGAATATCAAGTTCACAATATTACTTTATCACACAATTTATATACAATGTATTGCGAGGCCACAGAAATGTAATTATTGTTATAATTTCATTTATTTTAAAGTCTGCAAAATTCAATGCCCATCCAATGCAGGCAAAATGGATTTAGTTTCTATAATAGTTTGGGTGCTTTCCAAATGTTCTGACATGTTGTATCTGTGATTTCACATTTTCGCTGCACCAAGATAGGAAAAATATACCGCTCTGGTATCCATAACGATCGGTTGCCATGACATCGCAGAGCTTGTTTTCAAATAATCTGATACGGCCCACACAGCTGAAATAAAACACGCCCCCAGGAAAGGCCATTGACATTTACTTTAATAGACCCGTAACACACAAAACCGGGGTGACTGGAGTGATGACGTTTTTATAATGAAAGAGTGGGGGAGGAGAGAGAAAAAACAAGGGAGCAGAGATGAGAGAAATATGGAGGAAAAAATTTAGTGCGGGCGGCTTGTAGCTTAGCGGCTACCGCATTTTACTGGGGACCCAAAATGTTGCTGCTTAATGCCCCAGTGTTGGAGGTATGAGAGGAGTCCATTTCTTGGGCCACGGAACTAAATCCCATAACCCCATATCGCTCCGAGGGAGGACTGGTCCCAGCTTAGTCTAATCAACTGTAAGTGCTTTGGATGAAAGCCTGAATTGAACAGCGGTAATACAAAGTAAAACGGGAGGGTGACGCACCTGAAATTGTTACTGTTAGCCTCCGGTAGCTTCTCACATGCAGTAAGCAGAGCCTGTAGTCTTTTGTCCTGGTCCTGAATACTGAGGATTTCAACAGATGTTTGAAATAGGAATGGGGAGAGGGGGAGAGAGAGAGGGAAGAGAGAGAGGAATAAAAATGCTGTCCTTTATTCCAGCGATGAAGGTGCCCCTACTCTGTCATGCAATATTCATGTCAGAGAGACAATGTTTACGACAAGGAGCTTGTGTAACTTGAAGCAGAGCTACAATGATCCTGTAAAAGGCATAAAGTCACAAATCTCCGTTTTTGAGAAAATAAAGAGGGTTTTTCTGGGTTAAAAGCAGTAAGGGGGAGGAATTTTATTTTGTTGTGATGTATTTATGCCCAGTAAAACAGATTATGTCCAAATGCACCGGCAGTTTGAAAACATGAATTGAGACTTCCTGCGTTTTACCAGACCACTGAAGAGATATACACAATGACCAAAGGAAAAAAAAAAACCTCATGCAAAATCACTACCACTATTATATTATTATTATTATTATTATTACCACTGTTATTGTGTAACATTGCTCAGCCCTGGGATAGCAACTGTAATGGAATGCTGTTACAGCAGTGTGCATTCCCAACAGTGGAGGGACAGGGGGCGCTAACGTTCTCAGGTCTTACTTGGAAGCTTGGATCCACTCGTCATACAGCTCGAATGTCATGAGAGGCTCCGGGAGCTCGCGGAGGTACGACTTCAGAGCGCCTACAGAGAGAGAGAGAGAGAGAGAGAGGAAAGAGGAGGGTGAGTGACGCCTGTAGCTCAGGACTCCACCCAACACAAATGTTACTGGTACATCTAAACGTGAACATAAATATCTCTCGATGGCTCTGTCTCTCTGACTGGCAGATGGAGAGTGGGCGGGGAGGTGGGGCTACAGGTGGGTCATTCGCTGGCCAGGCCTTGATTCCGATGCAATTCAATCCTGAGCGCTGACTGCTAATTAGCACTTGACTCCATTTATCTCAGCAGAAGAGCAGTGGTTTCATTAACATAGCACGGTGAGAGATGCGACTTCTACAGTCGAACTTACTCAACCCTCACGGCAGAAGCGTACAGCGACTGGCCCCGGCCACAACAGAGGAGCCGGGACTGCACAAGGTTACTGGGGTCAGTCGCGTACTCTTTAGAGAAAGTACACTTGGCAGTTGAGTGTGTGGAGTGGGAACCATCACAGAGTGTCATTGGGAAAGAGCACTTCAAAGAAAAAACCTGCGTTTTTACGGTGTGGAAGGGGCAGCTACATTAAGTGAAACAATGTGAAGAATTAGCCATGGAGTGTTTGAATTCGAACTGGTTCTGCTGGACGTTTTTTTTTTGTAGAACAATGTGTGGGAACATGTGTATTCATGTGTGGTCAATACATGAATTGGAGTGAGTGTGTCTATTCCCGTCTCCATTTGCATGTGTGTGTGTGTGTGTGTGTGTGTATAAAGCGAGCGCGTATTGTGTACGTGTGTGTGTGTATGTATAAGCGTGAACGTGTGCATATTCGTCTGCGTGCAAGAGACAGCATTCATGTGTATCCATGCGTAGATGCGAATGCAAATGTGTGTGTGCATACGTATGTGCACGTGTGTGAGCATGTGTATATTTGCGTCTGTGTTCCTGTGCATCCATATGTGTAAACAAGCTCTTGCATGCGCACCAGCATTAGACAAACACATTAAACTAATATTAAGTCCTCATTAACTCAATAGATTTCCCATTGGTTGGCGGCTAGCACATTCAAGTTGGCTGACTCGCTGTGCGGCTCATGGGAAATGAAAACAGACTGGCAGGGCTGTTCCTCTGGGTCGGATTCAAAAACTACTCTCCATTTGGCACTGGATTACTAACATTAACAGGCCTGACCAGGTTAATCATACAGGCCTTTTAGGCAGCACAGGGCCCAGCTCTGGGGGTCTAGAGCCACCTGTAACTTCCCTACTTTGTTGTAAAGTAAAGGTTAGCATCATATGGTTGATCTGACCAAGCATGGGCTGATCATTCTTGAAGCACAGCACAAAGGCTCCATAGCTGCACTGACGTCATTGGTGCTAAACTGGGGCTTGAAACACTAGCTTTCAGAGATTCTCAGTCAAGCATCTTAACCGCTAGAAAACCGATTGGGACTTTCTCTCACAGCTCTGGTCAGGGATCAAAAGCCTCACTGTTCCCCAAATCACTGTCCTTGTGGGCTGAGACCTGCTGGTTATCCACCCTCCCTTTACCCGGAAGTCAGGTGTAAAGAAAGTCTAGCCAATCAGAGACAATAACGACTCAATGTTTGTCGGGAGGGAAAGGAAACCAGGATCTGGATTATCGCCGGCAGCCATACTGGACATCCAAAATTGCCGAAAGTCGGTCTTGAATAAATATTTTCGCCTATGCAAAATTTGAAAAAATTCCTGCAATAATTGTCGCTTCCAGAGCTCGGAAATGAAAATCTCTGGGGGCGTGGCGGCACCGCCGGCCCCGGAACTAAACCGCAGTATCTGCTGACTATCGTCATTGGGGAGATACAATAAGTGGACGCGTATGCGCATATAAGTGTGGACATAGTGCATTGGTTTGCAGCCAATCACGACAGGGTGCGGGCTGGAGGCCTTGCTGGCGCGGTTCTTGCTCGCCCCGTGTTTGTGAGAGATTCCTAACGCTAGTTTCATCCCACAGTTAAAATACATGTAAACGAAGGCCGTCAGATGATTATTAGCCTCTGGGGCTAAATCTGGTGTGTATAGGGAAAGGGTTTAAATGCACATTGACCTTGTTGAATGATCAGACAAATCATGTGAGTGTATATGCACGTGTATGTATGAGGGTAAGGATGGACACAGTGAGCGGCGAGGAGGATGCCTCAACAGCTGACTCGCCCCTTCCCCCCCACCCCTCGCCTACAGGCACACAGCTGGCCTGTCCGGCTTGAAGTGGGGGGCGTCCAGCCGTTTGAACACAGTACAGAAGGTAAGGAGACAAAGTTGTCCTGGAGTTGTTGCCAGCTGTCATGGCGACAGATGCCTGGGAGAGGGGGGTGGGGGGGGGGGTGCTCTGACCTGCGATTGCGTGGGGGTCTGCTGAGTACTCCTGTACGTCCAGAACCCCGCAGTCCAACGATGCCTTCAACTTCTTCAGCTTAGAGGCAGAGGGAGCCACCCTGAACAGGCCCTACAGGAAGCAGTAAGTCAGGCACAGGAAAAGGAAGTGAAATTACGTGTGCAGACAAACTGCTGTTTCCAATCGATTTTGAGAAGACACAATATCGCTTAATAGAGAAATAATGGAACTAACCATTGTTTTCCCCCCAGTGAGCGGTCAGTATTGAATATATTTTCAGGTCGCACTATAGATCAAAGGAATAGTTGTGTGTGCATCTCATCCAAATTACGCCCGTGCTGGATTCACAGGCAACTCAAGCAAAAGAGGTAAAAAATCTGCATACTGGATTAAAGCTCCCAAATGTTTATGAATGACATGCAACGTTTTGACCACTCACAGGGTCTTCATCAGCCAAAATGAATGATGGAGACCCTGTGAGTGGTCGAAACGTTGCATGTCATCAATTAAGGTTTGGGAGCTTTAATCCAGTGTGCAGATTTTTTTTAACCTTTTTTGCTTATATCGCACTATACAGACAGAAACTTTGGGACGTTCAGGACCACACTTGTTACAGTGCTAAATACCACCTAGTTTTTAAGTACGCTGCATTTGGTGCACTTAAGCGGGAGATGGAGAGTTTGGTTGGGCTGTAAGGCCTGCTATTACAACTCTGTTATATCATCACTTCCTTGTGCAATCAGTTCCATGTAGCAAGGCTCTAAATGAACATTCCCTTATCTTGAACAGAAAATTTTAAAGAAAAATAAAACAAATGGATCTCAGCTAGTTAATTCGTTCATAAATGACCTTTTCAGCAGTAAAAAACAATCCTAGAGCATGAGTGTATTGCAGCCCCGAGTGGGGGAGGCAGTATTTCATTGGGATTAATGTCACAGTCGGACAGCTTTCATTTCCAATTTCCTTCTCATTAAACAGCGAGAGCCTTAAAGCTAAATGCTAACAGTCAGCGGAGTGAGCGAGCCGCTCAGGGCAGTTTCAGAGAGAAAGAGAGAGAGAGAGAGAGTGAGAGTGAGAGAGACGGGGGGTGCTGTTCTGACCTCTTCCTGCACACCACACTCCAGCAGCATAGTCACGCACGCCTCGATGGGGAAGGCGATGTCCCGTCCGCTGAGAGACAGGTGCTCCTCGAGGGGCTTCCCGAAACATGGCTTCTCAACCCAGGCCTCTGCATGCAATGTACACATACAGGTAATATACATATACATGCAGTCACTCAACCAAGCTGCCGCGTGTGATGTACAACACAGTCTACTCAGGCTTCTGCGTTTAATGTATTTGCTCATATGAAATACACACACGCGCACACACACGCACACATTCTACTCAGGTTTTTGTTCTGTGTGTTATGCATGTATTATTAAACTATGCATAAATAAACTCAGGCCAACACAAACACGTTTACAAACTGACACTCTCACAATCTATCTGACCATTGTGCATAATATTCGAACACACTGTTACACACACCCTTACAGACACACATGTGCACAGACAGCATCAAGCAACCTACTGTGTTCCCCATTTCGCTGATTAAATTGGACAAACTTAATGGCATTCTCCCAATGAGAAACAATCAAACTGTGCAGAAGCTATAATTACACACTCAGACGGAAAGAACAGAGTGACTCTGTGCACCAGTATCATTTTCAGCCGAGTGTACAGGATAATTTTCCCTAACCTCCAGCAAAATATTCAGCAAATTTGTCTCTGGATTTGTTTATTTCCTTCCTTCAGAGTGAAATGACGGTGAGCGTAATGAAGTAGAGATGGCTGAGTGCTCCAGCTCATTTCTGAGATTGCGGAATGGATCTGCAGTACACTCAACCCCTTTGCACAGATATAGACGCCGGAGTCCGTAAATTCTGACATTTAATTCCTAAAAAATTCTGTAATCGAATTTCCAAATGTCTTGCTTCACCGGAATAATTTTCCGTAGTGTCTGTGACATGTACAGTGAGTTATAAAGCCTAAATGGGCTCACGCACAACAGGGGAAAATGGCATTATTTGTATTCAGCGCAAAGGGTTTAAGGCAGAAAAGCAGCACGGAGAGAGAGAACACATCTCAGGTGATGAAGTACTTGGTCATTTACACAATTAATCTGGGGCAGGAGCGAAAGAGGGAATTAAAAAGAGAGATGGGGAGGCGGGGGAAAGACAGGAGAATAAAGGAACGAGAGACCGAACGAGAAAAAGAAATCAAATGTTCTCTGCCTCTATTGCAATGGAGAGTTAATAAGGGATGCAATTCACTCTCGCAGGAATGTTTAGCAATTTCTCCACAATTCATTTAAAGACCAAATTCCTTAAATTCCTTTAAAACTATAACTCCATTTTCTTTGAAAGATTGGAGTGAAAGGATGTGATGTGGAAAACAATTTAAGTGGCTTTACATTTCGCTCAGGAAATCATAAATTAAACTGAGATTACGCTAGTGTGAAATATAGCTTGTATCAGTACCATTAAGGTATGAGTATCATGGAGCATCAGGACTGGTATCGCTGTTGACAAAATCTCGACCATAGCAGGGACCAGTAAGCACTACATGTGTAAAGCTATTTAGAGGCTAATGCTAGCTGATCACTGTGCGGAGACAGTATTAACAAGCCGCACAAAGACTGCGCAACAGTTGACGAAGCGATAAACAGAAGCACAACACACAGCCATAGCACCACATACATCAGTTACCCACTTCTTAAGCCCTTTACTGAAAAAAAAAATCCACTTTTATGCTACATCCTACGGGGCTTTGAGGGAAGTACAAATGAATACACACAGTGCACGAGCAGATGACTTTGCCCACTTTTCACCTCCACTGCCCTCCAATTACAGAATAGAGATAAAACAGAGATCAGCTCATCTTCTACACGTTGTAATGTGCAAGATTCTTCACTCCACCAGTGACAGAGTCCATTGCATCAACTAGTCAAGCTAGTATTCAGCACACAACCAGTGGCGGCTCGTGAATTGGCAACAGGGGAAGCCCAAGCAATCCCTTAAAGTTGATGATTGTTCATGACCTGTTTTCAATAATTCATTTAAATCACAATAACAGAAACTCCGAAAAACTCAACATTATCTGATGCGGCCAGTTTTCATTAATAACGCATACCTGTCAACTCTCACGCATTCCGCATGAGTTTAAGTGGCATTTTTACGTTCCTGTGCTGCAGACAGCAATTATTCTATCAACGCGTATGTAAGAGATTTTCGCGTGGAATTTAAGTACTTGTGCATGGAGGAGTTTGAAGCAATGTAATAGCATAAAGACGTTTCAAATTATCTTATTTAATTTAAACGATCATGAAACAAGTGCATTGCTTCCAAACCCCAACCCCTGAGTAAATAAAAGCGTGAGAAGTCAGGAGTCATAATCAGTGAAAACTGGCCCATCTGATAATGTGGAGAGTTTTCGGAGTTTCTGTTATGGTAATTGAAATGGATGATTGAAAACAGGTCGTGACCAGTCATTAATTTTAAGGGATTGTTTGAGCTTCCCCTATTGCCAGTTCACGAGCCGCCGCAGAACATTACTGAGAAAACTGCACCTAGAAACTTTGGGAAGCCTGCTAAATCTGGACCATGGAGTAAAGTAAACGGAGTTAGCTCCAGCACAGTTATCTGGTTCACGGAATAATCCTGCGTGGTCATACAGGCCCCGGGACACTGAGGCATGTTTTTGCTTATGATTCGTTTTTGCACTCCCAGTGGTCTCAGACCGGTGACTCAGCATTTTTTTAGGATCTGTACAATAGGAGCTCAGGACCTTCCCAAAGGCCGAATAATGAACTGTGGTGAGACCAATACTGGGGATTGTGTGAGAACGTTTCATCAGCTAAAGGAATCTGTCAGCTAAATATTTTGTTGAATGGTTAATAAAGTAAGCCTGCGGGGCAATTTACGTACTATCCTTTCACTTATTATTTTGATCACATAAAAACAAGTGAATGGAGCAAGATTTAATTTTTATCATGTTTTATGGGGGCTAAAAAAAATGGTAAAGGGGTGTATTTTTTCTTTAAAGTTTCAGATAAGCAATCGGAGTAACAAAACCAAAACCAGACTTGCATGTAAGTTTTTCATGTTAGCTTACGCATTTGAGTTTGGATGAGTTTTGCAAAGTTTCCGGAAGGTGCGAGTTTTCAGATGCAACCAAGGCAACTCTGGGGGCCAATAACAGCAGCGTAGTTAATGTTGTCTTAGCGTTAATAGACTGATAATCATTAAATAATTCTGCAAAAGAGAGATAACAGGCAGATGTACAGTGTAGTGTCGGCCATCTTTGGCAGACTCAGCGGACCAAATAATTATATTTTATGCCTCACTGAGCGAGCAAATAAGTCATGTGAAAAGAAGAAAAAAATTGTCCATGTTGAATGTCCATATAAACTCAAAATAATTTATGAGTGTTTGGGATGCCGGTGTCCTGACCACTCGGAGGTTTGGGTTAAAGAGGTTAGAGACACATGTTCCATAGACAAAACTTCACAGGGGGAGTATTTGGGGCCCATCATGTGACAGGAAGTAGCCGTGCAGCATGCTAACCCTGGTGCGCTTTGATCTGGGGCAGGACGTTCTGCAGGATCTCTAGGGACTTCCTGTGATACTCGGCCTGGACTTCGATGAGCTGAAATAACAGAGCACATCTCAGATTACAGCACATCACTGTTGCCCAGTCAACTAGACTAAAGGGCTTTTTATACTTCAGAGACATGTCTGTTGACAGTGTCTGACAACCAAAATGACGTCAAAAAGACAGAATAAAGTGTCATCCGACAGTATCTTGGACCTTTTGAATATTTGTAATGGCGCAGACACTGCTGTTGGTTGGCTTATATTTTCATTGGCTGAATAAACAGAGTTCTGTAGTTGTCTTTGATATCGAATGCTGATACAGCAGTGTTAGCAAAAATATTAGTTGGTTACGAAACAATAAATATCTCATTACCATGGAGATAACCGCTTTGTTTTTACGCATGAAAGCACCCGCGTCGTCCGATACTTTTCTTAAAAAGCCTTTCTGCAGGTCTTGCAAGAATAAAACAGCCTTAAGCTGTTGCAAGCAGGCATAAACGACTACCCTTTGATGAGGCTACAAAATGACCTGGAGGTTTGCGTGGCTCGAGCTGCACTCACCATCTGAAAGTAGTTTGCATAGTCTATTTCTTTGGCCACAAAGTTGTACATGTCTGCTGATAATTGATCCTAGAGGAGGAGGAGAGAGAGAAATGCATTAAATACCTCAAAGGCAATAAAAAAATAATTTCTAACCAAAGGAAACAATTGAACAAAGCTGATGAGAAGGTGATTCTAATGAGTTTTCTGAGCTTGAGGCGGAAAGAGGCCAAAAAGGAAAGGATAAGGCACAGCGAACAGGTGATGGGAGTTAAGAGAGGAGAGAGCATGAGAGATTGTCTGGGACGGACTGAAAGAGAGAAGGAGGGAAGGAGCAAAAGATGAAGGGAAGAGAGGTATGAGAGAAAATGAGGGAGAGGCGGAGACTCGCCCTGCAGATCTCCATTCGATTGGCTGCCTCCTCCATCTCCTCCCTCAGGGCGTCGGCTTTGGCCCCAGTGGGCTGCAGGTTACTGCTGAGACCCGAGGACTTGGAGGCCTGATGCCACCTGAGGGGAGAAGGGCAGGGGCTCAGAGGGGATGTGTACACACACACACACACATACAAACACACACACGCCCGCGCAAGTGCACACACACACGCAGACATGCACACATACGTGTGCACGCCCCAACACACACACACTCACACTCACGCGCACACATGCATGTGTACGCCCCCCACGCGCACGCACGCACGCACACACACACACACACACACACACAAATGCGCTGACACACTTGGACACACACACACACACACACACACGTGAGACACATGCACAAACGCACTAACACGCATACATACATATTCTATAACCTCACTTAAATCAACATACGTATTGAGATTTGTCTGAAAACAAAGTCTTAGGTATTGCAATTAATGGAAAATAAATACAGAAAAAACTTGAATACTCCTAGTGAATATTCAGGGTGGGAACGCGAGTCAATTCTTCCTCCATCTTTGTATCCACTGTATCTCAGCAGATATCAACCACTCATTTACGCAGACTGGGAAAAAGATGGGCCCCTCGATAGTGCTGTGCAAACTGACCATATGCTCCCACCGTCATTACTGTGTTACTGTGTTACCAACTGCTGTGTTTCACACGTGCTGCTGAGAATCAGCCATATTGTGCTTAAGACATGTATTACTGTGAGTCTGAATGCTGTGTTTCAGAAGTGTTATCGAGAAGCAGAGCCATTTTGTGTCAGTTCTCCACATTAATCTCAAGAGTGACTCAGCAGTGACATCTAAATAAGGCCAATTCCAGCTTGCTCTCACAAAAACAAACACACACACACACCATTTTCATCTAACGCCTTTGCTCCCGCCTCCCTCACTCTCACACACTGTCTCTCAGTCTCTCACCCCTTCATTATTTCTCCCCCGAATTGCAAATTGATCTCTCTCTCTCTCTCTCCCTCTCTCTCACACTACTACTATCACACTGCTCCACATTGCAGCAATTGCCAAATCACTGAACGAAAATATAAAATTCAATCATAATAGTCTTTCTCCCGCTCTCCTTGATTCTCTGCACAGTCCGACCATCTTTCAATTCAATTCTGTTGGCCTGAATGTAGCAAACACAATACTGCCAAAGCGACAAGTATAAATATACTTATAAATTAATGTGTAATTCATAAAATCAAGAAAATAATAGAAATCAGTGATAACTTACTACGTGAGTGTGTTTATGAAAGATTGTGGAAGAGTTTGTTAAAGTTGTTGGTGTGTGTATGTGTCTGTGTGCATGTTAAAGTTGGTGTGTTGATGTTGTTGCTGTGTGTGTGTGTGTTTATGTATGCGCATCATACAGGTCAAGTGACCAGATTGACTGTCCATCTCTTACTCATTCCATTGCTCTCATACTCTCACTCAGTGTATTTGCTCTGACATTAAAAGATGACATGAATGTCCATCTTTAAAAGTGAAATCTTTGGGTGTAGAGATGAGAGTAAGACCTGAGTGGAGACACAGCTGCCCCTCCCCCGCAGGACAGGAGAGGGACAGACTGATGGACAGAGCTATGGGCTTTAGAGGAGGCCAAAATCCCCCCAATAACCTCAGCCAACGACCCTGTCTGAGCTCCACTCGTACAGCTCACATCACAGAGACTCCTCCCCCATGCCACACGTCTCTGACCACACCCTCCAACATGGACCCAAATACTTCTGGTGGCTAAGTGTCAAAATCCTCCATGATCACCCAAAGGTACATAACATCCTCAAAACCCAAGAATTTCAGACAGGGATCTTGAGAGAAAACCTGGTCTAATCACTGCATCACCATCCCACATGTCTTCACACAGTCACTCCCATTACAGTAGAGTCAGCAGAGTCGAGTCTTGGCCATTAGTGGGTAGACATGAAGGACGAACTCAGTGATAAAGAGTCAATAAAACATCCTTATCTAAGGCTGGACTGAATCTCCCTTCTCCAATAATCCTCACAAAAGGTCATTCATTTTTGGCTTCCCTCTTGCTTTCTTATGTAATGTTTGCCTTCAGTGCAATAAATGAAAAATAAATCCATTTTACCAAGCATTATAATCTTGTATTGACGCTTAAAACACTTACTTCTATTACCATTTCTCTCTGTAAGACAAATGCGTCAATGAGGTGCGACAATTGTAACCAATTTCTAGATTTGCCAGTGGAATAAGAAAACTTTTCTTCTCAAGAGAATGGTAACTTAAAATTAACTAATATTTTCTGCTTAAGAGAGAAAGAATGAGAAGTTAATCTCATTTTAAGACTAAAAACTTGTTAAGACACTTCTTGCAGTATTGACCCGTCAAGATATAATAATCAGAATAACAAGGAGAAAATATTACATTAATACTGGATTATATATGCGGAACATTTATGCGTATATATCTCAGAGATTATATTTTTCTCCTGGCAGACCACAGACATGGTAAGCGGTGGTTTACTCATCAGCTAACGGAGCTGCATAATGAACTAAAGAAAGCAAATGTAACATAAGTTGTGCCGGGCACAACAGGCCCCTCCCAAGGGAGACATCTTTGCGCTTTGAGTGGTGAATTACCACAAATAACCCCAGATATTCGACTCTGACTGCTAACAAGATTAATGACGCCACACCATAGCATAGCATATTTTTGGAGGCAGAAATGAAAAATAACTTGCGACTGACTGGCATCCCATCCTGGTGGAGTAGCAATACTCAGTCGCTTCATGCTGAAATCGGGGTTAAACACCGGCGACGAGCCACTAGGCTTGGAAAAGACTAACTCTCTCTGCCTCCCTCTCTCCCCCTCTCTCTCTCAACTGTGTCATGCTAACAATTCCACTGGAAACCTCTCAGTCACATCTCAGTGAGAGCACCCATCCTCAGCTCTACCCATGCAGCCCATGACTGTGTTTCAGGTCAGTAACACAGGCCAGCCTGAGCTTTGACACTGAGAGAGTGGACAGTGTCTGCTGGGCATCAGACACAATCCCTCAGCTGTGGGATATTGGGGGGGGGAGCAGAGTCCCACTGCAGCCAGCAAAGCCAGTCAGCCCTGGTGCATGATAACGGCTCCCACAGTGGGATGGACCCGCCCAGCAATCGGTCACAGGGGACAGGGTTTCTCCTGCAACAACACATAATCCCCCCTCCCCAAAAAAAAAGACAGAAAAAAGCACTGTCCCTTCTCACCGAGTGCGTGCAGAATCCATGTCGAGGACCAGCTTGGCTAAGTGCTTCCTCTGTTTCTGAATGTTGGGGATTTCCACCTAAAACAAAACCAAACAAGAAACCAGATGGGAAAACAAATGCCCCCCTCATTCAAAGGTCCTGTGGGAGAACACAGCAGAACATAATATCACCTTTGTCACACCTCCGCTTGGGAATAAATACACACCGCGCACCTGTCTCTGCTTCGTAGCCTGACAGTCAGGAGTCTGTTAGCCTCACTGTATCCCATAATAAGGCTGTATTAGCTCTGGATTTGCAGGGATGGGAAACTGCATTTAATATTCTTCACTTCTTTGGTACTCAATTTCTTACAAAGGAAAGAATTGTGGTGACAGGCTTGAGAAAGGAGGGCAGGCCACTGATTATATAGATGAAACCAGATGGCCAGTATGACACAGCACAGAGAGTTCATTCCCACAGTATTGTACTTAAGATCACACTCCTTCAATAGCATTCACAAGACCGTGAAATTGCCATCTCGGCTGTATTGGTATGGAGAGAGAACATTGAATATTGATCTGAAGGGCGGCGAAACCTGATGCTTGGGTGAGTCTGGCAGTTTTTGTTAGCAACATCATACAATAATCCACTATTTACCCAAGAAACCAGGTGACACAGGTTAATTGTGGAATCAGCTGCTGTTATTGATCAATGAACTGCCAAGCTGATTTAACAGATAAACAGCTACAGTGGCCATTTTTGCGCATGCTTTGTGAGAAACAGGGCATTAATACCCACTGTCCTTGGTTTTATCGGAATATTTGGACTAACTGACTTTTGAAGAAGCAATTTATAAAGGAGTTATCATACTTTTTGCTGTCAGCCATGTCAACTATTGAGCAAATGCTCAATTCAAAAATTGAACAGTACAATTATTATCATGTCATAATTTTAGGTAGATGCATTTTCCCAAGTATTGTGACTTCGATAAAGAGTTTGCTGTGACTACATAACACAAATATTCATGCAATCCCAAAGGGTTCGCATACTTTTTCTTGCCACTCTATGTAAATCCAGCATACTGGTGCCAGCCCTGAGCTGCAAAAACAGCGTTTGAGATTACCTCCGCGAGGACATAGAGAGGTTCTACGACGTCTCTCTCGATCTGCATCTCGAAGAGGATGAGTTCTTGAGCCAGCCTATCCTCAGTCTCCCCACACAGCTTCAGCATCTTCCTGCAAATGAACAGCCAATCACAACACAGTAAAACAAAGGACACAGCCAATGAGGATGGGAGGGAACAAAAAGTGGGTGGGGCCAATCAGAGAGGAAAAGAACCAGGTTATGGAAAATCACGGAATTCCTAAATCACGTCGTCAGCCAATGAGGACTGACAAGCAGAGGAGGTGAGCTCGGCCAATCAACATGAAGCGTAGCCAGGTCATGGCCAATCACAAAACAGAAAAATAAAAAACATGTCACAGCATGTAGAGGCAGAGAGGGTCGACACTGTAAATCAGGAGTGAGCACATTCACTGTAGGGCAAAGTTACTGTGCAGTACCCCATCAAACAGACAGCACGATGCATCTTTCTGATTAAACGGGAGGAAAACACAAACCCCCCCCATATTGCATAGGAGGAGGTCCAAACAGCAGGGGGCAGCGCTGGGGCGGCGAAGGGGGGAGCGTGATTGAGTAACAGCAGACAAAGGCACGCAGAGCAGGAAGGCAAAAAGAACACAGGGATGTTCTGAATGTTTTAGTTAGGCGCTGTGAGGAGATGGGTGTACGTGACTGGAGAGAGTGTGAGATAAATGCGCATAGCGCGTAGTTTTTTGAGAAAACATGCACGCTGACAGCTGAGGTTGACCATGGGTCAGCTTGGGGCGAGAATTTGCTGAACAAAACGGCTTTGCGCATCGAATCTGCACCGTTTATACGAAAGTTAAATCCCGTAAACCTTGTCACTACTGATATCGAGGAACCATAAACATACATTAAGAATATGGATCCATCTCAGGTCATGTACCAGAATTTAGCAATAGTACAGCTAGAGGATCATGTGTGACAAAGCCTGCTGAGAGAGGATTCTTCCTGTACGCAGCTTACATACACCACCCTTTTAGAAATGATGTAGTTAAAAGCACAAGGCCATTGTGGCGCTGGGTCTAATGAGTTTGGTGTTCATTACTGGTCCTTCAGTAGTGGTTCCTGAAAACAAGCCATAAATCAGGCATAGCTCATTTAGCTGACATTATAATCTATGAAATGTCAGGAGTTTATGGAAGAGCCAGGGTGAAATTGGCAGGCGATCAATCCTTAATTACGGAGATGGTAATCTTGAAAGTGTTTATGGTCTGGTGTATGTAGTTGGAAAGGGTGCGTTTATGTGCTTATATGTGTTTGTGTGCATGCTGTTGTGCGGGAGTGCGCTCAGTGTGCACTTGTGTGTGTTTGCATGAGTGTGTCATTGAATGGAGCTCTGCACCGTGAATTCAGTGTGCAGGAGTGGGCGTGAGTGCACGTGTGAATTTGTGTGCGCGCGTGTGTGTGTGTGTGTGCGTGTGTGCGTGTGTGTATGCGCGCGTACGGCAGACCCACCCGAGCAGAGAGTCGTCCCCCAGCACAGTAGCTCCCTCCACCAGACACTGGGCCAGAGTAGTCAGGGGCAGCTTTTTCTGTTGGGAGAGAAGAAGAGGATCATTTTGACTGGCTACTGTTATGGCCCCAATTTGTTATTACATTTATAACACAACAGCAACAGCAAGGGATGACAAACACAGTTTTAACAACTAAAACACATTTAATTTTTAACAAAGACAAAGACTAATAACAACCTACAACTAAAGACCATGATTGATAAATAAGAAAAAAACAGAAATAATTACAGTCCCTTTTTAGTGGGGTGGCTTGGTGATGTCCTGGATGAAGAAAATGCTCAAACACAGGCAAAGAAATCCACAAAAGAAACGTCACAGGTCTTGAACAGAATGGCAGGTCTGGTCATCTTCTTGAAATTTCTCCTACTACTTTACGGTCTCAATTCTTTTCCTTATATACTCTCTTTCAGACCCCACCCACATTTAGACCTCTTTTTTTTAACTTTCTGAGACTTGCCCCAGACATGTTCAGGACATGTCTAAACATGACTCCAGTCTGAGCTTAACAAAAAAAGGTAAATACTGCCATCTAGTGGCCTATATTCACATTACACCTCCATTCCAAAAGGGAAAAATTTTGACTCATAAAGGCAAAATTTTTCTTTTCAATACAAAATGGTTAAGTGAACACTTGTCTACATATACATATCATACAATATTCAAACACATGATATATATATACACATTCAAACACGGGATAAGCAATCAGCAATTACATTGTCTGTACCCTTCACATGCTTAATTTCCAAGTCAAACTCCTGTAAAATCAAACTCCAATTCAACAATCTCCGATTCTTGTTTTTCATCTTACTCAAAAACATTAACTGATTGTGGTCAGTGTACACAATCATTGGCTTTTGTCCTGTACAAACATAAACCTCAAAGTGTTGTAAAGAAAGGACCAGAGCCAACAGTTCCTTCTCTATTGTGGAATAGTTCCTTTGGTGGCGATTGAACTTCCTGGAGAAGTATGCCATGGGATGCTCAATGTCATCAGAGTCACTTCTCTGTAGGAGCACAGATCCACAAGCTTGGTCGCTAGCATCGACCGCGATGGAGAACGGTTTGTTGAGGTCAGGGGATTTGAGCACGGGGAAGTGACACAGCAGAGACTTCAGGTGATTGAAGGCTCTCTGGCATGCATCATCCCAGGTGAACTTTATGCCTTTCTTCAGTTGGTTAGTTAGACTGAGAGCAATCTCAGCAAAGTTCTTGCAGAACTTGCGGTAGTACCCGATCATTCCAAGGAAGCGGCGCAAAGCTTTTTTGTTGTCAGGAACTGGAAAGTCCATGATGGCTTGGACTTTAGCATTTATGGGTGCCACCTTACCCTGGCCTATGACGTAGCCAAGATAGGTGACAGTAGCACAACCAAAGTCACTCTTGTTCAGGTTAACAGTCAGGTTAGCCTGGGTCAGGCGCTGGAACAACTTCTCTACATCTTTTAGATGTTCTTCCCAGGAGTCACTCCATGTGATCAGGTCATCGATGTATGCACCCGTGTGTGGCAATCCGGCGATTGTAGACTGTATCATCCTTTGGAACGTGGCTGGGGCATTTTTCATGCCAAAGGGTAGGACTTCATACTGGTACAATCCAGATGGTGTGGCAAAAGCAGAGATGCTCTTGGCCCTCTCAGTTAAAGGCACACACCAATAACCCTTCAATAAATCAATCTTGGTCAGAAACTTTGCTTGCCCTATACTATCAATACAATCATCAATCCTAGGTATTGGAAACACATCAGTTCTAGTTATAGCATTGACTTTGCGATAATCTGTACAGAATCTAGTACTTCCATCAGGTTTTGGAACTAGCACACAGGGTGAACTCCAATCGGAGTTGGAGGGTCTGATAATATCATGTTTTAACATGTACTCAACCTCTTTCTCAGCAATCTTTCTCTTTTCAGGATTCATCCGGTATGGATGCTGTTTTATTGGTTTGGCATCACCAACATCTACATCATGAGAGGCTATAGTAACTCTCTTTGGAACATCAGGAAACAAATCCTCATATTTCTTGATCAACCTTTCAAACTGATCTCTCTGTGAGGGTTCTAAGTGCTGGAGTTTTACATCAAGATTTTGCAACACTTCAGTGTTTGACAATTTACATGAAAGAACTTCAGCTTTAATTCTTGGTTCATCATCTTGAAACTCCCCCTCATCTTCACACGTTTCGACCATTGGAGAATCTGAAGTGACAGCTGCAACCCTAGCATTTCTGTCATAATAAGGCTTTAGCATGTTAATATGACACAATTGTTTTGGTTTTCTCCTATCTGGAGTCTTCACAATGTAATTGAGATCATTGAGTTTTGTCAGAATTTCATAAGGACCATGAAATCTAGCCTGCAATGGATTGGACTGCAAGGGAAACAACACAAGGACCTTGTCTCCTGGTTTAAACTCACGGCTTCTAGCCTTATGATCATACCAAGTTTTCATTTTTCCCTGACTTGATTTCAAGTTCTCTTTGGCAAGGTCACAAGCTGCACGCAATCTTTCCTTGAACTTGCTAACATAGTCTAACAGACTGATTTGCGGCTCTTCCTCTTGCCATTGTTCACTCAATAATAGCAAAGGTCCTCTCACTTCATGACCAAACACTAGCTCAAATGGACTGAATCCAGTAGACTCCTGCACTGCTTCTCTAGCTGCAAACAACAGCAAATGAACCCCTTCATCCCAGTCTTTCTCATGGTCATAACAATAAGTCCTCATCATTGTCTTGAGAGTGGAATGAAACCGCTCTAAGGCACCCTGACTTTCTGGATGATAGGCACTAGAAAGAATCTGTTTTGCACCTAGTTCATACACAACCTGCTGAAACAATCCTGAAGTGAAATTGCTACCTTGGTCTGACTGAATTTCCCTGGGAAGACCAAACAACGTGAAGAACTTTATCAAAGCCTTCGAGATTGCAGTTGCCTTGATGTTACGTAGAGGTATGGCTTCGGGGAATCTGGTAGATGCACACATGATTGTCAACAAGTACTGATTTCCAGATCTAGTCTTGGGTAATGGACCAACGCAATCAACAATGACCCTAGAGAATGGCTCCCCAAATGCTGGGATAGGCTGCAATGGAGCTACAGGTGGGTCTAACTGGTGTTTTCCAACTACCTGACAAGTGTGACAGGTTTTGCAAAAGTTGGAAACGTCTTTCCGAAGCTCCGGCCAAAAGAAGTGTTTCATGATCTTATCAACAGTCTTGTTAACACCAAGATGACCTCCTATAGGTAAACTATGAGCCATTGTTAAGATCTCATTCCTATAGACCTTCGGAACAACAATTTGCCTGACCACTGCCCAATCTGCATTGGCAGGGATATCAGGAGGGCGCCACTTCCGCATCAACACACCATCCTTGAGATAATACCCAACTGGAACTGCATCTATTTCTTTTTCAGGAAGGACTCTCCTCTTTAGTACACCAATTTCAGGATCAATAGTTTGCTCCTCAATCAACCGCTTTCTGGACAGAGACAAGTCTCCAGACACATCAGAATCACCAGACCCATCCGGCTGGCTGAATAGAGAACTGATAAAAGTATCTGATAAGTCCTCAAACGGAGAAACCATAGTAGGCCAATCAGAGTCATGAGGCGAACCACCTGAGTCCTGACTATTCAATGTACTGGACGGCACCACATCATCTTCTTCTTTAGCCTTCTTGGCCATAGCACGAGTCACTGCGCAAGAAGGATACAGAGATGGGTCCTCATCCCCATTTTCAGTGCTCGGCTGTGAAGTAAGATGTACAGGGGGAACTACTTTGCCCCCAGCCAGGTCATTGCCTAGCAACAGAGAAACACCCTTTATAGGTAGACTTGACATAAGTCCCACCTTTACCTGTCCTGTAACTAAATCTGACTTCAAGAATATAGAGCGCAGGGGTACAGATACAGTCCTCCCTTCAATACCTTGTACAAGTATGAAATCCCCTGAAGCGGTCTCATCACGTAACTCCAAGGAGTCCATCAACAAAAGTGACTGAGAAGCTCCGGTATCCCTTAGGATATATATGGGGACAGGAGTAGTATGCTCATTCAGAGCCACAAATCCCTCTGACACAAATGGAAGAAATTCCTCCCTCACAAAGTCAGCTGTATTAGGCTTTTTAGCCCCACAAGAAGCAGGCAATTTAGCAGATCGGTTATCTACTACAGGGGTTTCTAACCTTGTTTTCACAAAGGCATTTGGTTTGGTATCCTTTTCTTTTTCTTTCTTAGCTTTAAGGAACCAACAGTTAGTTGTAACATGACCAGATTTCTTGCAATAACTGCAAACTAGACCACTTTTGTCACTGTCAGCTTTCACACTTTGATCAGACCTGTTACTGGATTTCTGAGCACCATCACCAGATTTGTCTTTGTCTTTGGGTGAGGAATCTTGGGTATCACCGTAACCCTTTTTCTGAAATTGGGACCATTTATTGTTACTGCTAGACTGAAATTTGGACTTATGAGTGAGAACATATTCATCTGCAAATTTGGCAGCTGATTGCAAGTTCAGTGCTTGCTTCTCATTAAGGTAGGTCTTAACATCATCCTTAACACAGTTCTTGAATTCTTCAACTAACACCATCTCTTTAAGTGAGTTGAAATCATCCTTAACCTCCATAGAAGTACACCAGCGCTCAAAGCAAACCTCCTTCTCATTAGCAAATTCAACATAAGTCTGATTTTCAGATTTCTTCAAACCTCTGAATTTCTGTCGGTAAGCCTCTGGAACCAACTCATAAGCTCTCAAAATAACCTTTTTGACAACCTCATAATCAGAGGAATCATCTGCAGACAAAGCCGAATAGGCTTGTTGAGCTTTACCCTTGAGGACAGTTTGCAACATCAGAGGCCAGTGTTCCTTTGGCCACTGGCAACTCTTTGCTACCTTTTCAAAACACTGGAAATAGTTGTCAACATCCTTTTCTGAAAATGGAGGCACCAGTTTTACCTCCTGACTGGCACAAAATTTATTTTTAGTTTCAATTTTAATTTTTAGTTGCTCCATTTGGAGTCTTTCTTCTCTATCGAATTTCTCTAATTCAAAATCTCTCTGTCTCTGTCTCTCTCTTTCTGCTCTTTCCTCTTTCTCTCTCTCAAATTCTCTTTGTTTTTCTTCTCTTGCTAATTTTTCTAACTCAAACTGCCTTTGTTTTTCTTTTTCTTCCCTCTCAAATTCTCTTTGTTTCTCTTTTTCCTCCCTTTCTTTTTCTCTTTCTTCCCTTTCTTTCTCTTTTTCCTCCCTTTCTTTTTCTCTTTCCTCCCTTTCAATCTCTAGCATTTTTAATTTAAGTTCCATTTCTATATTTGGATTTTCCACTGGAAACTGTTCCAGATCTCCTGGTGCAAACACATTTTCATCAATGTAATATTCAACTATCTCTCTAGCCAGTCTTGCTTTTCGCATGGCTGGTTTTACCTCTGTCAGCTCCAACTGTCTGCAAATTTCTAGCAGTTCTGTCTTTTTAAAAGACTTCAAAACCCCTACGGTTGGTGATGCCAAGAAATCATCCATTGCTGTTGTCAATATATATCTAGGAAAATTCACAAAAACAATTTCACAATTTGGAATGTTAGATTTTCAATAAATTACTCACACAATGGTCTATCCCGGACCTTGAGCCCCCAATTTGTTATGGCCCCAATTTGTTATTACATTTATAACACAACAGCAACAGCAAGGGATGACAAACACAGTTTTAACAACTAAAACACATTTAATTTTTAACAAAGACAAAGACTAATAACAACCTACAACTAAAGACCAAGATTGATAAATAAGAAAAAAACAGAAATAATTACAGTCCCTTTTTAGTGGGGTGGCTTGGTGATGTCCTGGATGAAGAAAATGCTCAAACACAGGCAAAGAAATCCACAAAAGAAACGTCACAGGTCTTGAACAGAATGGCAGGTCTGGTCATCTTCTTGAAATTTCTCCTACTACTTTACTGTCTCAATTCTTTTCCTTATATACTCTCTTTCAGACCCCACCCACATTTAGACCTCTTTTTTTTAACTTTCTGAGACTTGCCCCAGACATGTTCAGGACATGTCTAAACATGACTCCAGTCTGAGCTTAACAAAAAAAGGTAAATACTGCCATCTAGTGGCCTATATTCACATTACACTACTTAAAGTGTACATCATAGGTGTAGATTTGAGTAAGGATGGGCGGGCGGGATGTGTCCCGACCAACTGTCAGACATGGCAAAAATATCCCGACAAGCTTTAAATCCGAGGGGAAAATCGAATTAACTACAAATCTAAATATAACAGTTTTACGTAATGTGCGGTTTGCAGCTTTGACCAATTCCTAGATAGTCAATGGTCCAATTTGAAGTGTTTCTCGGCTGCCACGTCACAAATACTATTTCAACACTACATATACGAATGCTTCATAGACAGGATTGTGAACTGCCCAGCTAACATAACTATATAACCACTCACTTGGTTTCAATGTCCACTCTACTAGAACTGAGCGGGTTTTGGGACTGTGAAGAGAAGATTTGAAGCGGTTAGTTAAGGTTCTGGGAAATGAACAAAATATAACCATTAGTGGCGGAAACATTAGAGGTGCAATTGCATCCAAGCCCATTTGTGAGAGCACCCACTCACAATTAAACTCATTGCTATGGCAGTACGACCGCTGTGGCAATCTAAAAGAAAAACGAGGAGCATTGGCAGCGTATCTGTCCTAAGATAGTAAATACATATACTTAATAATCATGTAAATATTAAGCGGCCCACATTAGATGAAATTGATGGTGAATAGACTGCATAATTTCTTTTTATATTATGGAAAATATCCTTCCACTTGCTTTTAGTGGAGATTTACGGGAAATATTATGACCAATCCAATTCACTGCCCTGAAAATGCAGTCATCAAACAACAAACATAAAGATGTGAGGAGAGAAAAAGTAGAGAGGAATATGAGGTCAGGGTAATGCTGCCAATGCTGTTCTGGTATGACCATAGTTCTGGCATGCGTGAATTGATAATACTCATGAACAGTAAACTCTAATTTTTTTTCCTATAGCCGTTGCAGTTATGGGATAGATTGTTCCTTTTGTTCTTGCAGGGGGTTAGGGTTATACAAAACATTTCTCATAGGTGGGAATTGGGCTTCTCTAGAATATGGGAAATAGACATTTCTCCTATAGACGAGGAGTGCACCTTCAAACTGACGAGAAGCACTCAGTTCGTTTGAGCGAATTCAACCGCAAGAACCATGAATAGCCCGCCGTTTGCACACACAGTGCGAAGACCAACGAAAAACAATTATAGTATAATTTCGACCGGCATCCAGTGTCTTTAGTCAGTATTGCAAATTATGGTTATATTTTTAAAACGCAAAAATTGCATAAAAAGATCCATAACATAATCCATAATAAAAAAAAGATCCATAACCCATCAAATTACTAACTAGAGAGACAATATGCTCCTAAATGGTGAAAGGTTGGACGTCTGGACATTGAGTCAAACCATCTGGATGTCAGTTATGAATTCAAAGACGAAGGAAATGATAAGTGATAATCTCATATTTCATTGAATTTTAAGGAAATAATACAATTGAGATATCACATTATATAAGGCATGTTCAACAATCAAGTAAGGAACCAATCTCAACCTCAATGTTTTTTCAGTGCAATTTTTGGCAATATATAGGAAAGGGAAAATTACGAACTTCGCAATTACTGCCTTTATGGCATAGCACAGCAAAGCTATTTACGTCAGAATAGACAGGGTCCCCCAAAGACAGAATTTGACAACCACTGAGCTGAATGCAAAACACGTCATGTAAAACACAAATAAACAAAATATGAAATCTGAATTGTGAATTTAAGGTTTGCATTAATGTGGTGTAGGTAAAATTGATAGCTGCCCGAAATGGACATACCGAGGGCGAGCGGACGGATTTCTTGTCCACATCCAGGCCTTGCTGGCCCTGCAAACAGGTGGTGAGCTTCTTATGTGTGCTGTGAGACACCTGCTTCACCAGCTCCAGCCGCTTCTCCACCTGTAGGGGGACGAGACATCACTGAGCATGCTCATAAGTACAAACTAGTGACCAATGAGTAAATGTCACTGAGCGTGCTCAGCAGCGAAAGCTAGTAACCAGGTGAGAAAACATCACTGAGCGTGCTCAGAACCAAAAGCTTGTGACCTTGTGAGAAAACGTCATTGACCGTGCTCAGAAGCATTAGTGACCTAACGAAAAATCATCACTGAGTGCTCTCGGGAACTTAAGCTAGTGACCTTGTGAGAAGACGTCACTGAGCACGCTCAGAAGCACATCCCAGTGACCTGGTGAGAAAATGTCACAGAGCAAGCTCAAATGCACGCGCTGGTGAACTACTGGCAGAAAATTATAAAGCATGTCACACTTGACGATCTCTTACAGAGAGTTTGCCAGATTGTGCTGGAAGGTGGGACTCAAGAGCGTGTGAACTACTTTACATGCATATACAGTTACACGCACATATGCACACTCAGACACTCTCAGAGACATACACACTTACAGACACACACTACAGACTGTCTTTGCACAAAGTAATGGACTATACATCACTGGTATTCATTAGCACGGATGATTGTACATGTAAATGCATTTTATCTTTCCATTTTATCGTAGGTAATTAGGATAAATCATAGGAGACATTGACCCTCTTTTCAACCAACCTTTCAAACTAACAGGTTTAACAAAGAGCCTCTGATGAATAAATGAGTGATAATTGAGTGGGTTTATCCTGGGAAAAAATGATTTTTTTTCTTTACCTGTAGCAGGTCTTCACTGAGAACTTCTGTTTTCTCTGCCCTGAAATAAAGAATGAGAAGAATTAAATGAGTCAAAAAATAAAAGATCATTCAGAGAAAGATGACTGGCCAAAATTCCACCAAGTACAACGAAGTTATCAACCAACGTGTTTTCGACCTTTTGTGTGACCTTGACCTTTGACATAGAAACTAAAAAAAACATATGTCTGTGGCGAACAACCTATGCTAATCCTATTTCTCCAAGTTTTGTTAGGATGGTGCAGGATACCTGGCAAAAGGGTGCACCACTAACAAACCGACAAACAGACGTCTAACGCAACTGACTGATATACTTGCCGAAATTTTAGCAAGTAATAAAAAACAGGTGTGGGAAATTTGGGGCATACAAACTTGCCGCTTACGAATTCAGACAGACCTGAGTCCCATCATGTTTTGCTGTCATGGGTCTATCACGCAGCTGTGACATCCTTCGATTTAGTCAGATTGAGCAACTAGCGCTGGGAAATTGAGTGCCCAGAACAGTCAGTGTGGCAGTGTAAACACAGAGCACCACTATCCTCTCTCGGTTCAAACTCAGAACATTCTGGATCACGCTTCCACTATGATGTCATCTCATGTCCAGCGACCACTCCACTTTGCTCAAGAACCCCACCCCCCCGGCCACCACATTTCCCATACATATTTACGTCGACAAAACATTTCCTATTCATTGGAACATTCACCAGTTAAAAAAACAAACTTTATTCTCCCGGAAACAGACGGGGCCCTCCTGCACCAGTGAGCAATTTTTTCCACTTTGTAAGTCAATCCCAGCAGCATAAAAGTCTTGAGGGGGAACAATACTAATACTAATGCTAAGACTAATATTAATGCTAATACTAATGCTAATGTTAATACAAATGATCACCCTCATCTCTCACTCACTATCAAACAACTGTAGAGCTTTTTCACAATGATTTTGAGGTCACCCCCTTCCCCTTCCTTCACCCCACAACAAAGTCTCACAAGGATGAGCACTTGGCACTCCAGAAAAAATAACTTGTAGTTGAGATGAAATCACAGGAATGATTCGGCTACAGTGCAGAAGCCCGCCCTTCTCTGACAGGCAGAGCTAAATGTATTATGAGATAACATGGCAGATACAGAACAAAGCTGTCCCCTGCAACTCACTCCTAGCTCTTTCAGGATTTCTCATAAGTCCCCATTTTGCAACACAGAGTCAGCTCAGGAGAGGGGGGCTGAGGAGAGGAGTGTTTTACAGTGGGGTCACGTCCATCTCGCACCCCTACAGCTCCCATGTGTATATCACAGCTCCACAGGGACTCTGACTCGGGTCTCATACAGACGCCATAGAGCGCCGAGTAGCGTTCAGATGTTTTACAATCTGCGACACGGCGGCGCTGTGATGAGCACTGTTGCCTCGCAACTAGAGCCTGGTGGGTTTTAATCAGTCTTCTGTGTAGAGTCTGCATGTTCTACTTGTGTTCGCTTTGAATCCTCTTGGGTACTCAGGGTACAAGTGTGTAAGGTTAACAGAAGACTCCGAATTGCCCTCTGGTGTGAATGGTGTGTGTGTCCTGCCATGGACTGGCAATCCGAAGACTGTGTGTCACAACCCCACATGCATTGGATGCTGGAATAGGTTTCATCCCCCTAGCAACTGTAACCAGGAATAAGCTAGTCAGAAAATGGCAGACTTAGAAACCAGATCAAAAAAATTCTGGACCTAAACCCTCTTGTTGAGCTCACAAGTACTGGATGAATGGTTGTTGTATAAAAATCACAACTGGTGATTTAATTGAAAACAGTGGAGATCTACATAGGTTACAATGTTATAAAACCTCCAGCTCTTTAGGAGTTAAATTGCAGAGCCGAATATCCACAGAGCAGCATTCACTGGGGACACAAATGAACAGCATAAGCTCAAAGAGCAGAGGATGTGGGTCGGTTGTTTTGCCCCATAAACTCAAGAAAGCATCAACTGAAAGAAGGGTACAGATGGAAACAAAAATCCCGAATGGGTAAACTGTGCAGGTTCAAACCAATGAATGCTTCAAAAGTGAAAGTCCTGTGAATTTAAATGAAGAGAAGCACATGAATAGAATTAAAACATCCATAACTCAGATCCTGAACTGAAGGATCCTGGAACGTTCTGATTGGATAATGACACCTCGCCATCCCAGCGGAACACCCATCTCAAGAATTCTGCCGTGTGAGAGCTTCCATATTCGGCCATTCAGGGCAGACATCCCGAGGAGGGGTTCCAAAACCACAGGGGAGTCGAGAACAAAGATTGTATAAAAAGATGGATGCAGCACTCAAGTCTGAAAACTGAGGCCAATGCAGAAAACTCTAAAATCTGCATTCTACTTAATGGCCAGCAGATGGCGACGTTGATGGTTGCAGAAAGAAGTTCAATCCTATAGAGCAGTGATCCCCTAACCCTCTCCTGGAGGCCCACCTGTCCTGCATGCTTTAGATTTCTCCCTGCTTCAGCACAGGTGATTCAAATGATCAGCTCGTTAATCACCCCCTAAAGCTGATTGATGACAGCCTGATCATTTGAGTCACCTGTGCTGGAGCAGGGAAAGATCTAAAGCATGCAGGACAGGTGGGCCACCAGGAGAGGGTTGGGGAACACTGCTATAGGAGGCCTATGAGAAAATGACCCTACTTTTCCACCAGATTAATCATTTAAATAACGATTTTCCACATTACTATATTGCATCTATCGCAAGTTTCAAGTCTCCTTCGATATGTCATGATGTTCATTTTTGTAAATTATTGTTCAAAATAGACTAGAATAAAGGACAAAGCCAGTATATGCTTTAGGGGCGTGGCTATCCTCTGGTCCTTGTCTGATACGGTAAGAACCATCCGTAGATCCACCCCTCGCTTCTCCCCGTATATTCAGTTCATGCTCTCGTCAAATAGGAATCACATCCAGTTTCAAAATGACAAAATGGCGCAATACAAATTGCCAAAATCAAGGCTTCCTCAATCGTATGCTGAAACCAATGGGTGTCATCACGGTTGCTTCGACCATCTTTTTATACAGTCTATGGTCGAGAAGACAAATTGGCAGGGTTCAGCAAAGACTTAAAGGAGCTGTGTCATCATTACTGTGCATGCTCAGAATGTACATCCCAAGAAAATGAATTAGCTTGACTGCAAGTCATAATCTGATTCAATCCTCACCAATCCGTCTTCGTGTTGCATTGCATTTATATGTTTTAGTTACTCCAGCTTTTCATATTAAGGAGCTTTCTATGAAAATTTGAGGATTCAAAGTGCTATTTAAGCTTCAGCCAAGGGATAAAATGTAAGCTAGTTGCAATAGCCAATAATCACAAAAGAAGAAAAAAATCTTCAAAATTTCGACTTGCAGATAAGTGAGTTAACTTCGTTCAAAACTGAGAGTGTGCACAGTAATCGTGACACAGCTCAGTGTCACTAAAATCTACAACAGAATTTCAGCCATAAAGATGCCTTCCTTTAAAAAGCACTGAATACACTAAAAAAGAATATTTCCCAGGAATCGGTTTGAAGCCAATCTGCTCATAACTGCAACCACAGGCTGCGATTTTACTAAACCCACCTTCAGTGGAAACTGCAGTCGGTGCCCTGCCTTGGCTGGGTCATGTCGTGAGAAAATTGAGAAATGGAACATTAAACCTTTACTTGAACATCGTGTGTTGAGAATTTTAAGCTGAATATCATTGGAAACTGTCATTTTTATTTGTGAGAGCCGAGCTAGGCTCAGATGAAGGCCTAATCTTTGGGCTTTGATTGCTGCAGCAATCTGTGAGTCTTGGTGCGAGCTGTCTAGAAACGTTAACACTGAAGGATGCTTGAATTGCGTTCTACATGAGACTACTTTTTTTTTTACAAACAAGATTATTTTTTTCGATATTGCGAGCTCAGACCAGCTCCCTTTCACCAGTAATCATAGTGAGAACATTATCTTGGGTTACCAACATTATTAGCCTCTTAAACTTAGCGCAAAGTTAGTAAAGAAAGAGACGCTGCAATTTTCTATTCTGTGCCATCTTTACAGTAGCTAGGCCATTTTTTTTAGAAGTAGCTATGCTATTATTTGAATGCTTTAGAGTTGTCTTGAACATACTGTAAAAAACAGGGAGATTTCTAGGGAAGAATCCAGTAGGAGACAGGATACCAAAAACATGGTCTACCCCAGGAAAACAGGTACACCTGGTCACCCTACAGTAAAGCGCTAAGAGAGAATTAAGTCTCAATCTGGACTTAGTGACCCGGCACAAATTTATCCGTTCAAGCATGAGAGCCAACCAGCTTATTTATTCCATTACAGTTACAATCATTTAACATTAAGATGCTTTAATCCAAACTGACTACAGTTGATTGGATCAGGGTTTCTTAACCTTATCCAGAAAAAAAGTCTGGGTACAGGCATTCATTCCAACCAAGCAGTTACACACCTGATTTTACAGATCAAGGTGTTCGTTATAGACTTCAGCAGGTGTTTAGTAGAATCAGGTGTTTAACTGCTTGGATTGAAAGCCAGCACCCACACCAGCTCCTTTTGGAGATTAGATTAGATCCTCCTCCTAGATTAGATTAAGCAACAGTTTGTCCCCCTTGCGGGCAATGTGGGGTTAAAAAGGAATACTCCGGCCATTTTGCAATTTAAGCCTCATTTCTTGCTGGTTTACCATGAAATAGATGCAAATTTCGATGAAACGCTCTGGGTCGTTTTGTTAGCCCCTGTCAGCTGCCGATGTAATGTCAATGGGCATGGCTAACGCTGTCCAAAAAATAATCAAACATTCGCTTGAAAAGACGTGAAACTCACCGAGTGGTCAGTGATGTTCGTTGATGTTCTACAGAAAAAAATCATAGAAAAGTATGCTTTCCAGCAGGTGTTTGACGATCGTGGAACAATTTTTTTTCAGTTGAACCACATCCGTGTGTAAACTTCCATCGAATTCAATTTTGCTTCTTTTTGTAGGCTATACTTTTCTAGGGCCGCGCACACAACACAGCTGCAATAAAATACAAACATGATGAAAACAATCTCTTTTCCATTTCCCGCGACAGATTAATATTGAAAAATTCGGAGGCATCCTATTCAAATCAATAGCTACAACAAAATGATTAATAAAACCTGCTGGAAAGCATACATTTCTATGATTTCTTTTCTGTAGAACATCAACTAACACCAATGTCCACTTGGTGAGTTTCACGTCTTTTCAAAAACACGTCTTTTGCTTAAAGATTTGGCCATTGACATAACAAAACGACCCAAACTTCTCCAAACCGATCTTTTTGTTGAAATTTGCTCCTGAACCATTCTATTTCATGGTAAATCAGCGAGAAATAAGGCTTAATGTGTAAAATGGCCGGAGTATTCCTTTAAGGGCTGTGCTCTAGTGCCCAACAGCTACAGGGGCTAGAACCAACAACCTTCCTGGCCTCATGCATTCCTGCACCTCAGCCACTTGGCCATTTGCTGCCCTTTTACAGTGTCAACAATGCAGTCAAACACAGAGACAGCCTGCGTGATTCAGAACCGCTGTGGGGGGCTCAAGTTTAGACCAGCACACGTGGCCCACACACACTCTGCAAGCATTTTATGTTCCGTAACAAGCACTGCAGACAGGAAGCCATGAATAAACACTACATAATGAAAATAACTGCCCAGACCCAGAGACTCAAACCCAGAGGATAAGGAGACAAAGAGAAGGATGCCGGTCAAGAGAAAACCATAAGGTCTGGAGGGAGAAAGAGAATAACTGAGAAGGGATGGTAGTGCATCTTTGCTAGACTGGGCGAGAAGCCATGTGGGGTTCCTGGCCTTCAGGAGGAAGACATGTAGAGCCCTGGGGGAAAGGTTAGGGTAGGCTGAAATGGAGAACCCACCGAAGTACAGTATGTACATACTAAGGGGATGGAATCTTATGTCTCCATAGGACTGCCACCGAACTGCAGCTAAACCCATTATTCTCACACTATGGGAGGTGGGGATACCTCCAGCTAAATCTGGCTCCTCTCGAAGTTTCTCGTCATCGATGCTTCTGAAACCTATAAAGGCTGCTGCCGAGATGTGGGCTGCAAATTTTGTGTTTATACACTACACTAGAAATATATAACAATTATGTTTTTCGCTGTTTTCTAGCTATGCCCACAGGGCGGGACCTTTTGAACGACACT
This sequence comes from Gymnothorax reevesii, assembly GCA_029721435.1. Lineage (NCBI taxonomy): Eukaryota > Metazoa > Chordata > Actinopteri > Anguilliformes > Muraenidae > Gymnothorax > Gymnothorax reevesii. Next base: position 24,985,417 of record CM056592.1, read on the forward strand.
GCCAAGCGTACTAGACGGTCTCATTCTGGAATACTGATCTATGGAGGGATCTTTGTTCGACTGGACAGCAATGGACCGGCCTAGCTTGGCTGCAGCCAACGTGTTTGAGAATCGCTCCATCGTTCAGCAAGTATTTACACGCCTCTGCTGCCTTAGGCTTGCTCTTTAGGGGTGGCTAGCCCAGGGTCCTCCTTGAAGTGCATTGTGATATGCTACATTGACAGATTGTGAATTGATCTGATGTTGCCGCTTTGGAAAAATGAACACAGACTCCTAGGGTGGACTCAGTCAGCCAGAAAAGGCCAGAGTGGGTTCATGCAGATACACACCTGATCCTAACTAATCCTGAGGTCTTTGCTAAGGACTTTCGTTAGTAGAACATGGCATGTTACTGATTGGTTGGAATAAAAGCCTGTATCCACTCTGGCCATTTCTGTAAATGAAAGCATGAGCGCTGTACCCCGGGGGCGGGGGGCGGCTGAGGGAGTGTAGGTCAGAAAAGACAGGTGCACTGTGTTTAATAACTGGGGGGGGGGTGGAGCTATGGAGAATGAGGTAGAGCTTTTGGAGATGTCATCTAGGGACAGATATCCAGCACTTCTGGAATGTGCGACCATATGCGCGTGGGAATACTGAGAACCTGAGAGTGTTTCTGCGTGTGTAAGCAGGGAGGTTGGCGCGAAACTGTGCCCGTATGGTTCTTGAAATGTGTGTGCGCGCGCGAGTACGTTTCTGCTCCATGTGTGTATGTACTCGTGGGCCTGCATGTATTTGAGAGAGTTTGAGTGTAAATGAAAACATTTGCGCGTTTGCTTCCGTTTCTATGTGCGAATATGTTTGGTTTGTGTGTATGCAATAGTGTTTCACATGTTTGCGAGGCACTGAGGGCGAATGTGAATAATTGCGTTCTCGTTTGTGCGTGCGTGTGTGTGTGTGCGTGCGTCTCAGAGGTAATCACAAGAAGACTATTCTTGTCCTCGTGCTGATTGGTGTTTCCAAGGTCATTACAGAAATTGGAGACAAGGGATGAATATCGTCCCACACACAATAAAATCTCTCCCTATAATCCCTCTCTCTCCCCCCCTCTCCCTCTCCCTCACTCTCTCCTCGACTTCTCACGCTCCCCTCGTCTCCCTCTCTCCACACTGTCTCACACCATTTTTCTCGCCATCATTCGCTTACTTTTTCCAATGCTCCGATGCCATCATCAGCAGATGGAGAGAGAGAAACCCAACACTGCCTCTGTCAAATGAAACGTCCAACAGAACAGCAGCTGTCGCTATTATGCTAACGGGAGCCAAGAGATGACAGGATTTGCTGTTTCACAAAGCACAATTACAGAGTTAGCCAGTTAACTGGACTGAACCAAATCTGGAACCCTTTCAAGTCTGTAACACAGACAACAAGAAACGACTATTCTGAGTAATTTTCAGCACTGCTTTCCAGCTAACTTGGCGATGCAGTCTTGGCAGCCCTTTTGGTCTGTAGCCTGCCAGGGGTGTGTAAGGGGTGGGGTGGGGTAATCACGCCAATCATGGAGGCTACTACATGTTTCTGTTTGGCCTCTGATCCAATAGGATGAAGATGTCAATAAGACCACACCCTCAATTACCAACTGCTTCCAAGCGCAGGGTATCATGGGTAACTCAGGCTCCTATGCAGTTCGTTTACGCAGGTTGAAGGTGTATAATCCACAATGGACTCTGGGAGGGGAAAGAAGGAAGGTGAGATGAGGAGAGGAAGGAGGGAGGGTAATGGAGAGAAGGAGACAGGGAGCTGGGAGAAGAGGAGAAAGATGGAAGGAGAATGGACAGAGGTGGGAGGAAAGCGAGAGAGAGGGAAGATGGAGGGATAAGATGGATGAGAGAGGAGACGTGAGAGAGGTAAAGAGAAATAATATGTGAGCACATGAATTCAAAGAGCAAACTCAATAGATAATGGGGAGAATGGGGAGAGAGAGAGAGAGAGAGAGAGAGAGAGAGAGAGAGAGAGAGAGAGAGATATGAGGAGAGGCCGAAAGTAAAAGCACAGCTCTTTTGTACGACCATTTTCACCCAGAGGAGTTTGGCCCTGAAATTGACATCCAGGGTGGAAATTGGTAGGGTGGGGGGATGGGGTGCACAACAGCTAGTGCCTTAACGGTAAACCTTCTCTCAGCATCAGTCTCGCCAAAGCTGCTGTGCTTGAGCCCATAATCGGCGGGCAGGCAGGGAAAGAGCCAACTCTGATGTGCCCTTAACCATGGATCAGATCCATACCAATGACCCAGCTACAGGAGGAGTACAGCGAGACACAAAGAGACATGAATGCTAGCAGGGGTTAGCACCTGTACGAGAGAATGAAATGATAATACTGTACATTGCTGACACCGAGGTAACCAACCCATGAAAATGTGAGAGAGAAGAGATTGAAATCTACTGAAGCAATTCAGGGTCAGTAACTGTAATTTAACTGGAAAAAAATAACTGAAAGTAACTGGAATTCAAAAATCTTCAGCTTTGCAGTTCCCAGTTTTACAGTGCACTTCTCAACATACCCTCTCCAGATGCTGATATGCAAGTTAGAGGTTCTCAACCTTATCTAGAAATGGCAGGTGTGGATACAAGCTTTCATTCCAACTGTGCAGTTAGCCACACAATGCTAGTCATCAAGGTCTTCTACAAAGACCCTAGGGTGTGTAACTGCATGGCTGGAATGAAAGCTAGCTAACACACCTGCCATTTCTGTATTAGGCTGAAAACCCCTGGCATAGTGCAACACTATGCACTTTAGATGCACTTTATTGACTGTCATTTCATCGAACAGAATTAATGGGATTACAGCTGCGCGTAAAACCCAGTTGAGCTCATATTGCATCAGCCTGTGCTCTATATTTGGGAGTATTCCAGGCTATTGTCAGCACAGTTATTTGGCCCCTGCAGTAATACAGCTTCCTGAACCAGGGCCCAGGTAAAAACAAGGCAAAGAGATTCACACCATTTCCACATAAAGGAAACCTACACTCTTTCAACTCCTATAGGCTGCTCTGCAATAGCGCCCCCTGTCTAGTGCCATGGGAAGATTTTCATTCTGACCATAGTTTCCCACATATTCAATGAATTAGCAACCTAATATGATCTCCACCTGACGTGTGCTTTGTTAGAGTTGGAGTGAAAATCTCCACAAACCCTACGCTGCTCAAGATACAATTTAGGAACTGTTTTCACACGGTCCCTTAGAATGCACGATCTGTGTGTTGCCAATTAACATGCGATCCAGCTGTTGACAATTAACACGGCCCGAAAGACTGAAACGCCACAACGCCATCACGCCTAGCTGTTCGAAATAACTGCTTCGGCTCGGTCGGGAAGCGAACAAACTTCACAGGCGTTTCAGTTTCACGACCTGACAGTTCGGCTCACGTCACAAAGATACCCCAGTGTGAGAATTACGGCCTCGTTATGATTATAAATGACCGGGGCCTGTGCAGTGACAAGAAGAGAGAAAAAAAACGGGTCCATTAACACCGACAGTCTGACGGCAACAAAAACAAGCCTGCAGACGCAGACGCCCAGAGAACAAGAGTTACAGATGACAGTGTCCGACTGGCACTTTCACATATGCTGGAGTCACAAAGCAGGAATGACTCCGAGATGGGGCCGCCAGGGTCGACCACACTGGCAATTTCGAGGGGACCGCAGCCTTGGGAAGGACCTGCGGCTGGTGAGAGCTCACAAAAATTTCCAAGACGACGAGGCTCTGTGGTAATATTCTATGGGGGAAGGGTTCACCTACCCTTGTTCCTGGAGAGCTACCTCTCAGGTAGTTTTCGCTCCAGCCTAATTCAGCACACCTAATTCGCAACTCATTGAGGTTATTTTTTGGGATTTTCTCCTTTATTTTTTTGATAGTCGCACAGTAGAGAGAAACAGGAAGGTTGGGGAAAAGAATGGGGAAGACATGCAGCATATGACCCGAGTCAGAATCGAACCGGGTCGCTGCAGGAAGGCCACAGCCATTATGTTACATGCGCTTAGACCAATGAGCCACCGGGGCACCGACTCATGACGGCCTTTAACTGGGTAATTAGATGTGCTTTACTTTGGTTGGTGTGAAAACCTTCAGGACGTTAGCTCTTGAGGAACAGGGTTGGAGACCACCATTTTAGGGGGTCCAGAATTCTTATTGCTGGGTAATGTTACGCTATTATCATGTAAGTAACTTCAGATACGCACATTTCCTCATTCTCTGGATATGAGTGTAATGTTAAAAGATGACAGGTGGACAAACAGTCTGTGAACATTTCCCTTCAATCTTCAGGTAGCCTCCTCAAACAGTGCACTTCTTAAGGCTTGTATCGAACATGCCTTCTGGTACACAGTTCTGTCAAGTTCTCAGAGTTACGAAGTAGCCTTCCATGACAATATCTGATAAGCTGCAGTATTATGGTCTGTGCTGTAAGATCGCAGATCAGTTTTACTGCTGCAAACAGAAGGAGAAGCTGGCTTTTACGGTGAGATTTATTAGCTGAATGGGTGGGGGAGTGGTTGATTACCATAAGGCTGAGTCTGTCTTGGTAAAGATATCCCATGATCCCATTCTCTCTCATTCCCAGAAACCCCAGGCATGCTGGGAGTTATACATGTAATTTCAACCCCATGCGCTCATGCGCACAGCAGGGTAATGACTGTGGCAGCACTGAGAGTCCCTCATCCCTCTCTCTACTTCCACATCCTTCCATCCCTCTCCCCTCCATCTCTCCATCTCAGTCATTCCCTCAATATACTAGTTAACTCTCTATCGCACCCTACCAGTCCCATCACCGGACACTCTCCCAATGTCAATGTAAGTTTTTGCCAATGCCACCAAGCTGCCACTACACAGTGAGTACAGTGGGAGTTAGCTTTGTAGATGCTTGGTGTCAGCCATTTTCATGCCTTCATTTAGTGTGGAATATTGGGTGTACCATGGAGGAGAGTGGAGAGGCATTCACTGATCCAATCAGAATGCGAAATGAGGGCAGTGGGCGATGCTAGGGCCAGAATGGGGGAGTGTGGGATAAGAGGACAGCCCTGAAGGGAAGACTAAAAATGCTGTTAACACTCCAACGAGGAGCCGATGTTTAGAGTGAGCAGTAGGGGTTTATGAGACTGTAAGCAGTATGGGGAAGAGAAGAGGGATCCCCAGTGTGCGCTGGTTCATTTAGTCGAAGGAGCACGAACGCAGAGGTCACCCGCGGTGACCGGCGGGTCAGTGAAGGCGCCATGAGGATGTTTGGGGTCATCAATGCAGGTCAACCGGACAGCACTCACCCTGAGGCCAAATGATGTACGCAGGGTCAGGGATCAATCAATAATCGGTCACAGCCACTAGCTAACGCCACTTAGGGCAGCTGAGGAGCTTTCCTCAGCCTATCTGACCACCTTATTCACTCTCCTTGCCCTTTCAAAATCCTCTCTCAGCCAGCCTGACTTCAGTCATGCCCTCTCCCCAGATGCAAGATATTACGTTTATATTGGTCTGGCTGACACTTTTACCCAAGGTAAGTCCTCGATTACGGTCATATGAGCAACAGGAGAACACAGGTTGTGTAATGACATGTGCCCTCTCTCTCTTTTCCCCCTCTTTTTTCTCTCCCCCCATTCCCTCTTTCAGCCTTTTCCTCCCTCATCTCTCTCCTTACTCTCCCTCTGCCTTTCTGCCATCCACCCTTTTCCAGTCCATCTCCTGTCTCTCTCTCCTTTATCCTTCTCTCTGTCACCCCTCATTCTACCTCTACTCCCTCTCTTTCTCCTCTCTCTATCAACTGTTCTCTGCCCTCTTCCCCCCTCCCACCCCCTAAGTTCCCTCTCTTTCCCTCCCTCATGTCTCTCGCTCTCTCTGTAATGACCAAGCAGTCACATATTACGTCGTTTGCTTTTGTTTTGTCCACATGCTACAGAAGACATCGGATTAACAACTCTGCTATTTTCCGCATTAGCTAGAGGAATATCCTGCACTGCAGACTACCTGTGCTCGATTATTCAAACTGGAACAAATATCCACAAATTTGAACAATGTGGAGTACATTTCACCAATTTTAACATTCGAATAAAGAGAAATTTTTCCTCTTACCATAGCATGGAAAACTGACTGATTCCGTTGAGTGTTTTCCAGAGTTTGCATATTGTTATCGAAGGAAAATGACTAAGAACAGGTGAAGACCAATCTGCATTCGAAGGGCATTTTTTGTGCTTCCTCTATGTTAAGCTCGGCAGCCGCCACCTAACTACGCGCACCCTTTCTTTCCCTCATTTCCTGGCGCTATTCATTCTCTCTCTGTCTCTCGCTCATGAGTCACACACAATGCTACCTTCCTGACATGTAGCCTAAGACAACAGAATGACAGGAGGTCCCAAGGGAGCCTTCGTCAGGTGAAAAAGGGGTACCTAACGGAATACCCAGCATGCCTCACTCCCCTCGGCCTGCCGGGTTGCCATGGAAGCCGACTAAGTGTGAAGGGGCGAGATAAAAATACAACTCCACAGGGGAAAGATAAATGTTGCATTAAGATACCGGAGGATTTCTTCTAGCCTGTAAGATATGAGCCCACCCCCCACTTACCCTTTTTCTACAGCCTGAGGGTGACACCCAAATTCTGGCCCACCAATCACTGTGCTTGCATGGTCTCCATAGCGACCTGCTCCTGCGTGGGTGGGAAGCATTTCTGAAGGAGGTGCTTGGTTTCCCAAACATGTCCGTGAAATGTGGGACCCTGCACCAAACTCAGTCGTGTGCCAACCTCATTGGCGCGGCTGCGAGTTTTCGTACACGTGTCCCGTGTGTTCACGTGTTTGCAAACGAACACACATGTCCATACTGTATGCTCATGCAAGTACAGCACACAGATGGCAACACGTTTCTTGGATGCACGAGAGCCTTGTTTAGCGTGGAGGTGCACGTGCATATCTGTTCATTTATAAGCATATGAGTGTGTGGGATAATCTCCATGATAGAGCAGGAATTGTTTAATGGGAAATGTAAAATTGTGGATTGCACAGTCAAACCAAGAAGGAAAATGTGTCCTTGTCCCAAACATCATTGAGCTTACCATATCAAACCAGTGACAATGAACGCAAGTGGGGCTTCTCTGCGGAGCTTCTGCCCCGAATGCATCATACCGTGATACATTTCCCAAAAACTTTGCAGCTAACGATGTTTTGCTCACTATGTTAGCACCTTAAATAATTTAGACCAGAGCTCTGGCTCAAACTAAGCTTTTGGGAAATGTACGCCTGAATGATTCAGTAAGTGTTTGCTCACAATTATGGACAAAAACATAAATATAAGGGAATCACTTCTTTTATGGCAGCTTAACACTATAGATATGCAGAAGACCATGATACTGTAATCAATCCATACATGTGTCAATCAATGAGAACAAACTGACTGACTGAATGACCGCTCCCCCAACCACTTTACCCATGGATGGTATAGTCCTGCACACCTCTCCCCGCCGCTCGAGGGTGCCTGGTACATTCCCTTTATTACCTCACAGCAGTGCGCACCAGGGGCAAATGAAACACAGGTCACGCTGCTGTCTGGAGAATTCAATCTAAGAATGCTATACGTGCTCTGTGAGCTAAAACAGCACAAGTGCAGAGACTGAGAGAAGGTCAAACACTGCTCTGCATACTTTATGTTACATTACAGTTGTTAAGCTGGTGCTTTAGTTCAATGTGAATAACAGCAGTAAATCAAGGAGCATAGGGTTGGGGGTTTAGCCCAAGGACTTCCCAGCCACACAGATCTCATCATGACTACAAGGCTTGTCAGTGGGGTTTGTAACAAGAATCTTGAAGGTCATAGTCAAGGACCTAAACCTATCAACAACAGGCTGCCATTGTAAACAGTCTGTCCATTATAAGGGAAGTCCCAAACTGATCTCAAACTCCATACGGCGGTCTGTCATGCCCTTTTAAACAGCGGTCATCTTATGCCTGAAACAGAAGGCCATCTGGTCTTTCAGCCAATCATATGCCTTGGTGATGAAGTGAGCCGACACTTCATCCAATCATATCACTCTGGCTCAAAGCAAGTCAGCACTTCAGCCAATTACATCCTCTCTACATAGGGTTAGTTGACTCTTCTGTCGGGAATTAGACATGAACATAAAGCAGACCTGTCTCCACTGCCAATCATAAGCCTTAGACAGAAGAGGACTGGACTTCAGCCAATATGACTTAAGCGAGGCATCAGAGTGCAAAAATAGTCCTCTCTGATCCCTGCAGAACTGCAGGCCACCAAGTGAAACCCCACTGCTTACAAGGAAACACCAGGAGGGATGCACTGAAACATTCATAGAGGATTTACTGCATCAATATTGCAGCACTGCTAAAAATACACTGTACAAGTGTACAATCCGTGTGTGTGAGTGTGTGCCAGCTTGTATAGCTGCACTTGTGAGAAGCAACTCTTGAGAAACTACAATTTTGTGAGGACATTTAGGGTGATCCTCAAAAAGGACTGTGACTAATTGGTTAAAGTAAGGGTAACAGTCACAGTTTGGGTTAGGGCATGGCCCAAGGACTGTGACTAATTGGTTAAAGTAAGGGTAACAGTCACAGTTTGGGTTAGGGCATGGCCCTAGCATAGCGCGATTATGGTTAGGGTTTGCAAAAAGCTGTTGAAGAAGTCAATACAATGTCCTCACAAGTATAGCACAAGTGTGTGTGTGTGTGTGTGTGTGTGTGTGCGGGTGTGCATGTGTGTGTGTGTGAGAGAGAGAGAGAGAGAGAGAGAGAGGGGCGCTCTCAGACCCAGGAAGGTACACACTAAAGGAGAGAGGAGTTTGCACACAATCCAGAGGACACACAACCATTCTTCCCCCATTATTCTCCACTAATACACTTGCCTCAGAGCAAATCACACCTTGCCAACCAATAGACTGTAAACAAAGAAGTACAATATGTCACCATTTCCAAGCACTGAACAAAAATACAGCCAAAATATTCTTCATAAGGATGCTGGCATCATGCACATTTGGAGCCAGAGTCTGCGCAGTGGTGATTTGGGGTTTGAGCTGGGGTATGAAGATCCTGCCCATATATCTGCATTACTCAGTAGCAAGCACATCCCCTGAGCCTTTTACAAAGCCCAACTGGCTGCTAGTGTCAGAGGTAAATGCTACATTTGATAGAACAGACAACAGACTACTACAAATGAAATGTCATTGAAAAATTTGATAGTTCAGATCTTGCCCAAGCACAATTGTATGACACTAAAGTATGTTTGCTGCTGTCCTCATTCTTCGTGGTTCATTGTTTAACTGATGTCCACTACAGACAAGCTACCTAATATGTTGACTATGGATAAGTACCTAGCGAGCAACACCATACAAAAATTTGATGTACCGAGACTTTAAAAATAAGGTAAACAGAGTCTATGGATGAATTGACTCCCTGCTATCCTGTGTTCTAACTAGCAACCAGTGACTCTACTGAATCTCAATTTACTCACGTTAGTGCAGTAGCCAACTATTTTGGCTACTTATGCAAAAAACAAAAAAATATTGTAGAAAGCACTTTGCTCTGAACATAACGTCGCTGTGAACAGTAGCAAGCCACATTCGCATTATTAAAAATAAAGAGGTTTTACCACCAATTCCCATTGCCGTCTATGGTGACCTATTATAATATGTTGCTAAACTATTTAGCTAGCTAAACCTTTCTACAGTAGCATTGCTGCAAACAGAACATGATGCTATATCCAGAGCAAAGACCGTTTTGCAATCCATTTCCAACGGACTTGAAAATCGCTATGGGTCATACACATTCGTACTGGGAAGCAACTTATGCTTATTTAACGTCAACTTTATGTCCTTTCTAAATAGTTGCACCCCAGGTCTGTACAATTCCCAGAAGTAAATTAACAGGCTACGACTTCTCCGAGAGAAGCTGTAAATCAAATCTGCCAATCATGGCTTTCAACCCCCCTAGTACTGCTGCCAGCCACTAGATGGCAATCAAGATGTTTTGGCCTCACTTTCGGGAGCTGTTAGGACATCCATCATTACATACAGTCAATATGCCAACCACACAACTCCAGCTGGAAGGCAACACTGAATGCAGCTCAAACTAATATGCAGTACTCAGAGGCCTGATCCCCCTGTTTGACTATACTCTCACCCCAGACACAAGCAAGCCTCAAACCCCTCATTAAGGAGGGATATCAGATAGCTACAGGAAGCGTACTCTGCCTCTCCAACAACGTAGTGATATGTCCTGTATTGAGTGTGCAAATTCCTTCTGTACGACATCCGGAGATTTCGCCCCTTCCTTGCAACAGGTGTTGGATATGCCCTGTCAGGAATACCGAAATTCCTGCCTTGTTGACCTCCTCATCTCATTCCAAGAATCATCTCAGGATTTAGAGCGCCAGTAATTTCAACGGCTGACTTTACACTGCCTTTCACAAGGCCAATAATTTTACACTGCCAGCTTCACGATAACGACTCTGAACCCTGCGCATAACTAACCCTTCAGCCTATTGATTTTACAGGCCTAAGACTGGCCACATTCCCTGGTTTAACACTGCAGATGGATGGCTGCGCTTCCGCTGAATAAAACTTTGAGCGCAACAAATCTTTGATTGTCCAGGAAGACATGTCTGTAAGGGGAAGTTTACAGGACAGCTGAGTGCTCGAACTGAGAATTATGGCTCTTGGAATGGGAGGCCTGGCTAAGAGCCACAAAGCAGCTTAGACCAGAAATTAATGAGAACCGCACTGAGAGCCCATCCAGACACGAGCATACAATCACTGCATTTCGAATCAGAGAGGGCAGAGTGGGGTCCAGGCAAGAGTAAACGATTACCACATCACAGTGACAAAAAGGCCTGAGGAGGAATCAAGCCAAGCGCAGAAGATCACTGCATCACAATAGAGTGAGACCCAAGGTGGCATTCAGGCAAGAGCAGACGATCACTGCATCACAATAGAGTGAGACCCAAGGTGGTATTCAGGCAAGAGCAGACGATCACTGCATCACAATAGAGTGAGACCCAAGGTGGCATTCAGGCAAGAGCAGACGATCACTGCATCACAATCCAGAGAGGCCTAAGGGGGGTATCCAGTCAAAAGTAGCTGATCGTGAGATCAGAATAAAGAGGGACCTGAGAGCGGATGCAGGCAAGAGCTGGCACATTCATACCGTGCGACTAACGATCGGTCAGACTAAGCATGGTCCAATCCCCTGGCCATTGCTCATTGACCCCTAAACGTGCACTGATTGCAGTGTGGCGGCAATGGGGCTCAAACCACCACCCTTCTCTGTCCGAGTCAAATGTGTTCGCCCCCAGGCTGAAAGCTGCCTTTCAACCTGCACTGAAAGTGCTGGCAGAGGAGAGAGGGAGAGTAAATGGTCCTCACACTGAGGGACAGACATCAAAGCACTGACTGAAATGATATCCAGCCAACAGAAAAAAACATCAATGCAATGTAACTGGGTAATTATGTCAATGATATGACAATGTATGCGGCAACAACATAGACTGAATGGTTTGCAATAGCTGGCATCATGCTACAGTGATATTATACTAAAGAACACAAACGGTAGGTAAGCTTGTGATATAATGAAGGTGCTGGGCTTCAGCGACATGTGACAGGTTGGTTCACTTCAAAGCTGAAACGCGGCTGGTGTTTTCTTGAGTGCTTCTTTTCAAAGCCATCAATACGTAGCTTGTATGGATATTAACCCCTTACCACTCCGGTAACATTTTCTTAAAATGCCTATAAAGGACGTACTCAAGGTAAATTGAAATCTTTTCTTGTTTTAACTTTCCCGTCGGAGTGTTAAGGAATGCAGTCGTGTCAATCAAGAAATGAATCAACCAGTTTGCAAAAAATTATGGTCGGTAGGTCACACGAGTCATTGCATCTTTGGATTTAGAGGAATTTGTTGAGCTACACAACAGGCCAAGTTTGGGGCCACCCTCAGATATATATATATATATATATATATATATATATATATATATATATATATATATATATATATATATATAAATCACACATCAACTGTTCTTTCCTTATTCTTTGTACATGAAATGACTTCCGTGCATAAAATATAGGAAGCCAATAGGTTTTGGGTGAATTCCAGACATCAGACCACATTTTAAAGCTGTCTTGACTGATTGATCACTGACCATAATGTTTTGAAATAGAGTTTCAATGCCTTTGTGTTACATGATTTCATGTCACTAGGATGTGAGCAAGTTTATGTAACAAGAAGGCATGCGGTATAAATGCCTTCCCTAAAAACAAAGGGGTCACATTGCACTTGTTGCACCATTAAAAGGTGGCCCCAAACTTTTGGCCTGTAGTGTAATTTTGCCATTAAGTAAAAATTCCCCCTAACCACCTTCATCTGGAGAATTCCAGGCAGGTCCATCAGGAAGTAAGCCCATAAGGAAAGACGACAGAGATGGAGCTGTATCTCCCAGCTGGCCAAGGATCGCCTCGGGATCCTATGGGATGAACTGGGGGAAGTAGCTGGGGCGAGGAGCATCTGGTCATCTGCTGCCATCATGACCCTGACCTGGTTTCGCAGGGTTACATAATGCATGGATGGAGGGGTAGACTGTATGAGTGTCGCTGACAGCAAAACAAATGATAATCATCTCAGTTCACCTTATTATGAGTGCTACTATTACAGCATCATGATAACAATAATCATTATGCAAGGCTGATAAATATAGAACAATGCAGACCATACTCTGTTTCTGCTCTGTGGCTGACACAGTTAATGAATGAGACAGAGATGCCAAACGCTGCCAGGATCACACGTCGCGAGAACTTTTCCCACAGTTGCAAACATCTGGGCTCGAGGGCTGTTTCGCATCCAGAAAACAGAACCTCTTGTTCCAAGAAAAAAAATGTTTTTGGACGGTCCTCTTCGGGTTTCCACTGAGTGCTAGCCAAAGGTTCTGTCGCTTAGAGCGAAGGACCTAGAAACCAGACCTCCGCCATTAACAATCTAGTCCTCTGACAATTTCAGCAGTAACGGAGAGGAGGTTTGTGGGGGGCGAGAGAGGGGAAGATGAGCAACAGCCGTGAGTAAAAGCACGGCGTGGGGAAAGAGCAGGACTGCCCAGTCATTGAGTTCAGCTTCGAGAATAGGAGGATCCCACTATCGTGGGGTGCGTTTCCCAAAAGCACAGATACAAACTTACACAGTTCGAGGCATTGACTGTATACGTTTGAAGTATGTAAGTAGCTAACAGAGTTAGCGACAATGCTATTGGCAAATATTACCCCAGACTTCTACACAACCTGCATATTTGCAGAGGTGGATACTAAGGTACCACTGCAGTCCTAACGTTTCATTGCTTTTACTCAGCAGGGGCCATTATCCAGAGTGACTTACAATAAACACAAAGTTTGGTTCTGTACTCTAGCACTTTGAGTTAGAAGAGATACAATCACAATGAGAAGTGCAGACCCTTTGCCTTAATTTCAGGATGTTTTCATCCACGTCGATTGAACATCCCCTATTTTTGGACTCGTCAAAAATATTTGACAGTTCAATATCAGAACTTTTTGCCTCCAGTCTCCGCTTCATATTGCAGGGGATTTAGAAATGGTGAGCTTTTTGGCCAACAGAACTGCAGATATAGATCTGATGAGGTGCAATTCATATACTGGCAGAGATGCCCAAATCTGGCCCTCAAATCCAAATCCAGCCCTGGTTTTCTGTCTTTCCAGGCAGCTCTATGAACAATTATTGCCACTGATTGGCCAGATTACGACCACACCTGACTCCCAGATAAAGGGAGGGTAAAAAAAAAAAAAAAAAAATAGGCGTGCAATGCAGGGAACACCCCTCAGCCCAATGTCGAAGTTTTTGGAGACGCCCGCCCGCCCAACCGCACGAACGATAGCAATAAAAAACAGTAGTTCTCAGCCTCTAAGGCCGAGATTTGTGGAGCCCTGACATACTTTATCACAGGAACAACAAATAGAAAGTTAGATGGTAAGTATGGCTAAAAAGTGTACTAGAATTGAATTACACGCATGAAAGCTGACAAATTATGACATGGGGGGGGGGGGGGGGGTGTTCTGTGAAGATCAAAGTCTCCATCAGGTGGTTTCCGAGGAAACCAGCCTTCAGACTGATACGGAGGAGAGACTGAATAGTTTGTAGAGGAATGGGAAAAACTGTCGGGGGTTCTTCCATCATTTTAGCAATTTAAGTTCAAAAAAAGAATATGATTAGCTGTCAAGAGCCGGATGAAAGACTGGCAGTATAAAATAGCATAATTAGGATCTGTTTTGCTTGATCCACCGGGACGATATAACGCAAATATCACTTCTACTTCAGACATTAACTTGCTCTATCAAATAACTATGCTCCAATGGGCAATATCTCTGCATAAGGCAGCCTTTTAAAATCAGTAAAAAATAAATAAATGGAAAAAAAAACAAAAAAAAACAAAACTGTGTGATAAAGTGGGTCATCCACTCGGTGAGGGTGGGGAGGCTTGGGAGGAAATGACATCAGGGCAGAGGTTGCCTGGATACGCAAAGTCTAGACTTCATTTCATGCACTTGTGCCATCAGAAAAGCAGAGAAGAGGAACCATTTCAGTGTTGACAGTGCTTGAATGAAAGAAAAAAAACTTATAAATACATAAATTAAATAAAAATGTGGAAAACTGGAGAGAAAAAGATGAATACACCACTGAGAAGCAGTAGGAATGGATATTAAAAATAACTGCAATTCTGGGCTCTGGCAAACAGGGATCTGGGAGGGGAGGGGCTCGTTGGCATGGGAACAAGCTGTGGCCAACAGTCAGGTGGCAAAGGCACTTAAATTAGACTCTGCAGGTTGTTAGTTCAAACCTCAGTTTAGCTACAATTAAGATCAGAGCAGATGTGATGGCTCTTGAGTAATCCTGTTAGCCTCACATTGCTGTCGGGGGTGTTGGTCCCTGCTTTATCTAATCAACTGTAAGTTGTCATGGATAAAGGTGTCAGTCAAATAACTGAAATGTGACAGGGTCGGGATGAGGCAGAGGAGCCGGGTGACCCGGTTTCTCCTCCGTGGCGGCCCGGCTCGGGTGCGGCTGCTGAAACGGAGCCGGTGCTGAGTCAGCGCTGTAATTAACTCAGTACCACTCTCCTACAGCTTCTGTTTACTCTCTGTGACAGTTAATGCAGTGGGCCACACCCCTCTCACCTCTTCACCTTCGTCACTCCCCTTCTTTCTCCTCGCTCATCGCCTCCCCCATTACGGTCAGCAAGGAGAAACGCTCACCCACCACATCTGCCTCTCTGAATGCCTAATAAACGCCTCCTCCTTTCACACAGGGGCGTAGTCACACAAACAAACATGTGGACAGATAACCCAGTTCTGCAGCACCCAAACATCATCCTGTTTGATGACGCGAAACCCACAGCACCAGACGGCGTCATGTTTGTCCAATTAGGTTTTCATGTCTACCTCCCTTTAACTTTCGGGGACAGGGTTCCTCCCTCCTGGCCTCACCGGTCTGTGCACCTGTCCCGCAGGTCAGACAGGTTACTCACGCCCCAGCTGAAGTTTCCACGCACCTGCGATGCCACCTCACCACAGCGGAGGCCAGCCACTGCACCCACACGAGGACGACCAAGGACTAGCACCGGGCTCTAAGAAATAATTCACTTATGTACAGTATATTGTTTATTTATCTAGGAGAGGTCCAGATTCTCTGTTTCAGACACCTGTGGACAAAAAGCCCAGAGAGATCAGCTGCAAGCAAGGGATGGGCAAAAGATGGACCAACGAGGGGGACTTTGCTTGTGGCTTTGAATCCTAATTCAAAGGCCAAATGGGGTTACATAGCAAGTCATAATCCCAAACCCTTGAATTAGAAACTCAACAGTTACCAGTCAAGCAACCTAATGCTTGGCTACCCTGCTGTTCTCATCTCCAAATATCACTCTCAGCATCACCTGAGCGATTCCGAGGTATTTTAACAAAATGTCCCTTTTGTGATGAGACACAAAAAAGTCCCCCATACGAAATTCTGTTGATGCATTAAAAAAAATTTTTTTTTTTTTACAATTTATGGGTATAATAGTGTACTCCCTAAATTTGGGAGGCAAAAGCTCCATTTTTCCCTCCATTTCCATTCGGGGATCATCTTAGTGTCTGTCAATGAGGGAACATTTGGCTGACAATACCTTGGTATTGCCCAGCTGTATGCGTTTCCATGGACTGCGGACCTTTACAGAGAGTGAATAAACTGCACGGTAAGAGGAAGTGATTATTTAGACTCACCACGGTTTACATATCCGCCCATGTAGGACCTGATAGCCCCGATAAGGGATTATAGCCCAGATTTGCCTTATCATCCAGTACAGGGAAGAGGGAGTTCTCTTTCCGGCTCTGCGATTGAGGAGATTTCCTGAGAAGTTCCCTTGAAACCAAATCTGCCCTCCCATTCCTGAAATTCTCTTTCAGAATTCCGAGCCATTTCCAGGAACAAGTCCCTCAGAGTGGGATTGGGAAGGACGTGAATGGTCAGCGAAATTCCTGTTGGTAGTTTTCAAGAGAGGCTCTAGGTTCCTTTACCGCCTGCCAATCAAGCCAAATTCCTCCCACTTCCTCTCTTCTCCATCCCACCCACTTCCAGGCATTGTGCCTCAGGACGACAGCCAAAGGAACTTAAAAAAAAACTAAAGCATTTATGAAAGTCAGCTCCATAAATCTGGAACAGCCTGCACTTTTACAAGAAAAATAGCTGGCACGTGTACCCAGAATCAATCAGCACATAGAGAGCGATCTCAGTGTGGAACAGTTCGCTGGTTAGTTCAGTAAAAGAAGATGGTGCTCTGAGGGTTTTCAAGACCTGATTTGAAACAGTGCAAGATAGTATCTGGTTCTTAAGTACCCTAGGTGTCTTACACTCTCCTGGTAGGGATACTACCTAGTTCTTCAGTAAACTAAGTGTTAGTTGCACTTTAGTGATAGGGATACCATCTAGTTCTTAAGTACCTAAAGTGTTTGGTACACTTTAGTGGTACGGATACTATCTGGTTCTTAAGTACCCTAGGTGTTCGGTACACCTAAGCGGTAGGGATACTATCTAGTCCTTAAGTAAACGAGGTGTTAGTTATGCTTTAGTGGTTGGGATACCATTTAGCTCTTATGTACCAAAAGTGTTCAGTACACTTTGGTGGTACGGATACTATCTGGTTCTTAAGTACCCTACGTGTTCGGTAAACGTTTGTGGTAGGGATACCATCTAGTCCTTAAGTAAACTATGTGTTAGGAAGTAAAAGGATAATCCCAAGCTTTCTTGTACAGAATGGCCTGTTTTCACCACTTAATGTTATTTTATATTCACTCTTCCTGATGCCCTTTGCCAATATCTCCCCCTCTCCAACTCATTCTAAAACAAATAGAACGACGTGGCCATAATGAGCATAAATTGGCTGTATGCGCACTAGAATCGCTCTATCAGTTGCAGGCAATGATTTTTAATCGAATAGGATTATTTGATTAGAGGAGAGAGGGATCATTTTGGTCCCAGATGCGAGGCTCGCGGTGGGAGAAACAAATAAAAGCGATGAGCAGCGACGCTGAGAACATTACAGAACACGCATTCTTTATCTCTCTCACTCACACAATAAACCTCTCACACTCTGCCGCTCATGCTCTCACTCTCTTTCGCTCTAGAGCACCCTTTCAGTGTTATATAGTCACTTACAGACTTCGCGTTTTCTTAATCATTTCACCTCCTTCACTCAATAAAATAGACCCTTCTTCTCTGTCTATCTCACACATTCGCTCCCTCACAGTCTCATACACTCGCTCGCTCCCTCTCACAAATACACACCCTCTTCCTTGCTCTCTCTCTGTCCCTCTCTCCCTGTCTCTCACGTGCACACACACACACACACACACTCTCTCTCATCTGATAAGGAATACTTTATCTGCCCTCATATAGAAGGATGGATGGGAAGAAATGGTCTTTCCCAGTCTTCATTCAGGACACAAATGGCACTTGCAAAATGCTAAGAATTCCCATTCCAGAAGAGGAGGAGTTGGAAGAGGGTGTTATTAACACGGGAGGGTGACTGTACTCCATTTACTGGAGCTGATTCTCTGAACCTGGGATCGGAGACCTGGGACCTCGTCAGGGAAACTGTTCACCTCTCCTTCATCTGACTCCTGAATGAAGACGCCATATATGGGACATTCTGCACTGCACTCGAGAGGCTGAGACTAGCACCAAGACAACAGCCTTTACTAATGATGTGGCAGTGAAACAGCAACTTCATCCATTGGCTCAGCATAAGAACCACCATTATCCAATGGCGTTGCAGAAAAATAGCACTGTTATCCAATAGCATGGCATCATCAGCTCTCTCCAATGGCATGGGAGAGTGGCAGCAGACCTATCCAACAGCATGACATGAGCAACAGCATTATACAATGGTGTGGCAGTGAAACATTGACTTCATCTATTGGCTAGGCATTAGCACTACCATTATCCTATGGTGTCACTGAGAATTAGCAGCATTATCCAATAGCGTGGCGGAGTAATGGCGGCATTATCCAAAGGCAAAGCAGAGATGGAGCAGCATTAGATTCTGAGTTACTGAGAATTTGCGCTCATTTAATTGTTGTGCCATTAACACATATGTTTAGGCTTTCATTATGTACTGGTGTTGTTCCTTCTGATTAGAAAAATGCTTGTGTCACACCTATTTATGAGGAAAAAGGAGAAGTCATGGATATTTGCAATTTTAGACAAATTTCTGTCAGAGGACATATTGCAAAATTGAACTTATTTGAAAAAGAGGTCCAATATCATTTTGTCTCTTACTTGATCAGTAAAGATATTTTTTTAACTCTAGAGCAATCTGCACATAGAAAATTTCATTCTACTACCACATGTTTCCATAATACCATTGATGAATGGTTGCTAAACATTGATGACAAATTTTATACTGGAGTATGTTTCCTTGACATTTCCAAATGTTTTGATACTATGGATCATGAAATGCTTCTTAATAAAATGAAAAAATATGGTGTTAGGAATATTGAATTTGAATTGTTTAAGTCGTATTTAAGTAATAGGACACAGTGTCAAACATAAAAATGTTTTGTCAAAACCACTTGATATAAGTATTGGAGTGCCTCAGGGCTCAACATTAGGGCCCTTATTATTTATGCTTTTTGTGAACAATCTACCAATGCATGTCTCTAATGGCCGTTGTACTATGTATGCGGATGATACCATTATTCATTGTAATGATACACACATCGCAAATCTCAATGATTCTGTTAATGATATTCTGCATCAAGTCAATGAGTGGTACAAGGCCAACAGGCTTGTTTTAAATGTGTCTGAGTCTACGTCAATGCTAATTGGTTCAAACTCTAATATGAACGAAGAAAATGATTTTCAACCATTTTTGGATGGTAATGCTATTGATATAGTTCAGTCAACCAAATATTTGGGTATATATATTGATGGCAAACTTAAATTTGATGTTCATGTAAATAAACTTATGAAAAATCTTTCGAGGAAACTTTCATGGTTGGCACGTCTTAGATACATTGTTCCTGGCAATATTCTGAAATTATCCTATACTAAATATGTTATGCCTGTTTTTGATTTAGCATGTTCAGTTTGGGGTTGTTCAAAGAATAATATCAGTGCTATTCAGAGGTTACAAAACAGAGCTGCAAGAATAATATGTGGCAATTATGATATTATAAATACAAGAGGTCACAAGCTTAAGTTGGCAAAAAATTGTAGAAAGGATAAATTACTTTTTAAGCATTAGTAGGTATAACTGTATTCATGGCACAGCTCCATTGTATTTGTGCAATTCTATTGTAATGGCTTGTGAAACCAGTGACAGACATATGATACTTTACAAGTTCAAGTTCCTTTTTGTAGGACTGAGGCATTTAAGTGATCTTTCTTGCATAGGGGTTCTATTGTCTGGAATAATTTACCAGACCATATTCACAATGCCAATTCTGTCACTTGTTTTGAAACCTTAGTTAAAAGTAGAGACAGGGCCAACACTGCAACGACCTAGGTGCTTTTATTTCTTACTTATATCTGGACCATATGAAAAACTGTTTTACAGATGTGCATGCCAGTATAAATATCTTAATAAATAAATTAGCCAATCGCAGCACAGAGAAAGAGAACGCATGGGAACTCCCACAGAGCGGCTCCCGAACTTTCCTATAATGAGGCCACACTGAGAGGAGAGACCAGAGAAATCAGGTCACCTCATTTATAATGGATATAATGCAGAAGGGCTTGATCGTACAGTAGTGTGGGAGCTACAGGAGCGGGGAGAGGGCAAGACAGAAAGAGAGGGATGTGGGATGGGAAAAAAGGGAAGAGAAAGAGTAAAACAAGCCATCAGACCAAGGCAGGGGGAGTATAAATTCGCCATGACGACGAGCTTGAAAAACCTGTCGATCGCATCACAGATCGTTGAGCGAGACCAAAGGAATTAAAAGTCCTGCTGTGCATCTGACCCACCAGATGAAAACTGCTTGATATTTCTGTGTATATAAGTACAAATTATCCTGATATTGGCCATCTACAAATGCTATTGGCCAAATAAGAAAGCAGAGGGAAGCATGGATAGAGGGAGTGGGAGGGGGGGAGTCTCAGTGCTCTAAAAAAAATGCAGGCCGTCCTTCTTCTCTCCAGCTAAACGAGTGGAATAAAGGGAGGATATGTTTTTTCAGGTACTGGCGTATGTTCCCCTTGCTCTATGCCAGGGGTATCTAATTGTATCCATAAAGAGCGAAGTGTGGGGGCAGGTATTTGTTACAGCCCAGGGCTACAACACCTGACACCACTAATTAACTATCAGAGGGTTCAATCAAGGCCTTGGTAAGTAGAGTTAAGCGAGTTGGTGTTGGACTGTAACAAAAACCGGCCGCCACACTGGCCCTTTATAGATGAGACTGGACTCCCCTGCACTGTCCTGCACTATGCTCACCCCAATGACCCCTTCTGCCAGCCTCGTTATTCTGGCCAGGACAATGTCCCACCGCACCCCTGCATCAGTGTGGAGCTGGGGCAGTGTTGAATGGGGACTGATAACGGTCGATAAATAAATACAGGATGCACCCCTCCCACAAGGTCAGACTGTGTGTGTCGAGATCTCAGAAGAACTCAACTCCATATCCGCTGACTGAGTTTGCAGAGTCCTACGGAAAAAAAATAATACAACAGTGATACTAAAAACAAATAAATTCGGTCCCTGGGGCAGTGGTTCCCAAACTTTCTCTGCTGGGCCCCCCTTGGGTACATAAGAGAATTTTTGCGCCCCCTCCTCCCTCCTCCCCCTTCAAAAAAAAAAAAAAAACAGGTAATACACATATTTTGTTTTCAGATTCCATTGTAGTTTATTTCACACATTGTAAATAATATAAACTTCAACCTTTTTTGAAAAAAAAAAAAAAAAAAAGTTAACTGCCACAAACTGTAGGTTGTCTAACTACAACTAGCTACTTTCAGGATGAAAATTAATAATAAAATAACGAACCACCTTTTTTTTTTTTTAATACTCAACAACATTGCTATTAATGCATTTTCCGGACACCAACAGAAACTTACTTGCATACAGCCAATCAGCGACCTTGTGCCACACTGAAGGAGTGTCTCGAGACAGTTACATTTTTCTCATTTTACTGGCCTGGCACTTATGAAGTAAAAATAATCGAGATCGTGTCAGTTTATTCTAGAAAATATGAATGCTCTCAACAGATAAGTTTTGTCTAGCCTAGCAGGAAACATTACAAATGATCGGCAGGTTTGGAAACGGCCACCGTAATTTTCAAATGAGGGACACGAAGATTTAATAATTCTAAACCTCTTTCAAAGTAGCCTATAAAATCATCAGGCTGAATCAGTCCCCTCTGCCTGAGTATCGCCGTCTTCTTAAAATTATGTTTCTATGACGCAGGTAGAAAGCACCATAATCAACCTATATTCACAGCCGACAGCGAAGTGCGAAAAAAATTCACGAACACCGCTTGCCCAACCTGCGGATGTTTATAACGTTCAGTAGCGCGGCTAGATAAAAATAATCTGTCGGCCTACAGAGCATTCATATTATCGAGGATAAGATGACGCAATCTCGGTTCTTTCTGTTTTATATTCATCGGATCTTGTTTGGTGCCGCTTACTAGTTTATTGTTAATATCCCAGATCAGTGCAGGATAGTGTAGCGGCGAGTTGGGTATCGCTAGACTACATTGATTACAGCCAGCTCATATTATCAGCTTTAATATTTGAACAACCACATTCATGAATTATTTATGAAAATGGCAGGCTACGTGAATGATTTGGCGAACAGTTATGTTGAGAGTAAGGCAGGCATTTACGATGTAATCGCAGAATTCTGGGCAGCGAATGGACTGAGCAGTCAGTGGTTCCGAGACCGTTTCTCGGTGCAAGTCCAGTAAAGACAGGAAAAGTTAAACTGTCTCAAGACACTCCCTCAGTGGTCCGGAACAAGGTTGCCGATTTGCTGTATGCAAATAATTTTCTGTTGGTGTCCGGAACTTTAGTCGGGGAAAAAAATTCGCTTGCCGCACCCCGCGCCCCCCCTGAAATTGCTCTGCGCCCCCCAGTTTGGGAACCACTGCCCTGGGGAGTGATTTTAGAATCTAAAAGTACAGTCAAAAATGGAATCGTTCAGCCAAAAAAAAAATAGTATTGTTCAGAGTGCACTTCAATGGGGAAATGTTCTTTTTGGCACGAGCAGATTTATAACCCCACCACACTGCACAACATCCTCCATGCCACTCAAAAACCAGCCTGTGGTACTAAATCAGGATTCTGTAGTACCTAGTCAGAAATAAACAACAAGGATGGATGTCCAAATGTCCAAAGGAAACACCTTTTTTTTTCCCGACAAGCAGCATGCGACAGCTAAAAATGAGAGGTCGTTCTTAGAACAACAACTTGCCGAAATCAAAATTGAAAAAGGAGAAAAGATACATCATACTGTCTACTGAACAGATTTTAAAAAATCATTTTGGCGAAAAAAAAAAAAAAATCACTTTTTGCATATTTACATCAGAGTGATGTCAATGCGACCTCTAACTGCTAGAGCTGCATTGCATTGACGAAAACAATGGGGTTAGTTTGAAGTCTCTAGCTTAATTAGAAACAAAGTTTTTGATCAAAATGTGTTTTCGACCTTTTGTGTGACCTTCACCTTGACCTTAAACTTAACCTTGACCTTAGAAACTTAAAAAAGCAAAAAGCGTAGGTCTGTGGCAAGTAACCTATGCTAATATTTCTCCAAGTTTTGTTAGGATTGGTCCAGGATAACTGGCAAAAGGGTGCGCAACTAACAAACTGACAGACAAAGAAATGTTAAACGCAATGGATTAACTGATATATTTGCCAATTTCGGCAAGAAATAAAATTAACAAACATACTAAACATAGCTAACAAAAATTACTGCCACACAATAAGAACTTAAATATGCCACTGTGCTTTGACACCACCAAAACGTTACAACCTGACAACCCATAGAAAAATGAGCATTTCCCTCTTGTAGTTATGTGTAACCCAGCAGGGCCGCCCATGTGAGCCCAACCCGTAAACACAACGGTTCCGACAGCATATGGAAGCCCATGGCTTACCGAAGGCCGACCTATCGCCATGGAAACGGGGAAATGTGTTTTTTGTGACGCCATTCGAGCCCAACCCAAAGGCGGGGGTTTTCATGGGGAGTTACCCAGTGCGAGCAGACCCCAGTATACGGGACCACAGCTGCATCCGTACGCATCAGCAGGAGGGTCTGTTTCAAAGCACAGAAGGAATGACTCAATTCCGCCGTAATCCCTGCAAGCCGAATCGAAACACGCCGCCGGGGCTGTTCGCGACGGCCAAATCCCCACATAATGCCTTTAAATGACACCGGATAATGCCTTTAAAATGACACAGGATAATGCGTTTGAAACATAGGATAATGCCTTTAAAACGGCTCAGGCAGCGCACTATCACAGCGCCCACGCCTGGTATATGAAGCAATGCACACACAGACAACTATGTACAAGATAAAGGGGAAAACATACCATTACACAGACATAAAGACAAACTCAGTCTCGCGAGGGAATTGCTATAGTATGCACACCACCCAAAAAATCCAGAGAAGCCACATGCACTGCTATGTTGTGCCTAAACAACACACGTGTACACACAACACACACACACACGCGGGCACACACACATACACACATGGGGGAGATGGGGAATGGAGTGCAGCTGTAGCAGAGCTCCCAGCCGTTGTGGTCCCTGAATGTGGCCCTGTAGGTCCTCAGGGGCCTGAGGTCTGGGAATCACATTAAGAAGCATGCGCCCGGTGCGGTTCAGATGCCAGTTAGGGCTATTACCCTTTCCACAGACACTATAGGACTCTGGAGCGAGAGGAACACACTCCTCTCTCCTGAGAAATGAGGACTGTGTTTGGATCCATTCAGAGAATCCGGCTGCACAGCGCTAACACTCCCTGCGCTAACTTCACGCGCTCTAGCACACAATAACACGCAAAGTAAATTTGTTGCTCCATCAATCATTCTCTTGCTCAATCGCTTATTTATTGCTTATCACTCTCTCACCTGTATAGACAGACACACACACACACGCAAGCAGACACGCATACACACACACACACACACACACATGCAGACACATATGAAACACACAGACGAACACACACTTATACACACACACATAAACACACATTCATCAACACACACAAGGGCATCAATCTCCATCAGTAGGCTGTTCTGCCCCCAAGTTTGTGATTGATTCTGCACAGATGAAGAGGTGGTAGGAGAGAGTACACACCACTCCGGCAGATTACAGCTCAACCTTTCCCACAGGACAAGGGCACCTCATTACAGCAGTAGAGTCCGGAGGCCTCAGGGAGAGGGGTTTTGAGCCGACTACATCAGCGAAAGGAGTCCATTTGCCTGCTTTCAATGAAGATCCATATTTAACTCCTACAAGAACCGTCACGGCAGGTTAGAAAAGAATAGAGGCTCTCGGAAAGAATAACACTGCCTGCACCAAGTTCCCCAATAAAAGCACAGAGAAGCCTTTTGGATCAATTTTTCTGAGAGTATACATGAAACCTAATGCTTGGGTGAGAATATTTTGGCCTTAGGAGTAGCCTGAAAACTATGGAGGTCGTATGGAGGGCCTGGGTTAGTATGCAGAGTCTGGGAGTACTTTATAGGATGGTATGTAGACCCTAGACTCTAAGGAAAATAAGCTAGCCAAGGCAGTGGTCTGTAGACATTGGAGGTGGTCTGTAGAACCTGGGCTATTTGTAGTCCGTGGGGGTAACATTTAGAAATGAGGTCATAGTTTTCTGGCCGTAGTGGTAGTGTTTAGGCCCTAGGGGTAGTTTGTAGACTTTAGGAGCTGCCTGTGGGACCTGGGGGTAATACGTAGACCCTATTGGTAGTTTGCAGACCCTGGGGTAGTTTGTAGGTCCTTGAGTTAATTCAGAGTCTCTTGAAAGGTAGGCAGTCCCACATTTGCAGTCTCTCTAGACTACAGACTCAAAGACCCACAATGCCACAGCAACCTTTCAGCCCAGGCGTTCAACCAGCATGCCCAGCTGTGCAAACGGGTCACAGAGTGCCTGAGCAGTGAGTCACTGACAGAGCAAGTAACAAAATTAAAAAAAAGAAAAAGAAACAAGCTGAAAAGAGCAGCGGAGTTTCCAATAGTCCATGAATGAGAAAGTGGGTCAATGTTGCAGTGTTTACAGGCAGAGTTTCTCACTCACACCTTATTATAAAGTCAATCTCATCACTTCAATACCAGTGCTGAACATTGAGGAAAAATAATTGGATAGAACTTTCCATATAAACACCACCAACAGAGCTGGACAAATACTGCAGCGCAAGAAGCAACTGGGGATGGTGATGCGATAAACTATTATAAATTTAATACTGTTCCACGAACCTACTGACAATTTCCTCCGATTCTCAAATGTAAGTAAACTGCCGTGACCTATTGAATAAAACTAGCTCAGTGAAATGCCAGCTTTGCAACTAGCAATTACCCAGTGAAAAGCACTCTTCCTGGCCACACTGGCAAAAAGGTAACGGTAAAAACTAGATATTAAAGGTAAAAACTATTTCAGAATCCTATGAGATGAGAGAAACCACATCACTGATCCTCACTATGTGATAAAGGATTTCTGCCTGCTAAAAACAGTCTGCTTGTAGTCTTGACAGCGCTGTGATCAAAGAGTGTTTTTGCAGTAAAAGCTCCCTCCGTAGGCCGATACTCGTGCTCCCCCCAGTTCAGGCTAAGAAATGTCTTGTCAAGATGTCAAGGTTTTGCTTGATCTGGTTTTCAAAGTGAAAACTTAAATATATATTTTTTTTCTTTTGGCTTCTGAGCATGAAGTAATGAAGTTATGGCGTGCCGTTTGTCCAAAACGTTTGCATTGCTTAACTGCAGGGGCTGCCCGGTAACACCTCCCCATCCACACACACACACACACAAACACAAACCTTTGTACATACAATCTTGTGAAAACGATGCATTGACTTCCATTCATCCTTTGTGTGTCTCCACAGCCTTTCCCTAATCTTAACAATAAGCACTGTATGCCTAACCCAACTGTTATCTTAACCCTAACCTTAACTAATACATCACAATTTGCTTTTGAAATTCTGAGGACATATGAAAATGTCCCCACTCAGTCAGAAAAAAAAAAAAATCATTTTTTCTGGTTTTCACATTGTAGCAAGTTCAATAACACACACACATGCGCACACACACACACACACACACACACACACACACGTGCGCGCACACGCGCGCACACGCACACACTTCTGTGAGGGACGTCCAGTCTTGATTTAGCTTTGAGGTGTGACCTTGTGAAAACTGACCCAATGTCTTATGATGAGTAGTCGGTTTGGAATGCCTTCTTTTGCCTTTTTCAAAATTCGATGTCACCAGTGGGGATTGTTACATCAGCCTCAGAATATTCAGCTTTGGACAATCAAATCACACATTTGTGATGTCACAGCATGCTGGGCTGCAGAGACAGACAGAGATGTACTGAGAGAAATCACAGCGGGATAAATGTGCTGGTGAGGCTCGGTATCTCTGCTCACAGGAGAGGATAACTGTTTCCGCACAGCAGCCATGAGAAATGAACTGAACACCAGTGTCTGCTGCAGCCAGCAATTAGACATGCAGACCAGCACACACTCACATACACGTGCACATGCCCACTCTCATAAAGCACGCACATACGTGCACAGACGCACCCATGAGCACATACCCACACATGCGCCCTTACAAACACACATACGTACATGCAACCAAGTGCATGCACGCACACACACACACACACACACACACACACAACTATGCAGTTTCATGCACACACACACACACGCGCACACAACTGTGCAGTTTCATGCACACGCACAGGCACACACGCACAGGCACCCACACACACACACACACACACACACGCGCACACACACACACGCACGCGCACACAACTATGCAGTTTCATGCACACGCACAGGCACACTCACAGGCACCCACACACACGCGCGCACAGATGCACCCATGCGCTCGAACACACACATGCACACACACACACCCTCACAAAAATGACCGTGAGCGTGCATGCGCATACACACATATAAACGTGACCGCACTCAAGCATGTACACACACACGCTCACAAACACACACACACACAGCAACTTACTCGCACACATATGTACACGAAAACCCCACATACATGCGTGTGCTGATACTTCCCCAGCATGATTTAAAATTTTCTTAAAACATTTTTCCAAGAAAGTTTTTTCTAATAATGGACCTCCGCTGCGGACAGCAACAAAGCCTCTCAGTCACGTTTTCATCGGGAGGCCACCACCAGGGAGCCACAAATTACTGTTTGCTGACAGTCAGTTTAACTTAAGCCACGCACACCGACAGGGCTTTGTGGTCATATTTTTTTGCATTCCTAAGTTGAAAAAAGTTTGCGCAAACTATTTGTGTACCAATCAGCAGATGTATTTCCAAACTACTTTTCCAGGTACGCTCTTTTTTATATAAGAATGTCGACCTTCGGGGCAGATGAGCCTCGATTGATTTTCTCATCTTTTTGGAGGATTTCAGCCTCAAATGCACTCATATGTTGGTTTTTAGTTTAGCAATCTGGTTTAAAGCATTGTCTTTCAATAAGAATGGTTTTAGACGTTGCATTTTTGTGTAATTGGCATTTTCTGCAGCCGAAGAAACACTCTTAATGCTTTAGTTTTCTGACGAGCCTTTCCTTTCCTTTCTCAGCCGCGAGATGTAATACATTCTAAATTTTGGGGCGTTTTTCCAGCCACAACATTCTTATAATTAAGCTTCTTATAAAAGGTGTAGCACATATAAAAGGCTAAGAGAATGTAAGCTTTGCAGAACCTTGTTTTACTGCAGCATAGCACGGAAGCTTGGACTGAAAAACCGATTACATAACAGACCCAGAGTGAGATTTCAGCCTTTCAGAGCCTGAGTTGGACACTGTGGGAGGTGCTGAGCGTGAGGAGTCAGATTATAAACCCACGGCTCTGTCCAAAAATGAGTATAAATCAAATTATCCCTTTCCCTGATAAGTCTAGAAATTAATCAAATCAAGCAGCAAGACGCAGGCTACTTCCCTTAAATTTCATCTTGCTTAAACACTCAAAATCCCAGAGGGGAAAGTGGACGGAGTCCGTTTTCTTTCGCCATGAACACAATCGCTAAACTCATGGGGGCTCGCATGCTTTCAGTCAGATACCTTTCAGTTAGTTTTCAATGTTGTTTTTATAATAAAACGCGGGGATTAGCCAAGCTACGTTGCCAGAAGTTTGTATATTGAACGTTCTAACAGCACTTGGCTTACATCTACACTGCTTCCACTCCACTGAATGCATCAAGCATTACCGCAAAATGCTTTTAGTGCAAACCAGTTGAAAAACTTCAGCACACATTGAACGAGCACTGTCCTCAAAGGTCCAAGCAAAAATAAGTGTATTTTTGCATCTAATGGCACAATAATTCAGCATCAGCAATGCATGCAGACCCCAAATTACAGGCATTACTGGTGCATGTACAAACATCCCATATTTGTAAAGCTCATCTAGCTAGTTTCAGGATATCACATTCAATTATGACTGCAGAACTAAAAGCGCATTTGTGAATTAATAGCGCACAAAAATGTCATGTATTATTTATTTTAAAAAAAAGCAATTATAAATTTATGGTGCATAGATTTAATGGAGCGCGCACAATCACTTATTAATGATGCATACACTGCAACAATTGATTTGCCCAAGAGAAAAAAAAAAACGATTATTTATTTTTAGCGCTTGCACAATAATCATTTTAATGGCCCATGTAGAGCAAAACATTTATTATTTGTGCAAAAACAACAATTATTTATGCATGGTCCAACTACAATAGTCATTTGGAGAGTAGTAAATGTTCCAGAATTTTTCATCACTTGAGTTGCTAAAATGGTACCGTACACTTGCTGACCTCTCTTGCTGGCGCCGACACATAACATTACATTTCATCACATTGTATTACCTGGTAATAAATACCACGACTGGAGTGCCAACTACAAACCATCTAGCAGGTCTCTCCTAACCTACAGCCTCCAAATGAGAGGCTAGAATCAAGCCTCATTATTTGGGCTCATTTCCCCAGTTCACTTCACAAACATTAGTCGTTTTCCTCAATCCTATCATCATGTCAGCTCGATGCAATTCCTTTAGAAACCGGAAGTTCCACATTGACCATTTTTAGTGCAGGCCGATTCATTAGAAATGCAAGTAAAGAATGCAATATGAGCCCCTTTACCCTCAGTATGCAGTAACTCAAGGTGATGATTCTACGATTTGTACCTGAAGCTGTGAACTTTCTTACCATGTAATACGTCAACCCCACGTTTTCTGTTCAAGAAGTTTATGTTGTTGCCTTTCATTAATTGCACGATAAATTTTACAGCGGACAGGGAGAAGAACCCATGCTCATTTCAATGTAGAGCAGTTGAATAAGCATTATCATTGAGCGGAATGATATACGAATGCTTAAGAATTGAGCTCCAAGGTATTAAGGGTATATGAGCGACATTAAGATTCACTGTGAGCCTCAAAACCCTTTTTTCTTGAAAGGTAGCCATCTAATAAGCAATCCAAATGAACAGTCCGATGCGCAGACTACAAGAAACAGCATAACATAACAAATCTAACGTATCTAATGTAAAACATAACGTAACGTGACATAACATAATGTATAATAGAGTGGTGAAAATGGATCATTCAGCCCAACATAGCCTAAAAGTGAAAGTAATCCTTAAGATACTAAAGAACTAGATAATATTCACCTCCGCCAAGGAGGTTATATTTTTGCCGCTGTTAGTTTGACTGTCTGATTGCCTGTTTGTATGCAAGATAGCTCGCAAAGTAATGAACGGATGCCTCTAAAATTTTGTGCGTGGGTTGCCATTACATCAGGGATGGACCCTATATTGATTTTGAGTGCGATCGGTCTCACAATATGGCCGCCATGGCAGCCATCTTGAAATCCAATGATACACGATCACTGAACTTCGCTCCCATTGATATCACTCAAATTTTGTGGGTTGATTGGTCTCGCTTCAGGGATGGAACCAATCTTTAAATTTCTTATGAGCCATTTATCCTCGGATAACCTCAATTTTTAATCCTCTAGTTCAATAAACAGATCGTAACCTAAATAGCACAGCATAGTTAAATTAGTGAATCACTTTGTCGTATTTAAACAGCTCAATCAGATCATCCAGAAGGGAAACCAGATTGGATTCCATGGCCCCCTTCGGAATTATGTTAGAATAATCCTGAGTCGTCTTTGATTTCAAACTGTTAGCCAAATCACCTCATTTAGGATCATCAGCAAATTCAACCAATTTACTTTCAATGTTCTCATTGAAGGAGGCAGTGGGTAGCAAAAATGCCTCACAGTAGGAAGGTCAAAAGTTCACATAAATCTGGCTTACTGTGCAGAGTCTGCATGTTCTCCCTGTGTTTCCTCCAACAAAAACATGGATGGCAGGCTAATTGCAGACCAATTTGCCCATCGTTAGGAGTGTGTGGGGGAGTGGCGTGTAGGCCCAGCAATGAGTCGCTTAACTGTACACAGTGTATTCCTGTCTCTCATCCACTGAATGCTGGGACAGGCTCTAGATACCTCCCCAACCACCCCCCACAAACCTGACGGGGCATTATCAAGGCAAATAGTGGATGTACGGAGCGATAATGACGGCCCCCGAGTGGAAATACTGCAGGCGGGCTGTAAAGTAAGCCCCAGGGATTCTGCACTGAGTGCATTCATAACTCACTCGCACTTGCCTCATCATTACACGGTTATTTACAGGCAACTGTGAGAGTGGCGCCTCTGCTTCTCCAGGCTAAAGCCAGCAACAAGATGGAGTGTCTTCATGGGAGGGAGAAATAACAAGGGATCTGATCTAAGCCCCACCACCTCTTGTTCCTCCGATCAATACCCTGTTACCCTGTGTTATCTAGTGCCAACCAATAGTGGTGTGACAGTGGATATGTGCGTTTGTGTAATATGGGTGTCTGTTTGTGTATGTGGGAGCGCTCGCGTGTGAGAGAGTGCGCGTGTGCGTGTTTGTGCAAGCACATAAGTGTGTGTGCAGGTGGTGTGCGTGCTCTTGTATAAACATGTGAGTGTGTATTTAGGTAGTGTGTGTGTGTGTGTGTGTGTGTGTGTGCATAAGCTGAACTCCAGCATCACACAGGATAACAAGCGTATGCGTCCCTCAAGAGTACGAATCCCATTAGTTCATGACATGCCTTCTTCTTTCTGCCTGAGTAGAGTGCAGCTGTATCGCTGTCATATCACTGTGAACTGGTCAAGCTCCATTTTCTGAGCTCATTTCCTGTTCCTGTTGAGATCCACAGGAGTTGGATCCATTGCAGGTCATGCAACCTCCCATGTCCATCTAGGTCAAAGGTAACATTCATATATAAAATTACATTCTATCAATTTTTGCCCACAAGACAATATCTACTCAATATATTATTCCCTCTATTGTTCCATAATCTGTTTAAGCTAGTGTTATTAATTAAATATTTTGGAGATTTATTCTGTAAAATGATGGTGCCTGTAAACTGGACTTTTGCATAGTAGTATGCAGAGATCATTATACACTTCACAAAATGAAGATAAATCAGAAACCAATTACTATTCAAGCATTTATTCCATGAAATATTCGATCATGCAGATGAAAATAAGTAAACCGATAATGATAATAAATATAGGACCAAGGGTCTTGTAGCTTACCAGCAAGTAATCTTATAGTGATGATCCAATTTATGAAGATTTCATGTGAAGTTTGACATTTGAATCATTGAAAGTCAATGCAAAGGTCATTAAATAAAAGTTTTCATAAGACCTCCTGTTACATAATCCAATATAATTGAAAATTCAATGTGTCAATTGTGAACTTTAAAGGTCACGGAAGGTAAGGTATAGGTCAGAAAATGGACTTCATATTCAACTTTCTAATCGTCTCTGCACAAACCTTGTTTGACCTTTCAAAGTCATCTGAGGTCAACTTTAACATAGCCAATGTATAGGTCATATGTGACTTCCTAAATGTCGATAATACAAATTTAATCTCAATCTGCATTCATTTGGCCTTCACAGGTCATCTAGCATATTCATAAAGTACAGCGCCCCCACTAGACCCACTTCCGTCAATTCAATCAAAATGATGCTTGCACTGTATATTGACGGTACCAAGAGAAGTTGATTGCCTGATTTAGAAAAAAATTTATTGAGCGGTTTTTGAGAAATAATTTTTTAAAGTTTCTCAGTCCTATCTTTAACATTGGGGCCAAAATTTCAAGGGCCCATAAAATGGACAAAAATGATTCAATCAAAAATAAAAAAAGATTAAAAACAACTGGAGATATGGTCTAGTCGGATGTTATAGCACATTTACAAAAAAATTCATCAGGCCAAAAAAAAGATAAAAAAGTTTTCCGGACGACGGACGCCACGCCAGGACAATAGCTTATCGGCCCATGGGGCCGGTTAAGCTAAAAACAAAAATAATGATGTCTTTGTTGAGAAAATGTCAAGATGTAGTGTGGCCACCCTTTGCTTTCATTACAGTATTTAATCTTTTCACATATTTTTTTCCCCTCACTTACTAAACCATTCCATATGGTTTGAAGTTCATTCCAAAAAAAGATTCTTTCAATGTTACAACATATTTGCTCAACTGGAGTCCAGTCAGGACTTTGAGCAGGCCAAGTCATAACTTTAACTAATTCCTGCACAACTTAGAAGTCTGTTTAGGGTAATTATCTTATTGAAAATAAAATCCCTGACCAATCAGTCTCTTTCCAGATGGCAATGCATGCCTCGCAATGATACTATGATGCTGCTTTTGATCCATGATTGCGTCGATTTTTATGAGGTCATCAGCTCTTTTCGAGCAGACCCAACTCCAAACCATAATATTACCACCTCAATGTTTTACTGAAGGGGTCGGACAGTCATTTTTGAAACGTTCTCCAACTCTACGGTGCACATAAGTTCTGCATTTGAATGGGAAAATTTCATATTTTGATTCATCGGTCCAAATGACTTTTTCCGCAAGTCTGTTGGTGTACAATTCTCAAATTTCATGGCAAACTCAAGTCTATAATTGGGCATATTGCTGCCAAGAGCTGGTGAATTCAATCCGACCATTTTCACTCAGACACCTGGAAATAGTAGATCTTGATACTTTCATCTCTTCACTTCTGGTGCTATTAAAATCATTACAGAGTTGTCATGCTGTCAACAGCAAATTTTGTTTTACTTGTCATACTCAGATAAACACCAGAGGCACTGCCATTTTGCACCTCAATTACCGCTAGTTTTCAGCAAACCGGTCTCTTTGAAATGTTTGATGCTTTTTCGAACAGTGTCATGGCAGCATTTAACGTTTTCAGCATCATGCAAGGCCACAATATGCCTATGGACAATCACAGAGAGCCCCTTCCATCATGCTGTTGTGTTTAACACTGTGACACTGCTGAAAGCTCATGTCACCTTATATACTGGAACAAATGACCATCAGAAGTAATTTTGTGGAATAATGTAGCCTTAATCAGTTCAATCAAATTTTTTTAGCATCACTCATCAAGGAATGAGCCTTCAAACATGCATTTAGGCCATGCTGGAGTAAAAAAAAAAAATGTATTTGCAACACCTTGCATTTGTTATAAAAATTTATGTTTTAATTGTTTTCAATTATTACCCATATTTTTACCTCAGTATACTTGTGGGAATGATTTTTTTTTTGTTTTTGTTGTCTACTAAAGTATTTTTAAATACATTTTTACCAAAAAAATAAAAGAGAAGTTATGCATTACATATATTATATTAATTATATATTATATAAATGCTTTTATAAAATGCTTTTCATCAAACTGGATGAAAGTCCATAGCTGCAAGCACAGTGACTTGGTCCATGCTTATGTCCATAGCCTATGGGCAGGACTCCAGGTTCAGCTGAAGGGCAGCCTCACTGAAGGCAGTGCTGAGACACGCACAGTCGCAGGAGAGATGGACCTTTAAACACGGAGAACTAAACTATGTCCCGCATAGGTCACTGGGTTCAACTGCTTACGACAGGGATGGAACCAAAGATCTGGTCAGGATGGTGGGGTGGCACTGTCTAAATATACAAATTATTTCAAAAAAAAAAAAAAAAAAAATATATATATATATATATATATATATATATATATATATATGATGGTGTCATTACTGTAGGGTAATTCATTCAGCAGTTGCAAAATTGCAGAGAAACTTTTATAGTCTTCGTGTCACTGCAAGGCCCAGAGAGACACAGGCTATATGAGCCTCATTATGTGAAACAGTGTTTCTGAGACGCCACTTGGTGGTTTTTGTGAGTCTGTGATTTCAGGTTTGAACTAAGTGCTGCCAGTCTGCACCTGCTTACCACCCAGAAGAGCCCTGGAACTGAGGTCCCCAAACACACACTTCACCGGACGATACAAACAAAGAAGAAGAGAGTAGAAGGGAGAGAGAGATAGAAGCATAAAGAGCAGGAAAGGAAGAAAGACGGATGTGTGATGGGGGGGGATTAGAGAGTGGGGGAGAGCAAGATAGAGTGAACAAGGGGAAGAGAGAGAAAGAGCAAGAGAGGGAAAGAGAATTTAAACAAGCCCTACCAAAAAGGACAACCCACTTAGCTGGCCATCAAACTAGGTCAGAGCCTTGTTATATATTCCAGTATAAAGGCGCAGTGACACACACACACACACACGCGCGCACACCATGCCCAAACTGTGTAAAATTTTACTTCACAGAAATGTCTCTCCTCTGATTAGTCGCCTGTTGCTTCGCATGAACTTAAATCAGCAACTTAGAGTCAGATGGGCTAATACTGAGTCACGTTATTTTGATATATCAAATGGTGTTAAGCAGGGTGGGGTCACCTCTCCCATTCTTTTTTGCATATACATGGATGGTTTACTTAATGGACTCTCCCAGTCTAGGGTAGGATGTCACGTTGGGTCTGTCTTTGCAGGTGCCTTTGGCCATGCAGATGATCTCAATCTGCTTGCTCCTACTGTGCAGCTCTAAGGAAGCTCCTCCTAATTTGTGAAAACTATGCTAGTGAATTTGCCATGGTAAAAAGAGTCAACTCATCATTTTCAAATCCAGTCGACCCATGTATTTGTCTCAATAATGTTATCATACCAAGAGTCCATGAAGTCACACATTTGGGACATACACTGGATGATTATGTACACAAGTTTGATTCATCCAAGTGTGTTGCAGATTTTAATAGGCAGTGAAATGTGTTACTTGCTGATGTGAAAAATGCAAATGTGATTTTATATTTTTTGTCTTTTAAGTAAAAGAATTTTTATTTACAAGGTAATCTTACCTAATCTTCATTGACATCATTTTTATTATGTGCAGTTAATTTTTGTTAAGTGCAAATAAAAAATTTTACAAAACACACACACACACACACACACACACGTGCGCGCGCGCGCGCGCATGGGCAGCAAAGACAGGCAGGAAAAGGGCGAGTTAAGCCATCCAGAGCGACCATTGATATCGCAGACGGTATCAACCTTTGGGCTCAACGCGAGTGGTTTTCACTTAGCTCACCTCCTTAATCCCATTAAATCAAACACACATACGAGGGGAGCCCCTGAAAAATCTGCCCAAATCCGCAAGCAAAGGCACACATTTCCCGGGTCAAAGGTCAAGGTGAGGTGAAGCAGCCACGTGAACCAGAACAGGATGCCAAATTGAAGCCAGTGGAGATGGAAATATACATTTTTTGAAAAGCAGAGCAGAACAAGAGAGGACGGAAGGGAAGAACACTGAGCGAGTTTCCATAGAGAATTCCGGAATTTGCTGATGTCACAGAAAGCGGGTTGGGGAAGGGGGGGGGGGTGAACGCCGACACACAAGGTACGAAGCTTCAGGAGTAAAGAATTCCCTTCATGTTCCACTTCATTTTACCAAATAACTGCCCAGTGCAGTTTTTGGTCGAAGATGCTCATATTTCAGCCAGTCTCTCTCCCTCCCTCCCTCAGTCATGTTTCATTTTTCGTCCCTGTGAGTGATGGGGTAATCCAAGCCTCTGTAGCAAGTGTGACGTTAGCGTCACATCTCATTGCCATGCCATATCCACCGTTTTCCCGTCTCTATCCTATGGGCACTAGGACTGTTGACAGCTGAATGAGCACAAGGGTAAGTTAACAAGCCTGTCGGCCCGGAGGACTATGGTTAAATAGAGGAATGGAGAATCAAAGACAGATACAGAGATATGAAGGCAATGCAAGCATATCACAGATAAACCAGTAAACTAAAAGAGCAAACAATGCAGCTTAGTAAAGAGCTCTTAGGCAAACCAAAACTGCAGTTTTCATATGAGAGGCCTGGCATCAGTCACACTGGTTAGCGGTCAGTGGTGCACGATTTACAGCGGCACTTTGCCAGGAATACGAGACCCTGTTGGTCCCATGGACTGCATAGACATCCAAGGTCGTTTATTGTAAAATCCTGGAGCAGAACCAGCCAGTTTAATCGAGGTGATATAGCTGCAAACATTCCCAGGATGTGGACATTTGTGTAGTTTGTGGCGAGAAGGAGAACGGAAGTGCGGAGGTGACAGATGTCCTCAGTCGGAAGTCGCGCAGTTCCTCTCTCTCCTGAAAAAGTGCAGAGCAGGAACTGAATCGACCAAAGCAGCTGGCCTTCTTGTCACAACAAGGCATCCATATGGAGGCCACTCAAGTCCCCGCCGAGCGTGTATGTGTACTGGGGGGGGATCCCTGCGTATGGTACATCTGATCGCCCCCCCGTCCCATCCTGTTTATCCCGGGTCCGTGACTCTAGTCTCATCCATCAGTCCCGTCCCGTCACGCAGACGGAGCTCCCTGCCTGTTCCAGCTTCTCCATACTTGTTAACCCTTTCAGCGCCGAGTTGCCCAATGACGCAAGATATCAAAATCAGACGTTGTTGAAAACCTATCATGTGGCAACTTGTTTTAAAGATCTCCTGGGGAGCTTTTTCAAACAAGTTGCCACATGATAGGTTTTCAACAGCTCGGGATAACTACATTTTTAATTCCTTGAAAATGTATTCAGCGCTCAAAGGGTTAATGCGTGCTTCTATTTCCTCTCAGAGCGAGAGGATTAGACCTGGTTTTGAGAGCCAGTCTATTCACATTTCATTATCAGGCTCTCATTACTGCCCCAGACACATACATTTACAGAGTCAAATACATTACACCCACAGCTATAAGCACATACACTCACATACACTCATATGGAGTGTCCACATACACGCATGTACCCACACAGGCACCAACACGCGCGCACGCCAAGGATGCGCACACATGCACGCACCCATACCTACACCCACACAGAAACGCATACACTTTAAAACTTGCAAGGACGTAGCATTGACTTCCAATCTTAACCATAACCAATCCACACCCTTATTCTAACCTTAACCTATCCCTAATACTAACCTTTACACAAAACTTCTCCAATAAGTCACAATCTACCTTAGTATTTGAAAGGAATGCCTAAAATGGCTCCGTCCCTAAAAATATCCCCATTCAGTTGACTGAGAACATGTTTTGGCCTTGATTATGTAACACACACACACACACACACACGCACACACAAAGTCAGTTACCAGTGTGCCAAGAAAACAACCTGGATGGATGGGAGGCAGGGGGACGTCCCACGTCCCACTTCCTGTCGGCAGATATTTGCGTTCCATAAATGACAGGAAGTGGGCTGAGGAAAGACCAGCTTGCGGAGGGTCAGGGTTTTGGGTGAGGCGGAATTCAGCTGCCTCAAGTGGAAGGTCATTTCTGGGAGCAGAGCCTCACGGACACTTCCCCTGCATCTCGAGAGAAAACACAGCCAGAAAGCTGTCTATATTCCCTCCACAGGGCCTTTACTGCAGTCCATGCTCTGTTCTACTCCTGACACCTCAAAGTCAGATGCCCAATCATTTAGATTCTGCACTTGAACAGAAAAAAAGTGAGAATTAAAATATCATAATTTTTCTCAAGGGGAAAACATTGGTTTTGGCGTGATAATTGAGTGAAATTTTCTGACCTCATTGTCAACCCTTAAAGCAGGGCTATTCCACACTGTCCTACAAGGGCCAGTGTGGGCGCAGGCTTTCATTCCAGCCCAGCACTTACACACCTAATTCTACTAATCAAGCTCTTTAGCAACTACTCTTAGGGCTGATTCAGGTGTGTAAGTGCTGGGTTGGAATGAAAGCCTGGACCCACACCGGCTCTGGCAGGATAATGTTGAATATCCCTGCCTTAAAGAACCAGCATATCTGCCCTCATCGCCAATATAATGGTCATACTGCCATCAGAAAGTAATATTAATAAGATATTAGGTCTACATATAAACATACTTTAGATTTTCGGTATTTTCTGGTATTGCTTTGTACTATCTTATTACTGTGCCAGCAATAATAACAGTAGGAAATCCAACCATGAGTGTCCCACAGATCTGAATCCGTACAGTGATTTATGACATGCATCTATAAGAGGAGTTTCCTCTTCTAGAAGATTCCGTCTCTTCCCTAAATCTTATCTTAAGCCCCCGACAGCAAGGGCTGCATATTTCAGGAGACAGTCTCCCCCCTGACTTCATTCCCACAGCTGCCAGAAAACGGGACCCGTCGTACAGACAGGAAATTATTTTTTCAGAGACGCCCATAAAAGCCCGATATAACCCAGGCTGAAACCCGGAATAACCCAGGCGACACCCGAAATAGCTCCGTGGAGGGTTTCAGAGAAAAGTCCGACTTGGCTAGCACCTCGGTCAGCCACTTTCCATTTTGGAGATAATTACCGATAATTACCGCATATTTAATTAAGAGATGGCTTTAAAGTGCATATTTTTAGCCCCTTTTAAACAAGATATCACTTGCACTTCAAGGTGAAGAACCAGGTTAGCCG
The DNA here is from genome assembly GCA_029721435.1 of Gymnothorax reevesii. NCBI lineage: Eukaryota > Metazoa > Chordata > Actinopteri > Anguilliformes > Muraenidae > Gymnothorax > Gymnothorax reevesii. The sequence goes on from CM056592.1 coordinate 25,025,008, forward strand.
CTAACGAGGGCATGGGCGGGGTCTCTGCCATGAGGTGGCTCTATGGGGGGGGGGGGGGGGGGGGGAGAGCTAAAATTAGCCCAGCGTAGCTTGCAAAGGCACAGCACATAAACTATTCACAAAGCGGGATGACAGCAGTCACAGCTACACCCACGCCCGCCCCCCCCCCCCCCCCCCCCCTCCCCCTTCCCCAACCCGCTCTCCGGTTTCCACGCACTGAAGGAGCCAACCAGTTGCCTTCTACCAGAGTTTTAGAACCCAGGTTCAGAGGGGAAAAAAAAGAGGAAAAAAAAGCTTTCTGCTAGTCAGTGCAATTCATCAGCTACAGGGATGAACCAGTCTGTGACCGACTTAGGCAGGCAAACCTCACTGGATGAGATAATTCATGGCAGGTATTCTCATCTTTGACCCCTGGATTGACAGTGCATCCCAAGAAAAGATCATGCTTTGAGACCTACGCCCCAGGCTACCATATCCCCATTTAGCACAATATTTCAAGGACCTCCAATTTGTATGGATCCTTGGAGTCATCCTATCCCTCCATCCCGCACTGCAGAATATGACAGGCAGAGTGGGGTGGGATCTGGTTCCGTAGGATAGCGAAGCCAATAGCACAGTGTAAAAGGGCTGATAGAACAGGCCGACACTCAACGAGTCTGACAGTGCATTTTTATGCACAATGAGGAGCCCAGATGATACAATGGCCATTACAAAAGCCCAGGAAAACCAGTGTCTAATCACATAAATAGGACTAGTGCAGAGCCCATTCAATTTCCGCTTATGGTGTGCCTGTTCAATGGCCACTTGCTACAGTATTGATGCTTACAGCTTTATCAGATCCTTGAGAACCGCTCATTTAAACAACTTCAAACTCAAAACTGCACTCCCTTTGGTCGTCAGCAATACATCCGCCAAGTTTGGAGTCGATCGAATGAACGGCTCTCGAGATATGCAAAGGACACAGATTCTTCGCTTAGTAGTATGATTACATCCAGCAAATCTGGCCAATTGTGTTATATTAGAATCTATCCTATACATTTCCAGATGTTTCCAACAGGCAGGCAAACAAAGGCCTCCATTGTTTGCCAGAAACTTATATCCACCATGATGTAAGCAGCATGCACTCAAATCGGTTCCTACAGCTGGGTAAATCACTGAAGCAAAAAGTGTACAAAGGCAGTATGTCACCTGGGGCCTGAAGCTGCAACATTGGCCAAACTCCATGACCATTAGACTACACTGTCCCAACACAATAAACACATGAAAATGATCTCTTGAGGGGCACACACTGATGTAGCTGGTGCAAGAAGTAGGGCTGTTCCCTCACAGCAAGAAGGTTGTTGGTGTGAATCTAACCTGGGCCCTTTGTTGCTTGGAGTCTCCTCATGTTCGCAGGAATTTCTTCATGCAGTGCTGATTTCCCCCCACAGTCCGAAGACAAGCATGTCAGGCAAAATAGAGACTCTAAATAGCCAATAACAGGGCTATTCAACATTATCCTGCAAGCGCCGGTGTGGGTCCCGGGTTTCATTCCAACCCAGCACTTTCACACCTGACACTACAAATCAAAGTCATTAGCAAAGACTCTTGAGGTTGATTAGTGGTGTCAGGTGTGTAAGCGCTTGGTTGGAATGTAAGCCTGCACCCACACCGGCCCTTTCTGGAATATGTTGAATAGCCCTGGCCTATAAGTATGGGCGCTTGAGCGAATGGAGTGTGACCACTGTCTTGGATTGGCAAACTGTCCCGGGTGTGTTCCTGCCTCTCGCCAGGTGGATGCTGGGATAGGCTCCAGCCGTCACTGTGGCCCTGAGCTGAATTAAGTCAATTAGATGATGGATGTATGGATACAGTCAGATATAGACGCATGGTGGTGTGCTGGCTTGTTCAGCACTAGGATTAAACACAGCAATGAAACTGTACTGCACAATGAGCAGTGAAGTGTTATTGCACGTGTACATTTCCCCCCAGGAGGATACGTCACTATAGTACAGGCTTGGCTGCTGTCTCATAGACTAGAGACGCAGGATAAATACCAGGCCTTTCATCTGCCTGCTCCTGTCCCAACAGGGCTGTCCGCTCCTCGGCAGAAATGTTCCGTTATCTCAGCCAGCCTTCATCAGCATCTGTGGTCCCCCCCCCTCCCTCCCTCTGACGAATCCCTACAGCGCTCCTCCTGATCTCAGGCCACACGAGACGGCCAGGGGGCTGTGCGTTTGATGTTCACTTCCCAGGGCTATTCCTATATAGCCTGCGATAGCCATCAGTATCAGATATGGAAGATCTCCACTGTGAACATCAAGGCCTCCCCACTCTCATTCTCTCTGTCTCGCTCTCTCTCTCTCTCTCTCCCCCTTTCTTTCAGTCTCGACTTGCATATGGTGCCTTCCTTCATCCTTTTCCCTTTGTCACTCTGTTCGTCTATCTCTTCTCTTCTCTAACCCACATATGTGTGAAGTGCCTCCATTTTCTCCTCCGCCCGTTTCTCTTGCTCCCTCCTTCTCACCCTTCATTTTCTTAGCCCTCCCTTTTTTCATCGTTCCTTCCACCTGTTTTTTTAAAGACTCAGCCCAAGGCTGTGTGGCTGGAAACAAATTCGAAATACCTTAAATTAAATAGCACGCGTGACACACTAAAAGGAAAATCTGAACATCACTTTGATTCTCACCTCACTTCACCCTGATCCCTCGCAAAACCTCAGAAGATCGCACTGTCAACACTGCTGATAGCTGTGCACATACCCATAACAGAACAAACAACCTGAAATCAACACTTGCAAGCTGCATATGAATCCACAGTTATCGCTAATGCTAATGTTTCAGCATTAGCATGATTCCAATTACGGGCACATAACCCCACCGCCCCCCCTTTTCAAGGAAGGGATTTGAACTCGTGATGCCCTCCCCGCCCAACTTATCGTCTCATCACTACTCACTACTCCAGAGGTCAAACGCTGACCGGTGTGCTTTGTCCAAGAGATATCCAATGGCGGTTTGGTTTTATCCGCCATTAAATTTTAACAGGGAGGCGACGTAGCGTAGCTTAGCGCACGCTCTGGAGAGGTTTTGTGTTCAACTCCGGTGTCTCCGATGTCTGTGTACACAGCGACTCTGGAATCAACGCGAGACGGGACCCTGTCTGCGCGGTCAGGTGATATTGCTCTGTCTTTCACATGCACACTTGCACGTATACACACAGACGAGTGAGCACTCACAGACACACACACACACGTGTATGCTCACACAAACAGGGAAATGCATGAACATTCTGTCCTCACACACACAAATGCACATACAGCAGGACATAAACACCTGCCCCTAATGAATGACAAGCCAAAGGTCTTGTATTGGAGCATGTTCAGTCTATAATTTATCAGTTCATGAGATGCAGTAAACAATTTAGTAAAACAGGTGATGAAAGTGAAGACACAACCACAAGAGCATTATGTATTTTAGAGGCACCATTTTAGATTTTAATGAAGGCAAACTGTCTCAGTGACAGTCCTCCTGTGATTCACTAACTTACTCAAATAAAATGAAATTCAATTGCGCACTCTGCCCAGCATAATCAAAATCATTATTGCCATCATCTCAGTGTAGAGCTAGTATGCTAAGGAAGGGCAAATTACCACTTAAAAATGCAATGACTACTCAGTCATTACTTAATACAGCCAGGCAGCCCCTAGCCCCCCCACCCCCAACTATGTAATGAAAAGAATACTGCAGGCCTCAGCAGATTGCCTGCTTAGAGACGAAATTAAATAAGATTTACCAATAAAGGTGATCAGACTGTGAATGAGCCTGAGAGTGAGAGCTTTATGGTGAATACGAAGCTTTATGTACATGCCAGTCAGAGGGGAGGGGGTGAGAGGTCAGGGGGTCACCATCACAGAGAAATGAAAATCTCTCTGTTGGGAATAGAATACAAAATTAACCTGAGGACAACAGAGGAGGCACCACATGCCGCCTATTTCTCTCACTGGTTAATTTTGTTAAGCGTCATTGCAGCAATAAGGTCAAGACACCTTCATGATCCTTAAGGGAAATAGAGAAGTTATTGACTGAGATTTAGCATACAGAACAGAATTTCTGTGTTTTGGAAAAGTCACGGGGGGGGTCGGGAGGGGTTAAACTTTGCGACGTACATGTGAGCTACATGTTCTATGCCCGAGTCATATCAGATGGTAGATGTTGTCCTGGAGAGCTGCGGTGTAATATAACAGTCAGGTGAGGGTTCAATTAGCCAATTCAGCACTTCTGAGCAACACTCCTATGCGGTACAGTAAGTCACTTCAACAACAGGTGAATACACAGAACAAAACAGCGGACAGCGGAACAAAAAAAGGACCACAGCTAAGCCACATAAATGTTTTCATTCACAGAGACACCAACACTGTAGAAATAAATGAAAGGCTGTGCTAAATATTGTAATGTCAATTGGTTCCACACACTAGTGTTTCATACTTTCCTCGTAACTTTTACCCAAGTCCATCCAGGGCAGTATGTCAATATTATATTGAAATCCTGATTCAAGATGTCATCTGGGATTTTGGCTATCGTCATATTGTGACATGACATAAGTGTTGTCTTTTCTGGTTTTAGAGGGTGCATTTAGTTAGAGGAATGCAGCTGTCCATCCTTGATGGACTGTTCTAGCTAGACTGTGCCTCGTTCTCACACCCATGTGACTTGCAAGTTTTATTCAAACACGGCATTTGTAATTATTTTGTGAGCACACCAATAATTATTCCTATAATATCGCCTCCATATCAATATTCATGTATACGGTCAAAAATATTGGGATATTGGATTGTGTATATATTACCCAGCCCTATAAGCAAAATTCTCCAACTCATTCTAGGGGCGTATTCGAATCCCCAACACGTGTGCAAGGTGCGGGGTTTTTCGTTCTGAACACGGAAGCGTGAGTTCGAGTGTTCTCCAGTCTCCAACTCAGGCTAGCCCATGCAGCCACGTATGATGCAGAATAAAATTGAATTGAAGTGAATAATTGCGATACCGACAGTTTCTACAAAATTTCAGCCCGAAAGTCGCTACATGCTTCTATTCATAGTTAATTGCCTCTGAGACTATTCATTCTCATGAAGAGGGCTATTAACAAGATTAAATCGGTGAAATTGGTGAAAATTTCACATACGTGCCGCCCGTATCCGCCACCTTCGTTCTTGACAACACTCGTCCCACTCTCAAAAAGTGGGGAGTGACGTGTTGGTTCTATGCTATTCGGAACTTCGCTCTCGTGTCGAGTCAACCCGAGTGTCGCCAAGAACAGGGACTCAAATACATCCTAGGGCTCCCAAGGCATTCCCAGGACAGCTGGGATATGTAGTCCCTCTAACCAGGCCCCTGGGTGTCCTCCAGGACGAATATGCCTGGAACACCTCTGGACACAGACGCTTAGGGGGCATCCTCATTAGACGACCAGACCATCTCAACTGGCTCTCATCAACGCAGACAACCAGTGACAAAACTCTGAGGTCCACTACCAAACAAGTTCTGGGCAGTTTAATCCATTAAAATGAGCTTAATTCACGGATTACTAGCCAGACGATAGTTTGAATGGAACCTGTCCACACTACACTAAGTAAATCCAACATTGCATTTTTGGATTTAAATGAGAGCTCCGCTCCCCCCTCTATCGAGGATTCATCACAGCAGCCCAAGGACAGAGAGGAGGACTCTAAGATGGAGGAACACCATTCCTCACCCTCCCCAATATCCCAGGGGTACCGTCATCTCCCTCCAGATGAGCCCCTCATTAGTGTGATCTGACCTCCCGCTAATTGGAAGTTCTTCCAGAGATATATATTTGACAAACATTGACACATCATTGTCCTTTCCATAAATCCTTCCATCACTTATCTCTACATCTCTTCAGAGGACAACTTAACCGTGTGGCAGCCAATTGCAAATATGGCGTCTGTCATGGTGAATTACAACGCTCCCTTACAAACGTCCAATTGTAAAAAAGACTAGCAAGGACCTATAACCTAAATTACACCCTTTGTTGCATGACGCTTTTCCTCTTTGCCTATTAAGGGTGGTCGGTGGGTTTAGTTACTTTAGTGACCACAATGCAACAAACAATTAACATATCCTTCCACCATCCAAGTTAGACTTCACCATTACTCATATTTTCGGCTTATTTTTATGAGAGAAGCATGACTTTGAGAGCGTGGATGAGACACCGCAACCCCATCTCAAGCAAAGACAATGTGAAAACATGGACACCTGCCCAACTTCCACGACAGACTTAACATCATTACAATAGGAAGCCAGAGAGCGGACTCCAGCCTCACTGGCAGAGATATTGTTTTCACACACAAACTCACAGACTCCAGGGCCAGAGAGCTGGAGGGCTGACAGAATCGAGAACAAACTGACAGCCTGGGAAGGTAAAGCTGCAAAAACCGCTTCTCAAGGGCCTCGTTACTCGACAGAATGAGTAATCGCGCCAGCCTGTAGACTATGGAGATAAACAAACAGTACGTCAGGCTGCGACCGCGTCGCGCTCCACGACCACGCTTCGTCAGACATGGAGAAAGAGCCTTCTATAGGGCAGCCTGAGACAAATATGGCTGTCGAGGGACAGTCAAATCAGGCCATTATGTCACTTCCTGTTGAGCTGGAAGCAGGCCCTGCACAGCCTCGGTTTTAAGACGGCCTTGCAGTTGTCACTAGGAGAAATTAATTTTAAATTTGAGGAGAAGAACAAGAGAGAAGGGGGGGAGGGTTCTGCGGCTTGTTCTACCTCATTTCCTGTTTGCTTAGAACACACCCTGAGGTGATTCACAAAGCTCACAGGACAAATTTCCCATTTGTTTATGGGGAGATGGCTGAAGCTGTACAGTTTAATATCCTTTTCCATGGCCGTGAGCAACAGAGCACATCAGAGCCGCTGTCCTGGCACTACTTTGCTGCCGATGAAAGCCACGACACCACGAGTGCCTATCTGGCAGTGTAAGCAGAGGTGTTTAAAACTGAAGCCTGGCGCGATGTCACCATCCCGGCCGGTCCTGCAATCCCACACCACCTCTGGACCTCACTGGCCGTGGAGAGAGAGGCGAGGCCCGTCAGGAAATCGAACTGCGGCCGAAACGCCTCTCAAACAGTGCTAAGAGCTCTAGCAGGCGCATTAGTGGCCCGCAGTGCGCATCATTAGTAACTCAATGAGGGCCTCTGGGCCTCGGCCAGGACAGGCTAGAAGAAACAAGAGCCTCTTTAGCATAAAACTCTTAGCGCTGCACTAATACAGGCAATGGGTCTCTCTCCAATATCCTTGCTGTTCTAGGACTTTCTGCCCTGCCTCTTTACTCGCTTCCTGCTCGCCTGCTCGGCAATCGTGGGCATTGGTGCCCAGGTTGGTCTTGACATAACTGTAAAAAAAAAAAAGACAAAATACCAACAGACAGTCGATTAAAATACTGATCAACTGACAGGACACTGCAACACAGCACTGAAGACCAATTTAGTTACACTTTGAGAAACAGAGGTACAGCAGGAGTCCATTTCTGTTCCCCAAGGTACATTCAGCACGTATGTACCCTTTTGGGCAAATTATAGGACCTCAAGGTACCTGTATGAACCTTTTTAGGGTCTAAAAGGTACTTTTATGTTACAAAACAAATAGAAACCCACTTCTAAGGTACAAAAATAGTACCTTCGAAGGTACTGCCCCAGTGGCAGTACCCTCAAAGGTACTCCTACATAAATACTGCTCCACTAAGAAAACTCTGACGATCAGTCAATAAACGGACAGACTCATTGCTACTGCAGGTAACAAGATATCCAGTCATTTCAACCAGTGTGTTACAGAGGGGCGAGAGGGGAAAACAGGGCCTGAGACAATAAATAGATAGATAAATAGATAGATAGATAGATAGATAGATAGATAGATAGATAGATAGATAAACACAGAGAAGGAATCACACTCTGTGGAAAAGCTAGAGATGGATACAGAAGGAGAGAAAAGAGAAACAGAAAGATCAATATGTAAAGAAAGCTATGGAGAACTGGAGCAAGATATTGATAAAGAAATAAAAGGGAGGTAATTACAGGAGGATAGAGGAGCAATGGGGGGATAAAGATTGAGCCATAGAGAGAGAGAGAGAGAAAGAGCGAGAGAGACATCTCTCCCAGGTCTTGCTGGCAGGTCTGGAATTGCTGTTATTTTCTCACAATCACAGATAAGAGCAGACGGAGATAGAACACAGCGCCATTACTGCAGCATCCGTACTTATAAACACTAGACTGAGCTGCGTCCCCTTCACTCTGAGTGTGTAGACCCTTACACCCGGATATCCAGTCAAGTAACGGGCACAAATCACTGTGTGCGAGTGCATGCATGTGTGCGTTTGTGTGTGTTTGAGTGCGTTTGCACGTGCGAAGTTTTGACGAAGGTGGGGTTCATGTGTGTACGGGTTATGCGTGTATTGGCATGTGTGAGTGTGTGTCATGTGTGCGTGGAGACGGAATGTGCAGGTGTGTGTTATGCTTGTATAAATGTGGGGTGCATATGTGCGAGTGTGTTTGTGCGAGCGCCGTCTGTACAGAGGTGGGGTTCATGTGTGTGTGCGCGCGCAGTATGTGTGTATAAACCTGAGGTCTGTGTGCCTGCTCCCTCGTTCAGAGTCATTCCAAACACCAGGGTAAGGTTATTTTGATCCGCAGAACAGACCGGGGGGTGGAGAGGGGATACTGAATAAAACATGCAAATGATAAATCGTAAACCTCTGTTCCGCCAGAGAAACCCTCATTCGAAATATACTGCCTCTGTCAAATGTGAGCATCGCCAAGCCTGTTAATGAACACTGGAGTGGAGTGCTTAGGTTTGATTAATCGCCGGTGATCCTGGCACATTATTGAAGCATGCAGACGACACGCAGCCGATCATGTTAAACACGCTCCCTGCAGCACAGACCTAACGCAGTAAAATCTCTGATCTCTCTCCGTTACACAGCATGCAACACAACATAAAGTCTGAGGAAATGAAACAAGAAAAGAGACCGTGACTCTTAACAGCAGGTGAGCATGGTTTGATGCTCTCAGAGAAGAGGAGATTTATGTGGTGTGTGTGTGTGTGTGTGTGTGTGTGGGGGGGGGGGGGGGGGGAGGTGAGTGTTTGAATGATGACGGATGAACCGAGAAGAGCACATACGAATAGCTATTCTGTTGTTGCCAAGGAAACGCACCGTGATATCAAAGTTGCCAGAACGTCGGCCGCTAATCAACTGGAGAGGCTCCGACTGACCAAAATGATCGATAAGAGATGTTCCTGCAGACTTGAATGATGGTTAATTTTTACACCTGTAAGATCACAACCGGCCAAGCCAAGTTAATGCAGGCATTCTACCCTGCATGGAGGTCATAATTAGAATGATCCCAACGGTACAGGTCAACTCTAATGTTAATATAGCCATCACTACTGGTTGTTGAAAGCATTGGAGATCTAGACCACTGACTCGAAACCAGAACATTAAAAAAGCCTTCTGGAAAAAACAGACTTTTCAAAAGCAACCGCAGTGAGTCAGCCTGACTGGGTAAAACACACAGTCGCCCACGCTGTTCAGCTTTTGTTTCAGTGGGGTAGACGGGTCAAAAAATCAGAGCCTACACCTCCAGCCCCCACATTTCCAAGGCAATAACCAAAGATAACTGTGACTTCCGGATTGCGTGGCGCATGGTAAGGGGGTACAGACTGCATTTAGAAACTAGAGGTAACCCTATCTCTGACAGACACCAGCATGTGCCACATCCGGCGATGAATCAAAGTGGGAAAGACGAAACACGACAGGGCACAGCTGGGCGGCGGAATGTTCTGGAGACTTTCCACCCCACTCATCGACAACCAGAAGACCTTCTTCCTGAGGTATGCTGCCTAACTCAATTTGATTGGTCAGATTCCTTAGTGTTGGGTAGCAATTAACAATCGGCTATTCCAATGTTTTTCACTCGGACCTTGAAAGAGCGTGCATTATTCAAGGGTAGTTTGACAGTCAGGGTACATGGCTGAAAATCACACTTGTGACACAATTACATTGGTGGATTATAATGGTACTTAAATACAGCTGTGTCGCATTAATAGGCTCTCCCAGTTCTACCCACCACGTCAAAAAAATTATTCAAAACGCATCATTTATGCCAAAAATATGCTAAAATGTGTCATTTTGGGATGATTTGCCAGTCTCATCTCATTTTCTCTAATGTTTCACCACCTGCAGCACTGGGTTTATGAATGACACACAACAATGGTGCGCATTATTTAATGGTTTAGACCCAACTTGTATGAAATAAAAAAAATTGGTTATCACACAAACAGTCGGTTGATCATGAGACCGTCTAATAATAATCATGTAATTTCTGTCAAAAAATGTCCTCTCCGAAACAGGGGTGTCAGTTTTATAATAAAACTTGGCCAAGGAATTCAATAACTGCTGATAAAATAAATTCACTAAAATAGTCAGCACAAAGTTGCAGCATTCATTTCCCCTGTACTCGCACAACCATCCAGTGCAGGCTGATTTGACTGCGTGGAGGTAGCGATTCAGTCAAAAAATGTCCTCTCCGAAAAAAGGAACATCTGTCCATTTACTCCACAGCAACCATGAACATTTCAAATCCTGGTGATGCTTTTACTCGTGTTTGTCCTTATGTACATGCACATCATTAATGTTTTACCTTTGTTTGGTATTGACCTTGCAAATGGCTGTCAAACAGAAATGTTCTCTCCGAACCATGCAGCTTGACAAAGAATGGACCAATGCAATTCCAAAATGTATTCCTTTTAAGGTGATGGATGTGTATAACAACTATGTATTTAAATTCCCTCATATTCCTGAGTCTAAGATTAGCAGACTGATTGATACTGGAGTGCATTTTTTTCTTCTCAAGAGGGTAATTTAATAATGAACATAGTTTTCCATTTTTCAGCATATATCTGGATTTTGGCAGGCCCTCCAAAATATTTTGGCACCTGGATGCCTCAAAACACCAAAAACCATGATGAGGGACCTCTTGGCTACGAAGAACCATCAGAACTGGTCTGATTAAACCACTTTTATTTTTGACCCTCGTGAGACTGCATGGTGTACCCTGACTGTAAAACGACCCTCAACAGCCAGAGGTCTGCTTTGAACGGCTAATAAGGTGAGCTGAATTAGGGGTGGAATGAAAGCCAACAGGGTGGTAGATCTACAGTACAACAGGGTTGGTTACTCAGCAAAAAAGTTTGTCTTGACGAGTAACTTAATCCAATTGTGAGGCTTAACTTCTTACTTTTTTCTCAGAAATAAAAAAGTACGAGCTTATTTTATGTTAGCATATGCTTGACAAGTGAAATGTTCTGATTCCACAGGCGAATCTAGAAATGAGCCAAAATTATTTCACATCATTGGCAGAATTTTTGTCTAACTGTGAAAAATGGCCACAGAAAGTATTGTTTTAAAACCTGTAAAAGAATAAAATGCTTCGTAACGTGGACTTGGTTTTTATTTTCCGGCAGTGCAATGGAATTAGGTATGGTGTTCTAGATATGGGTATAGACCCAGACATCTGACTGGTTATTGCTTGGGTGGGACAGGAATTACGTATTCATGACAGCATCTTACCAATGCTCTCCATGTTTACTTCACACGGCCGTCTCCGAACGCTCCCCTGCTATTCTCCGCTGACTCCAACAGTGTCGAGTCTGTGTCAGAGCCTGGAATTTCACTCTGGGATCTGACATATCGATGCGAGTCACTTAAACTCATGAGCAAGCCTTTAGTGTCCTAGACAATGATGAGACCCCAACAGATACACACACGCACATGCACACGCACACGCACACACACACACATATGGATATATAAACCCAAGCTCACACTCATATGCGCATAGATCCCCCTCCCCCCTCACTCTGAGTGTGTTCTGATACCCTAATTGGGTGCGACGGCTCGACATTGGTCCTGATTGACTCAGGCAGGAAAACGATAAAAGCAATGAGCTGGACGACAGCTTTCGCAGCTGGAACAAAACGATGTTTATGATCCAGCCTCCGATTACAGTCAGCTCCTCACAGTGACCATCGATAGATGAGACACTATTTCACAAACAGGAAATACCCAGAGAACCTTCCAGCACTAGCAAAGCAATTAACAATAAGCACGAGAAGAAGAACAATGATACGAACCATAAGAAAAGGAAGAAAAAAAATAATAATTATAATAATTATTATTATTATTATTTTTTTTTTAACAAGCAATAACTTTTCCCATATGTCACCATAGTGATGTGCATTGGACCTTTTTATTTTGGCATGTTCCTGGGAGAACTTTTGGGGGACAACATCCCCCCCCACTTAACCCTGCCAAGTCTCAATGAACCGACTGAAAAAAAAAAAAAAGTACATTGTTTTTCTTTTACAAGAAGGGAAGAAAGATCCATTCTTAAAGAGGCAACACCATTGTCCAGTAAACAAACATGCAGACAGATTTCTGACCCCTGAAACCATTGGCCACACAGAAACATAAATAAGGAGATATCTGTACACAATCAGCTAAACGCATTAGCCAACAGGCACTGCCCTGCCGCTTTCCCAACCACTTAGTGGTTGAGCTTTTCTCAGAGTGATTTTACAGTGTTTACAGTGTCTTCAGTGTAGTCTGAGCTGGCATTACATGGAATTAAAGGGGCACTGTCACAGCCAAGCGTGTGTAGGAATCTTGATTCAAAAATTGCCCATTTTTTTCAAATTGTAGTGGAAAATGCTGGTTCAACATAATATTGTGGTTAATAACACAATATTGTAGTTAATAATAGATGTTAATCATAGCTTTTCTTTACAAAAATAAATTATTTACTTAGGGCAGGATTCGTAGTATGTTATTGAGCATTTTTTTACGTACATTTTGCATGCCCGTGATGTTTGTTTGTGCACTGCCATGTCTGGCCGTTGATGTGGACAGTAGTAGTTGCATTCACTACGAATGCTTGCCTGTGACAGTGCATCTTTAACTGTTTAGTTAGAGGATTTAGGCACCCGACATGAGTTACCCGACAAAGAAACAGCCCACACACAAGGACCTGTGTGTTTTAAATCTTATAATAACTGCCACAGAAATAGGTTGAATGTGCTCTGGCGTAACGGGAGACGGTACAGGACAGTGTCCTTGTGCTTAAAGCCACACCAGACTGCATGGATGGTCACAGCAAAGTAGGACTGTCTCATCCATAAAAGCAGCAGCGGTGGAGGCTTTCTGCCAGGTTTCCTTCGAGCTAAGCCCTTGTTTGAAGACTGCGGTTAGCTGATGGGTTCAAAGCACTTTTTTTTTTTTTTAAGAGCTGGACTGGAAGAAGCCCAGGACAGACAGAAAGGAGAACTGGAAGACGGGAAAACAGATATGGGGCCAGAGATAGACAAAAGATAAACACACGGCCGTACATGTTGATAGACACATTGGAACAACTTCCAGTCCGTGATAAATCAGAAATACACGGTGTTACACGCGCTTATCCAGAGCGGGGATGTCGGCCACATCCTCTTTCTGGGAACCCCGTTTTTGTTCCAACCAACTGTTCTGGTTTAAATTTCTCGAGAGCAGCAGATACCGCGGCTGGGTCGTGGTCATATTTCTGACCATGAAAGACGCTTCACGAGAGACACGTGTAAAACTACAGCTGTAGCTCATCATTTAGTCAACAGATATCCCACGAATAGAAATGATTAGGGCTAATTAAATGAATAAGAGCAGATGCTGGTAGGAGTTCCAGAAACCGATCAGCCCCAATTCTAGCACGTCCAGTTCGCGCATAATGAACACATTAAACAGAAACACATGTCAGGACTTATTAATGAACGAGAAAAGGATTTCAGGATATAAATGGCGGTGCTGAATGGGGATTCCAGGACTGAGAAACATGGTTTCCAGGCAACAGAGCCATCTTCGTTATCATACTCAGTAATATTGAGCCACACTGGCTCTGGTGCCCTCTAAATATGGCTAATTAGTGCGGCCGTTCTGCCGCATAGGATAAGGGTTATTACTCATTACCCTGCTGAAACGCCTCAGTGGGTTACAGCCCCAGGTCCCTGGCTAGCCTGGCTACGTGGGAGGAATACGATCACATAAATGCTAACGCTAACCCAAACAAACACACACACACACACCCAGGCACACAGGCGTGTATGCCGAACACATGCTAGCGCTAACCCTCATTCACGCACACAAACAAACGCAGGCATGAGTGGCACACACATGTTGGCGCTAACCCTCTCGCATACAAGCGTGTACACTGGACATGCACCCCAAAGCTAACACTCCCACGCACACAGGCACGCACGCAGACACGCACATGCTAGCACTAATTCTCACACACACAGACATGTATGCCAGACACGTGCAAATGATAACCCTCAGACACACACACACACACACTCATAGCCAGCACTCACCACACACGTGCACAAACAGCTGTCACGACATGTTGATGGTTACAGCTCGCGGCAGAGTAGCATTTGCCTCTCGCACCAAGCAAACGGAAATATAAATGCAAAATTACAAACAAAAATAAGTATACAAGTGTTAGTGAACATATATCGCAGCACCAGACATATGAATGCAGTTTTGTACTATAAATATGATCCCCTGGGGCCTCAGTGTCCAATCCGCGCACTGGACTGAATAAGTTGGGCGAGCGCAGTCTCATCCCGACCTGACCAAGCGTCCATATTTGACAAAAAAGGCTTTTGGCATCCTTATTTGATGCCAGTTTAAAAAGAACCCTACCCCTTAACCCCTTAACCCTACCCTTTAACCCTTAAACCCTAGCCCTAGCCCTAACCATCAAATAAGAACGCCGAAAGCCTCCTTTTTCATTGTATAACGACACTTGGTCAGGCAGTATCACTACATGACGAGTCAGAATGAAAATGTGTTGGCTGGGTGGGAGATCCCAGCTAAACGGCTCACAGGGGCAGATTCGGACGGCAGTATGGCTGGAACCTCAGGGGGCGAGGACGAGGCCGGTAACCCCGTTTGCTCCCACAACAGAGCAGAGGACGGACACAGTCACCTTGGAGCGAAGCAAAATCAACCGACATTTGCGGTAGACAAGCACTAGGGCAAGGAAAAGAACCGCGGGTTAGTGCGTGTATCACAGTGTGTGAACGTATGTCTGTGTGTATAAGGGGGCTTGCGGGCTTAATACGAGAAAGTGTTTGTGCATATGCGCGTTTGGGTGAGTGCGTGTGCAATTTTGCATATGTTCTTGCATGAGTGAGTGTGTGCATGCATGTGTGTGTGTTTATGTGTTTGGGTGTGAGTTACATGCCGGCGCGCATTCATGAGTGTGTGTCGGTGCATGTGAGTGCGAGCATTTGTTTGCGCATATGTATGCATGCATGTGCACACAGACCATAGAGGAAGGTATCGACGTGATTTATAGTTCAGCTCCATTCAAAGTAGCACATCACTCATCCGCTAATATCATACGGCTGAAAATAACACCGCTCGCTAGCTCTCCTCCCGGGCTTTATAATGCCATGGCAACAGACCTACCCCCATGAATTGTTCGTTCCTGATGGCAGAGCAGCACTGAAGCATGAATTCACACGGTCGATATGTATACCGACAAATCACCTGCAACACAAGTCGAACATTGACTTATTGCACCAGCCCGTCCACATATGGATGACAGCATTGTATAAAATGACCTGTAATTCCCTCATGTGTCACCCAATGTAAATGTAAATCCCAGTACGTTACAAAGTAGGCAGTCCCTGCTTTCACCTCACATAAATGGTCATTGAATCCAATGTGGTCAAAAGTAAAAATTCAACAACTGTCCAGATATGGACTGTGCATTATACAGCCAGCAGAATAGTGCATCTCAAAGTTTCCAGAGAATCAGGTTAGCCTACCTAATCTCACAACAGGATTACATTAGTTACTTAAAGCACACGTTTACCGAAAGATACTTGCAGTTGATCTGACAAAGAAGGGGCCAATACTGATACAAAAACTAATCAAGCGGCCCACCGTCCATCAGTTAGACAGATATTGTTGTAGCAATGATTGTTCTGTTGTGCCAAGAGCCACCAGCCTTAGGAGCCTCACTTAGTAGACTATGGGCCATCCCCAGGATGGCCTTAAAGCTTCGCCCGAGCGGCGGCTGATGAAAACTTGACCTGAGGGTGAGCACTACCCACCATGCATCCGGACAGGCATTTCCCAAGCTTGGGTGACCGTGCGCTGAGAGCTATATGTGAAATGGACTACGGCTGGAAGTGCAAGCACAGTCAGTGGCTGCATTTTAAGAAGGGTCTTCTGCATGTGATGGTAACTGATTCACTCCTTTTCTCCTGCTGGTTTAAAGTACCCCCGATACAAATACTAATCAAAAGGAAGAGTTCAAAACTAACCCATTTCCACTGGAGGTCATTTTTTGCAAAGGGGTATTTGAAGGGGATGTTATAATCAAATAATATCTATTGCACAGTCTGTTTGCAGGACTGGTCAGTAGTATCAGTTGGTATGCACATGGTTAACAGTAGAAGGCTTGTAACTACACTTATAACTGTGACACTGGCATGAAAACTGCCAATACAAACTCGTTAAGGCAGAGACAGGATCCATCGGAAAAAAAACTGCACCCTGCCCATTTGGTTGCTAGGCTGTAACCATTAAGATGTTTGCTGTAACCACGTTCAAATGCCACTACCTTTATGCAATATTATGTGGGTTAGCAGGTGTGATGTTGATTCTTAACAACTCGCTCCTGCAATAATAGTGCTAGAACACACTTAGCCCCAAGGAGGAAGGGCAGGGGGGGTGGTCCCTGGCGGACATCCACAGCGAGCAATGTGGGTGGGGCGTCCAGACAAGACAGAATCAAAACAGAGTGCATTCTGTTAGCTTCAGAAGGAAAATAGGCCAAGTCTATCCCAGTCCCTCAACTTCCTCTTTCACACCCTCTCAGTTTTTCCCAAGGCCCAGGCCACAGACCCAGCTCTAAACACCACTGCCCCAATGACACAGTGCCGCCTCGCAAGCTCCCCAGTTTCCCTAGTAACGGACAAACTGTTCTTCTTGGGTTTCATAGCTTTTCCCCAAGGGAGTTGCCAGACATGGCCCTAAAATGCGAGGAGCAGACAGTGGTCACTGCAGTTTGTCGGCAATGTTTTTGCCGTTGCCATCTGAGAGGTAACACCCATGAACTGGTATGAGCTTCCATCCTGTGCCAATACATTTATTTTCACATTTCCCTCGGTTACAGACAAAGTATGAATGCATAAGCACTCTAAATTTGACCATAGATGTGAGTGTGTGTTTGTGTGTGCATGAGATGCACAATTACAAATTACCAACAGTGTTTCCTGCATCCACCGAATTCTGTGATGGACTCGTGCCCCTGCAGCCCTGAACAGGAATATGAGGGATAGATAATGGATGCAAGCATAAATAGATGCATTCGCCTTAACTTAATATTAAAGTAGATCACTGAAGCTCCAGAGCTCTGGCCCCATTACTGTGTAAGCATCACATGGGAACACTGTCAATCAAGATTCGTCCTGACCCGAGGGGCGGAGCACTGCATCACAAACCCAATGAAATTGTTCGTCCCAATCCGTGCATTCATGTTAAATTCCAGCGGCATTTTTTTCACTTGCCAAGTTAGTGCAAACGGGCGGCTTTAAACTCATTGGGTCGCTCAGAATTGCGCATAATACCTGACGCCGCTCCACGTGTTGTAACCTCAGTCAACAGTCAAGCATCATAGCCACGAATGCACAATCATACTTAGTGAGCGGCTAGTTGGTGTCATAATTCTGGACCATGTACAATGGAAACTTTCCGGTGCCCAAATGCAAGGGCCTGTCAGCTCCAAAATAATACGACTGCTCTGGGAGCGCAACATACACAGTCAGAGTCGCGACTGCGATATGCGCATCATCAGTCTACCAGCAGCATAGGTGCAAAGTTTCAGGGATGTCCTATGAAAACTGTAGGAGGAGTTGATCTCACCAGCCAAGTATCGTCCGATACGGACTGCGCCACGACATAATCCCCCTTTTGGGATTTCGCCCGGCGAAGGATAAAAACCAACAAACACCTAAAGCAACCAACCATGGGCGACCCGATTGGCAGATTGCATCAAATGACGAATGCCCTTGAATGCCAACAAACGTGACCAAGAAATTCATTTGCAGCAGCTTGCCCATCTACATGGGCACAGGAACTGGCCACATCAGAACATTACACGAACACAAGCAGATGGAATGTCAAATGCCATTTAAAAGATGCACTGTGTCTGCACTGAAGCGCTTAAATTAAGGCTGGGCCCAAACCCGACTATATTCTCAACGCATGAACCAAAATGTGACCCATAAATACGACACAAGATATCCAAAACTCCTCTTATAACGGATCTGCCTCTGCAGACCACTGCTGAAGTGATCGCACTCGGACAACGTAGAGAGCATTTATTCCCTCATTCACCCTCACGACGCATAGCCGATGCTGTTGCCAAAGAATCAGCCGAGTCTCCTCTCAAGATTCTAAAACAGCCAATTCGCACTTCTATTCTGGCCATTTAATGCACAATAAAACACTGCAACAGCTACATATGCACGCATCGCAATGGTGTCAGTTCGATTTCCAATTCTCTGTCGGTCGACTGAAGGTTTTCCCACTTCCAATATCCGCGTCCTCTTCAGACTATTGCGCCACCACTGTTCTCCTGCAGTAGTCAATTCAACGATCACAACGCCAATTAAACCAATTAATAAATGTTTCGATGAAGAACTGAGCCACGTTTGAGTCCGATTGCTTTTAGCAAATATTAACAAATGTTTTAGCATGTCATTCAACTACACAGTGCGCTTGAAGAAGCGCACATTTGCTTAGTCAACCACTTTTTTTCCCAGTCGTTTGGAAATGTACCAAAGCAGTCATTCACACGCTCACATGCGAATGTTTTCTCACTGAATCGTTTCTATCACTTCGAAACGAGTCACTAACAAACACGCAATTGGCACAAAGATTTTTTTCTTGTCTTACCTGCCAACGGTTTGGTTGGCGAGCTGTCGCATTCGATTGAATTGCTTCTTCATCTTGTATGTTTTGCGTTAACCCCAATAGCGAAAAAAACTCAGCATTTCTCATTGACGAACCACCCCTAATCCGTCAGCGCGTAGCCATACAATCCACTCCGTAAAAATCCTGCTTCATGTTTCCCGAATACACTTGAAAAATTATAAGTTGGCCCTATTAACTAATTCAGCGCATTTTCTTGTTCTAAGCGCGTACTCCTCCGCGCAGAGATGCTGGACCAATTTCTCCTCTTCGGGCAGAATGACAGCTCACGACCAGCGGACACCGCTCCCGGGCGCAACATGGGTAATGTAGTTTTCCATTCAAAATTTAAAAAAGAGCTGAGGATGCAGTCGCAAATTCAGTCCCATGTTTGATCTATACATGTAGCCTGGCTTTTCGCTAAATTGCGGCAATTTAGTACGACAATATTCCAATTCCAAAGCAAAAAAAGAAAAGAAAAGAAAAAATGAAAAATATATAAATAAAAGAAGTACAAAACCTTTATATCTCTATTTCTCAGCCCCTCTATAGCAAAGCAGAAACCGTAAATTAGTGTTAATTTAACTTTTTAATCAAAATAAAATGAATAATAATATGCATATAAGTTGTGCAATAGTGCTGATTGGCTCACTGTTACTCAGCATACAGAGCTGGCACTCTCTCTCTCTCTCTCTCTCTCTCTCTCTCTCTCTCTCTCTCTCTCAGTCGCACACACACAGTGGGAAGGATTATTGGATAGATGTACAGTGATGATATGCTTGCAGATACTGCCGAGTTAATTGATAGCCAAAGGGCAAATAGGTCCAAAACCACTATCCCCTGCACCAGCTCCATTACCACCCCAGTGTTCCATCAGACCACAGTCTTGCACAAGGCAGCAAAACAGCTAGAGCTATGACTGATTTAATATAGCTTTTCATTTGGAATTAAAATGGCTTATGCAAACAAATACTGTGCTACGGAAAAGGAGTACCAGTACATAAAAAGCAGATATTTATTTTACCATCATAATAAAATCGAAAGGCTGAATTTATCATGCTTGCTACCACTGCCTCTGGAAAATTAACATCATTGCGCAAGCTGCTTTGGAATTTATGAAACTGTAATTTTTGTTTTAAATCATCATGCCTACAAACCAGCCAACAGGAAAACGGGAATATAATTATAAGCTTCTGCAAGTATATTATGCATAAAATATGCTTCAGTGTGGACAAAAAGAAAAACTGGGCCGACTTTCATTGAAAATGAAATATTATTAAGAGCCTCCGACTCCAGCCTCGAGACACTGAGGCAATTCTGCTCATAGAGCACCACCTTGTGCTTACGCGAGTACCTTACAGCTCATTTACCAGTAAAAAAATTACATTCTTTTGTGACACTTCATAGGATTTTTGGTTTCATGAACGAGATTTAAGCAAACAAGACAAGTGGTCGTACACTGGGGCTACTTCGTGCGTAACCTCGTAATCGTGACGTGCAGGGCCCTGATAACGCGATACCAAACGACTGGTCATCTGCTGGTTTTTGTTCCAACCACAAAGGCAATCATAGAATTTTAATGTTGCTAATTTTTCTTAGGAGCGCTACCTATACTCAAATGTATTATTTGCACTTTTAAGATAGGCCTACGGTATGTCAGAAGTAGCTATTCGGGCTATTGCTGAAGAGCTGCATATTGAAATTGTGCTGTATTACAAATGACTTCATTCCACGAAAAGAGGAAAATTGTCACTCCTGAAATTGTGGAATCAACTGACTTTTAATTGTTGAAGCTGTGGACCTGTAGTCACCAAACAAACCATTCATTAGGTAATTAAGATTTCAAAGACAAAGCAAATTATGATGAGTCAAACCTGTTGGGAAACCATTTGGAAATAAACCTACATAAGGATAGATAGATAGATAGATAGATAGATAGATAGATAGATAGAGAACATGGGAGACTGAGACTCAGGTCCCGTACGGGTAGCCGAAGTAATGAGTCAGCTGAAAGGTATTTTATTACAAGTTTGTCTTCTAGGATATCCTTCACCAAAATAAAAACATAAAATAAAACTCACTGTCAAAAAATGTCACCGCGCATTATTCAAACTGAAGTGTGGAACATATCTCTTTTAATGTTCAGGAGACTGAACTGTTTCTTAGTCCTGTAGCACACTTAGGATACTCTGGCTATAGAGTCAGTGGGCAAGTGGCCAGTGGTGTTTCATTTCAGCTAACTGGGTAAAGCTGCTTTCACACCAGACGAGAAACAAATTTTTCACTCGACAGATTACATTCAAAGTCAATGCAAAGACGCCAATACGCGCGTATTCGCGTCTTCGCGTTGACTTTGAATGTAATCTGTCGTGCGAAAAATTCGTTTCGCGTCCGGTGTGAGTTGATCTGATAAAAAGCTCAGAATGTTTCTCTTAGAATGTGTCCAAACGTATCTGGGCAGGCTTTTCGGAGATCAGCAGAGTTCCATAACCTCCATTGCCACCACAGACTGTAAATCCCAAAACAGGTCAAAGGTGAAACGTAGTTTTGCATCATCCTTGAATGGAAGGAATCACTGATGGCCTAACTCTTTATATTTAAGCACAGAATGCTAGGAATCCTCTGCAATAAGGAGTAAACTGCTGTTACTGGGTGAGCAGTATTACAGTATGTGGAAATGCATAGTGTGACTGTCAGTTCATTTCGCCTGAACTGAAACTTTCTATGAAAATGTAACACAAAGTCCTGAGTGTGTTTGTGTGCGTGCACGCGCCCGTGTGCGTGTGAGTATGTGTCTGTGTGCGTGCATAAATAACATATACGTGACAAGTAGAATTATCTCACTAGCCTGCTTAAGTCTTTTTTATCATGGAGGTGAAAAACGGGAGGCTTACCATTGAAATGTTTTTTTTTTTAAAACTTTACTGTTTGAGCTGAGGGTAGGCAGACAGATAATGAGGACACATCTCAGTATTATGACACAGACTACGCCCTTTTAGTTTGGTGAACAAAAGTCACACAAAGAAGTATCTTGCAATACAAACAAGATTCCTGCAATACATGCACCCCAGCACTGACAACCCTATGTTCCAGTATTTCTTGAGGCCACTGCAAGTAAAATTACTTGGGAATTATCCTAACTTCCCCCTATAAAACTGGAATTGCTTTGGCAAATATTCAACTTAAATAAGTGGATTCCATTTAAAGAACATAGTTTGCAGACAGCAAACTATGTAAGCTGCTCCAGACAAGAGCATTTCCTGCAGTTCAAGTACCCATGGGGAGCTCTGGATGATGTGAGTTCACATACAAAATGGTTATGAACTGTTGATGTCCAGATATTATTATCCCCTCCACTGAAAAGCATTTCTTGAATAAAAGATACAAATAAGCTTTGAGTTTTTGCTGAGGCAAACTTTTGTTTTCCTTTTCACATAAATTCGGCGTCTAGGGGCAATGTGTATGTCCAATTCGATGCACAATTTGGAATGGCTGCAGCATGTGTGAACCCGTCTGTCAATTTAGGAGAGAGTGGATATTGTAATGTGAATATAGGCCACTAGATGGCAGTATTTACCTTTTTTTGTTAAGCTCAGACTGGAGTCATGTTTAGACATGTTTCCAGACATGTCTGGGGCAAGTCTCAGAAAAATAAAAAAAAGAGGTCTAAATGTGGGTGGGGTCTGCAAAAGAGTATATAAGGAAAAGAATTGAGACAGTAAAGTAGTAGGAGAAATTGCAAGAAGATGACCAGACCTGCCATTCTGTTCAAGATCTGTGACATTTCTTTTGTGGATTTCTTTGCCTGTGTTTGAGCATTTTCTTCATCCAGGACATCACCAAGCCACCCCACCAAAAAGGGACTGTAATTATTTCTGTTTTTTTCTTATTTATCAATCTTGGTCTTTAGTTGTAGGTTGTTATTAGTCTTTGTCTTTGTTAAAAATTAAATGTGTTTTAGTTGTTAAAACTGTGTTTGTCATCCCTTGCTGTTGCTGTTGTGTTATAAATGTAATAACAAATTGGGGCCATAACAAATTGGGGGCTCAAGGTCCGGGATAGACCATTGTGTGAGTAATTTATTGAAAATCTAACATTCCAAATTGTGAAATTGTTTTTGTGAATTTTCCTAGATATATATTGACAACAGCAATGGATGATTTCTTGGCATCACCAACCGTAGGGGTTTTGAAGTCTTTTAAAAAGACAGAACTGCTAGAAATTTGCAGACATTTAGAGCTGACAGAGGTGAAACCAGCCATGCGAAAAGCAAGACTGGCCCCAGAGATAGTTGAATATTACATTGATGAAAATGTGTTTGCACCAGGAGATCTGGAACAGTTTCCAGTGGAAAATCCAAATATAGAAATGGAACTTAAATTAAAAATGCTAGAGATTGAAAGGGAGGAAAAAGAAAAACAAAGGCAGTTTGAGTTGGAAAAATTAGCAAGAGAAGAGAAACAAAGAGAATTTGAGAGGGAAGAAAAAGAAAAACAAAGAGAATTTGAGTTAGAAAAATTTGCAAGACAGAGAGATTTTGAATTAGAGAAATTCGATAGAGAAGAAAGACTCCAAATGGAGCAACTAAAAATTAAAATTCAAACTGAAAATAAATTTCGGGCTAGCCAGGAGGTAAAACTGGTGCCTCCATTTTCGGAAAAGGATGTTGACAACTATTTCCAGTGTTTTGAAAAGGTAGCAAAGAGTTGCCAGTGGCCAAAGGAACACTGGCCTCTGATGTTGCAAACTGTCCTCAAGGGTAAAGCTCAACAAGCCTATTCGGCTTTGTCTGCAGATGATTCCTCTGATTATGAGGTTGTCAAAAAGGTTATTTTGAGAGCTTATGAGTTGGTTCCAGAGGCTTACCGACAGAAATTCAGAGGTCTGAAGAAATCTGAAAATCAGACTTATGTTGAATTTGCTAATGAAAAGCAGGTTTGCTTTGAGCGCTGGTGTACTTCTATGGAGGTCAAGGATGATTTCAACTCACTAAAAGAGATGGTGTTAGTTGAAGAATTCAAGAACTGTGTTAAAGATGATGTTAAGACCTACCTTAATGAGAAGCAAGCACTGAATTTGCAATCAGCTGCCAAATTTGCAGATGAATATGTTCTCACACATAAGTCCAAATTTCAGTCTAGCAGTAATAATAGATGGTCCCAATTTCAGAAAAAGGGTTATGGTGATACCCAAGATTCCTCACCCAAAGACAAAGACAAATCTGGTGATGGTGCTCAGAAATCCAGTAACAGGTCTGATCAAAGTGTGAAAGCTGACAGTGACAAAAGTGGTCTAGTTTGCAGTTATTGCAAGAAATCTGGTCATGTTACAACTAACTGTTGGTTCCTTAAAGCTAAGAAAGAAAAAGAAAAGGATACCAAACCAAATGCCTTTGTGAAAACAAGGTTAGAAACCCCTGTAGTAGATAACCGATCTGCTAAATTGCCTGCTTCTTGTGGGGCTAAAAAGCCTAATACAGCTGACTTTGTGAGGGAGGAATTTCTTCCATTTGTGTCAGAGGGATTTGTGGCTCTGAATGAGCATACTACTCCTGTCCCCATATATATCCTAAGGGATACCGGAGCTTCTCAGTCACTTTTGTTGATGGACTCCTTGGAGTTACGTGATGAGACCGCTTCAGGGGATTTCATACTTGTACAAGGTATTGAAGGGAGGACTGTATCTGTACCCCTGCGCTCTATATTCTTGAAGTCAGATTTAGTTACAGGACAGGTAAAGGTGGGACTTATGTCAAGTCTACCTATAAAGGGTGTTTCTCTGTTGCTAGGCAATGACCTGGCTGGGGGCAAAGTAGTTCCCCCTGTACATCTTACTTCACAGCCGAGCACTGAAGATGGGGATGAGGACCCATCTCTGTATCCTTCTTGCGCAGTGACTCGTGCTATGGCCAAGAAGGCTAAAGAAGAAGATGATGTGGTGCCGTCCAGTACATTGAATAGTCAGGACTCAGGTGGTTCGCCTCATGACTCTGATTGGCCTACTATGGTTTCTCCGTTTGAGGACTTATCAGATACTTTTATCAGTTCTCTATTCAGCCAGCCGGATGGGTCTGGTGATTCTGATGTGTCTGGAGACTTGTCTCTGTCCAGAAAGCGGTTGATTGAGGAGCAAACTAATGATCCTGAAATTGGTGTACTAAAGAGGAGAGCCCTTCCTGAAAAAGAAATAGATGCAGTTCCAGTTGGGTATTATCTCAAGGATGGTGTGTTGATGCGGAAGTGGCGCCCTCCTGATATCCCTGCCAATGCAGATTGGGCAGTGGTCAGGCAAATTGTTGTTCCGAAGGTCTATAGGAATGAGATCTTAACAATGGCTCATAGTTTACCTTTAGGAGGTCATCTTGGTGTTAACAAGACTGTTGATAAGATCATGAAACACTTCTTTTGGCCTGGGCTTCGGAAAGACGTTTCCAACTTTTGCAAAACCTGTCACACTTGTCAGGTAGTTGGAAAACACCAGTTAGACCCACCTGTAGCTCCATTGCAGCCTATCCCAGCATTTGGGGAGCCATTCTCTAGGGTCATTGTTGATTGCGTTGGTCCATTACCCAAGACTAGATCTGGAAATCAGTACTTGATGACAATCATGTGTGCATCTACCAGATTCCCCGAAGCCATACCTCTACGTAACATCAAGGCAACTGCAATCTCGAAGGCTTTGATAAAGTTCTTCACGTTGTTTGGTCTTCCCAGGGAAATTCAGTCAGACCAAGGTAGCAATTTTACTTCAGGATTGTTTCAGCAGGTTGTGTATGAACTAGGTGCAAAACAGATTCTTTCTAGTGCCTATCATCCAGAAAGTCAGGGTGCCTTAGAGCGGTTTCATTCCACTCTCAAGACAATGATGAGGACTTATTGTTATGACCATGAGAAAGACTGGGATGAAGGGGTTCATTTGCTGTTGTTTGCAGCTAGAGAAGCAGTGCAGGAGTCTACTGGATTCAGTCCATTTGAGCTAGTGTTTGGTCATGAAGTGAGAGGACCTTTGCTATTATTGAGTGAACAATGGCAAGAGGAAGAGCCGCAAATCAGTCTGTTAGACTATGTTAGCAAGTTCAAGGAAAGATTGCGTGCAGCTTGTGACCTTGCCAAAGAGAACTTGAAATCAAGTCAGGGAAAAATGAAAACTTGGTATGATCATAAGGCTAGAAGCCGTGAGTTTAAACCAGGAGACAAGGTCCTTGTGTTGTTTCCCTTGCAGTCCAATCCATTGCAGGCTAGATTTCATGGTCCTTATGAAATTCTGACAAAACTCAATGATCTCAATTACATTGTGAAGACTCCAGATAGGAGAAAACCAAAACAATTGTGTCATATTAACATGCTTAAGCCTTATCATGACAGAAATGCTAGGGTTGCAGCTGTCACTTCAGATTCTCCAATGGTCGAAACGTGTGAAGATGAGGGGGAGTTTCAAGATGATGAACCAAGAATTAAAGCTGAAGTTCTTTCATGTAAATTGTCAAACACTGAAGTGTTGCAAAATCTTGATGTAAAACTCCAGCACTTAGAACCCTCACAGAGAGATCAGTTTGAAAGGTTGATCAAGAAATATGAGGATTTGTTTCCTGATGTTCCAAAGAGAGTTACTATAGCCTCTCATGATGTAGATGTTGGTGATGCCAAACCAATAAAACAGCATCCATACCGGATGAATCCTGAAAAGAGAAAGATTGCTGAGAAAGAGGTTGTGTACATGTTAAAACATGATATTATCAGACCCTCCAACTCCGATTGGAGTTCACCCTGTGTGCTAGTTCCAAAACCTGATGGAAGTACTAGATTCTGTACAGATTATCGCAAAGTCAATGCTGTAACTAGAACTGATGTGTTTCCAATACCTAGGATTGATGATTGTATTGATAGTGTAGGGCAAGCAAAGTTTCTGACCAAGATTGATTTATTGAAGGGTTATTGGTGTGTGCCTTTAACTGAGAGGGCCAAGAGCATCTCTGCTTTTGCCACACCATCTGGGTTGTACCAGTATGAAGTCTTACCCTTTGGCATGAAAAATGCCCCAGCCACGTTCCAAAGGATGATACAGTCTACAATCGCCGGATTGCCACACACGGGTGCGTACATCGATGACCTGATCACATGGAGTGACTCCTGGGAAGAACATCTAAAAGATGTAGAGACGTTGTTCCAGCGCCTGACCCAGGCTAACCTGACTGTTAACCTGAGCAAGAGTGACTTTGGTTGTGCTACTGTCACCTATCTTGGCTACGTCATAGGCCAGGGTAAGGTGGCACCCATAAATGCTAAAGTCCAAGCCATCATGGACTTTCCGGTTCCTGACAACAAAAAAGCTTTGCGCCGCTTCCTTGGAATGATCGGGTACTACCGCAAGTTCTGCAAGAACTTTGCTGAGATTGCTCTCAGTCTAACTAACCAACTGAAGAAAGGCGTAAAGTTCACCTGGGATGATGCATGCCAGAGAGCCTTCGATCGCCTGAAGTCTCTGCTGTGTCACTTCCCCGTGCTCAAATCTCCTGACTTCAACAAACCGTTCTCCATCGCGGTCGATGCTAGCGACCAAGCTTGTGGATCTGTGCTCCTACAGAGAAGTGACTCTGATGACATTGAGCATCCCGTGGCTGCTTCTCCAGGAAGTTCAATCGCCACCAAAGGAACTATTCCACAATAGAGAAGGAACTGTTGGCTCTGGTCCTTTCTTTACAACACTTTGAGGTTTATGTTTGTACAGGACAAAAGCCAATGATTGTGTACACTGACCACAATCCGTTAATGTTTTTGAGTAAGATGAAAAACAAGAATCGGAGATTGTTGAATTGGAGTTTGATTTTACAGGAGTTTGACTTGGAAATTAAGCATGTGAAGGGTACAGACAATGTAATTGCTGATTGCTTATCCCGTGTTTGAATGTGTATATCATGTGTTTGAATATTGTATGATATGTGTATATAGACAAGTGTTCACTTAACCATTTTGTATTGAAAAGAAAAATTTTGCCTTTATGAGTCAAAATTTTTCCCTTTTGGAATGGAGGTGTAATGTGAATATAGGCCACTAGATGGCAGTATTTACCTTTTTTTGTTAAGCTCAGACTGGAGTCATGTTTAGACATGTTTCCAGACATGTCTGGGGCAAGTCTCAGAAAAATAAAAAAAAGAGGTCTAAATGTGGGTGGGGTCTGCAAAAGAGTATATAAGGAAAAGAATTGAGACAGTAAAGTAGTAGGAGAAATTGCAAGAAGATGACCAGACCTGCCATTCTGTTCAAGATCTGTGACATTTCTTTTGTGGATTTCTTTGCCTGTGTTTGAGCATTTTCTTCATCCAGGACATCACCAAGCCACCCCACCAAAAAGGGACTGTAATTATTTCTGTTTTTTTCTTATTTATCAATCTTGGTCTTTAGTTGTAGGTTGTTATTAGTCTTTGTCTTTGTTAAAAATTAAATGTGTTTTAGTTGTTAAAACTGTGTTTGTCATCCCTTGCTGTTGCTGTTGTGTTATAAATGTAATAACAAATTGGGGCCATAACAATATCATGTTCTCGTCTAAAACATCTGATAAAAAGAAAACCATGATTTGACCTGACCATATCAGATCTGTGAACCTATTTGGAGTAACATCAAGATTCAGTGCTGATGACCAACTCCATGCTAATGACTAGCAGCCATTCCCTCCATTCAATAAAGTCTCTCCTGCCAACAAACACCAGAGTTGGGCCGTATGGTGATTTCAGCCTGTAGTAGTACTTCGACTACAGGCCTCTGTCCTTTTTTGCCACTGGCATAAAATCTGTAAACAATCTGATGAAACAATTTTATCCTGTTATCTTGACTGACCTTGCATAAATGTTTATTTATTTATTTTTTATATAATTTACTTTCTTTCACTGCAACTCATTCACTTTTTTTCCACAGCAATGGTCATATCAACCTGGTTGTAGTTACACAGCATGGTTGTTGCTAAGGGTTTCAGCATGTGTATTTTCTAACCGATGAAGCAAACTGTACCATTCTCTTTTGTATTGTAATTTCTACTTGAAGGATAACAATTCAGCAGTGGTTGAATAGCCAGCTACTTGTCTAAATTATTTGTCTTTCCTTGCCCATGCTGAGTCTGTAAAGCCATAAAGGTTCTCCCAACTTGCCAATCCATAACCTTCGCTCACTTAGCTTTTTCCGTGGTAATAATTTGTTCAGAGCCTCTTTGGCTCTCGTGATGAGCGGCCCAAACTTTGAGGGCAGAAATTTTGAGGATTTTTTCTTGACCTTCAGTAACTGTGTTCTGAAGCCTGTGATTTTGTAAAATACATATTAAATATAGTTGTGTGAATTTTTTCCTGATAGGAGGTAATGTTTTTGGAGGCGTGGTTTGTCTGTTTGTCCGCCGTCTTTTTGTGTACAAGATTCCTCAAACAGTAGTGAACAGATATCTCTGAAATTTAATGGATGGGTTGCTATTACATTAGGGATGAACCCTATTGATTTTGACTGCGATCGGACGCACAATGTTGCCGTCATGGCAGCCATCTTGAAATCCTGTGACGTGATAACTGAACTTTACCCCCGGTGATATCATTCAAAATTTGTGGGTTGATTGGTCTCACATCAGGGAAGAAACCTATCAGTTTGGAATATGCAGCATCAAACAATATGGCCACCAAAGGAACCATATTGAAATCTTATGTTGCAGAAAACTTAAATTTTTTATGAGCCATATTCACTCAGATTTTTACTGTGCTGCCTTGGCAGAGGTTTGCACTCTTGAAGTGCCTCTAGTTTAAATCTACGTCATTGCTAAAGTAGGAAAGATTGATTCTTCATGACTTCATAAGCTTTTAAGGTTGAGCCCACCATTCAGTGGATGAGTCCCGACCGAAACTCAGATCTCCTTTGCCATTGAAAATCTGCAGCAGGGGTGTCACCAATTAAAAAAAAAAAAGTAGATGCCTGGGTCAAATTTGGAAGGGCTTCATAAAACTGGAATGGCGTGCATGTATTTTGAAACATTAAAAATCCTGGCTCTGGGAAACCAGAATTCCCGCATATCCGCAGCCCAGTGTAGTGCTATTAACACCAAAAGCGAGGGCTATATCCATACATAATTAGAACCTTCGTGAAATTGCTTCTTTCCGGATGCAAAATGCTACTCTTATCTCCATCATTTCTTGATTGAGTCATCATTACTGACATCTATCACTACCTGCCGATCGTTTCACTTCTCTGCACCTCCCCACATTAACATCGGCGCCGCTGGTGTAGTGGTATCATGCAAGATTCCCATTCTTGCGACCCGGGTTCGATTCCCGGGCGGCGCACAGCTTTTACGGGGATTGACCATTGTATTGACACTGAATATGCGTTTCCTTTCAATAATAGTCAACCATCGCCGCAAAGCTTAACATATCTAATAGACATGACAGCGGACGCCTCCACGTGTTCGTGCACTCGGCTACAGGACAGTTTATAGAAACCAGCCGCTGTGAAAATCGCTGCTTCGGGTTGCACAGCAACGAGGAAACAACTACGCGAATCTCGCTTGCCACTTTGGTGAACTCAGTCTGTGGTCTGCCGCTAAGGTAGCTACCGATTGAAAATAATAGACATACCAACTACACAGATTAATTTTTCAGATGATTTTGTCTCTCGATGTGAAGACGGATGCGGGTCACAACTTTTTAAGGGTGCAGACTGAGATACATAGTCAACTTTTTTTTTAACAAAAGCGAATTGAATAAGAAGAAACCGGGCATAATATAGAGTAATGTGAAAAATTTTACATAAAAATTGTGGAATTACATCAGATGAAATTGCTGGCATTTTTTTTTTTTTATTTATTTTTTTATTTTTTCATGAGTAAATCGGATCCAAACGACTGGAGTCAATGTCAGCCCTGACAGCAAAAGAAAAATGAAACATTTCAAAGACCAGGAGGTCAGCCAATTCAGACTAGATTTTGAAAAGCAGACGCGGTGCAGATTCGACGATAGTAAACTGAACACTTGCGGAAGCTGTCAATCCTGCCTCTTCATCAACAAACTGCACGACACGAAGCAATGGCTGGTGCAAGCCGGAGGGGCACTCAAGCTGAAGTTTCTCGCCGGCGTTTTAATAAGATGTCAAAGCGTCGACATCCTCAAAAACACTCTAAAGATTATACAGGTGACGCTGGGGAAAGATTTCACCTACGCTAGATCCAGGCTAAAACCAAATGTTTCGTGTGAGTTGATCTCTTGGAACCACAATAAAATGACTGACAGGAGGTGGTTCGAAGCGAAAGTTTTGGAAACATGGAACTGGTTCAGCGGCAGCAAGTATTGGGTCAAAGCGAATTTTCTTTTAGGACTTGTATCTTTGTGCGAGATCGAACTTCTACAAGCCCTCGGAAATCTTATTCGGGTACTCATTGAGAGAGAGAAAAAGGCTTTCATGCAACAGGATTCTGGTAAGTGACTTTTATTTCAACGAGCCTACGTTTACACTCATCTCATTGCTACGTCTGAGGCTGCACTAAGGCGTGATCGAAGTTCATGAGGTAAAATATCTGAATAAATCTCCACCCCCCCCCCGTGATAACTTACCTCCAACCCAGAATCCCTTAAATAGCCAACAAATATTTCATAATTACATCCGCGCCTATTTTACTGACTGTGCTTTGACAGAACATGCTTTAGACTTACTTGCATTAATAATATCAAAATTTTCTCAACCTGCGGAAAAAGAAACACTTAGAGAATCTTGCGGAGTTAATTTCAGTCCTTCACCGAAACTGGGTGGTTACTGGACACCAGCTTGGGAACCCTAGACTCACTGGTTCCATTTTCTGTCCTTCTTCGTTTTCAGTCCTGAATAATCTAGAGGATTCCTCCCCCATCCCAGAATCCCATTTCAGCCTAGAGAATCGACCTGGACTTCAGCTGCTTTTTAATACCAGATCAACCTCTGCGGTTGTTGACCTGCCTCGCGACGTCCATGAACTTGACATGACTGAAATTCCAGTGGAAATTCCCTCAAACTTAGCCCCCAGTAAAGACCAAATGGAAGGTTGGTATGCTGACATCCTTGTAGTCAATGTGTTGAATGTTGAAGAAATGGGACCTGAACTACGCTGACAGGGGCTAAATCATTATGGCTTGCCAGTTGAATCAGAGCATCTCCAAAGAGGCAGAACTTCCTTAGTGTTCTTAGTCAGCAGTGAGTCACAACCAACTGTGGTCCAATGAAGGACAAACTATGAACCGGCAGTAGGATGTTAGGTGCCCAAGGCTTATTGATGTACAAGGGAAGCAAAGGCTATCCTGTCTTGTTTGATTTAACAGAAGTGCTACTGTGGCTCAAGTTGCAGAGACTATTAATGATACTTATATGTAGAATGTGTCATAACACACAGTGCATCACACTCTCCTGCGTATAGTGCGTTGTACCTGCAGACCAATTGGAATGCCTACCATAGACGTGAGCATTGGAACTCCATCTTGGATTGATTGAAGAAGTGTTGCCTGGTCCAGTCAGCCTCAGTTTCTTGCGCATCAGGTGCATCGGACAGATATGTGTGCACCACTTACAGTACCTGCCGGAAAGATGAAACCAGGAAATGGTGTGGGATGAAAACAAACTGGGGGGGTCATGCACTGGGAAATATTTTACTGGGAAACCCTAACTTCAGGGGACCTCCGGGAATTCAGGGGACCTATTAGGTATGAGGCTGGAGGTTGTAATAATTGGTGGTGTGTGTGTGTGTCAGTATTTATGAAATTACAGTTTTGTCAAATCAGTTTGTATTCAGTGTAATGACTGTAGAAATATTACCTGGTTTTTACCCCTGCCTCTTTGTGGTCTCCATCAGCTTTTGCCTGCATTATGGTTGCACTGTAGATCTGTGTCTCCTTGCAGAACCACACCGCGCCGGCGCAGATGAGTCGGACTTCGGAGGTGGGGGGACACAGAACAGGGAGGGGAGCAGTGGGGATAAAACTCTGTACCCTGAAGAACCGGCTCTCACCGTAGTCCCGGGCACTTACACGTCCCTGTCCGGGGTCAGCCGTCACAGAGACTTCATCCGAAGCCTTCCTGTCCACCTTGCAAAAAGGATTCTGGGTAATGGAGTCCCTTGCTCTAGCAGTGCTCACGCAAAGCCATTTTTGAAATCTCAAAATTAACCATGGATTGCACAATAGCAGCACTTAATGGTATTAGTTTATATTAAATTTTTTTTTTTGGTAAATGTGCATCTAGGAGCCATTTTTTAAATATTAATTTGCAAGTTCATGGCCTCCAGTGTACCTTGTAGACCCCGAAATTCCCTCATGTCATATTATATCTGTTGCCTTGGTGATGGAAAGTTTTGTGTTCCACTGCTGCTATTTCCTGTTTACACCACATTGCCCCATGTTGTTGATGTGGTTGTGAACGAGCTCCGTTGAGAGGTGGATGACATGATGGCTTCAAGGCTGATGGCTTTATTCCCAAACGACAGGCTAATTAAGCTGATACTCCCACTCAATACCTTGCAGAGCATGTGTTGTCCTACTCAGAGCTGAAGATACACACAAAACTCCTTAGCAACCCAAAGAGGCCCCTTCTTGTCAGGCTACAACATTAACCTTTAGAGACCCTCATTCTTTGTGCATGAAGAGGGTTTTGAAGGTAGTAATGAACTGAGCCAATGCAATAGGACAGTACAGCCTCATTCTTTTATATCGTAGCCTGGACTTGTGCGGTAGAAGCCAATGATTCCTTTTTTGAAATTTGACTTTGTTCATGTTAAATGGCCTGACAGGTGGATGTGTAGTCAGGCACAAAGTTACGTAGACACCGAAAACCACGACTAGGGCTCTTCATATAATGTTGTAGAAGCTTCATAAAATGTTATAGCTCCACACCCATTTAACCAAGCTAATGAAATCCTGCCTCGACAAACATGTACAATATTATATTTGGGTATTAATACATAGAATATCTGTGAGGATGAAATTTCAAGGCACACTTATGATAAGGAAACATTGTGATGAACGATTTCAAAAGTTCTGCTGTGTAATATGATTAAAATGTATTGCATACACA
The DNA here is from genome assembly GCA_029721435.1 of Gymnothorax reevesii. Classification (NCBI taxonomy): domain Eukaryota; kingdom Metazoa; phylum Chordata; class Actinopteri; order Anguilliformes; family Muraenidae; genus Gymnothorax; species Gymnothorax reevesii. Next base: position 25,059,136 of record CM056592.1, read on the forward strand.
GGTACAGATAGTATCTATGAACATCATTTGCATAAAATTTCTTTGTAATCGGGACTGAACTTGCTATACAGCAATTTCTCTCCCTGAGTAGATATTTCACAGATTTTCGCATAGGTCCACTATAGAAGCTTATTATTTCATTTTCTTGTCTGTGTTGTCATTGTTAGACTGATGTAATTTGTTCAACAGCCCAGATAGTCCTTTTACCCGTGCTTTGCCATTCCACAGCAGTCTGCAAATATTAAGCCACAGCTGTACCGGGAGTGACAGTGAAATCAAGGAAGACACCAGCTGCTGGTGTTAGGGTTTGGATCCCAAACTGAATTTTTCGAAGGCCTGTTTGTCTTTGACTTGTTTTAATCCATTTGCTAAGGTGTTGAAACTCTTTTTTTCTTATAAAGGCTTAACTTTACTTAAGTTGGCTACTGATTGAAAGGAAGTAGAAAACAAGAAATGCTCACACAACTATGTTTGGGTTTAACAATTTGTTTTAGGACTTTTGGACCGAACGACGCTCCTGAGCTGTTGCAATGTGTCCCAACACTGGCGTTTTCTGGCCGAGGAGGTCCAGGAAGACAATGAAGCCAAAAGAATCGTGGAGAACCAGGCCATGATAATGCAGGTACAGTTTACTGAAACAGGCACAGTAGCACAAACTGTTACGATACTGCAGCCTGTAAACAAAATAATTGCTGAATGTAATCATATAAAATTGGAGTATACATGGATGCCTGTACAGTTATAGAAATTATCTTTGATATTTCCTGAATGAAACACATTTTTCCTGTGTATTATTAACCCTCTTATTATGTTCGGGGTCAGTTTGACCCGGTTTAAGTGTTCACCATCTCTAAACGAATGGTTTACATAATTTTATTCAGCTAGATTTTTTTCCCAACTTTATGGGAAAAATATGAAAATGATTATATCTCCCATTGACATGTTGTAAGCATCGGTGTTGGTTGGATAATTTTGACCCCAGGATCTATTATTATATGAAACCATCATTTTGATCTTGTTTTCGTCGTGTCGCCTAATACTGAGGGGATTTTCAAAGTAATTTGTGATTTATTTCACATTTGGCCTCATTTTGCCATAATCATGTAAAATCAGTGCTTCATGTATAAAGGGAGGATAAGGGACTTGTGTTCAATTTACTTGGTTATTAAAATGGTCAGTAGAAAGGCATAAAGGAGCTGAGAGAAGAGTGGGTCACACTTTCAGTTACCAGCATCTTATTTAGTTTTATATTGTGGGGATCAAACTGACCTCAAACCAAAAATGGTTTATTCATTTGAACATAACAGGAAGAGTAATTAAAGGGAATCCGTTGTTTTTTTTTTTGTCAGTAGAATTCGGCGAGGTTATTGTCTGGAGTTGCCTTAATTTTGGTTAATGATAATGCAGCCAATGCTCTCAGGATGAAATACTAGAATTATGAATAATGTTATTTCAACTGGTTCTACATGAGGTAAGTAAAGTCCAATAAGTTTATAATTAAACAGGCCGACAATCTTATATTCCCGTTAGAAGTTATTTGAACCATTCGTCTGGAACCAGTTGACACAAAATTATGAAGGCAATCTGAAATTTCTTATTTCAGAGTGAACAAGCGCTGGCTGCGTTATAGCAGAAATGACGAATCTGGCAGTCTTCAAACTGCAGAACAAATTTGTTTTAATCTCACATACTGTAAAATGTAAAAACATGACTTGCATAAGGGCTGTTAGAGTTGGTGTAACACTAATAATAGGTTGGACAAGAAAAAAAAAAATCATCATTGATAAGGGTTTTTCCGTTAACTCTCCTTTGTGTGGGTGTCATTTTTGGATGGAGGCGTTACTAACTGCCCCGTCCCTCCGCAGGGTAGCTCAAAACCGCGTGCCAATACCATGTACAGCAAAATCCAGGAGGTCCTCGTCCCCACTGCTGAAAAACGGGAGGTTGCCAGTCCTGAAACCAGAAGGGTAGTATCTCATTGTCCAGCTAATGACTCATGAGTCATTTATACATCTGTTGTGTTGTGGATTCTCTTTCTATCGTCCCTTTCACTCTTACTTCTGTCTTTCTGCGCTTCTGTTTCTCTCTCTCTATCAGACTGTCTCCCTGCCTTTCGTCGCCATCCCTTTGTTCGGCCTTAATATTTTGACTTTTGTCCTTTTTGAAGTTCTGTTACTGAATGTTATTGAACCCGTGTCACAATATAGTGGGTTTTAAAACGCAAAATCTCTCTCAGGATAAGGGCTTTGAGTCCGCCTATTCTGGCTGCACGACAAAAAGTGTAGAAATGGAAGAGAAGAACATGTTCTGTGGAGCTTACAATGTCTTGATGTTGTCCAACAGGTGAGTTTTCTTTAAAAATAGTTATAATTTGGCACCCAGTATGCAGCACCTCTGTCTGCACCATGTTACATTCAATTAGAAATGTAATAGTTTGCAAACGTTAGAAAAAAAAAAATCAGTTTCAGTGTCATGGTATTGACTATATTTACCAGGTGAGGCAGTAGCCATGGTGCAGTGTGTAGCCCTGTTGATTCATAGCAAGGCAGTTGTGGAATTGAATTTGGTCTGGGCCTTTCTGTGTTGCATATGAATTTTTCTCCCCTCACTCACCTGCATTTACTGTTTGTACTCTGGTGTCCGCTCACAGCCTAATATGTGCACACTAATAGGAGACTCTGGGATTGGCTCCAGTCCCCATGTGACTCAAACCAGAAACAAGAGATTTAGATAATATATGACATTGGTTTTGAGATCTTTTGGGAAAACCCTGAACCATGGATCACGGAGAAACGTGTTTAGCAGTATTAGTGCTATTATCAAGGTTTCACATGGGTTTTGGAGGGAACCATAGAGCAAAAGAAAATGACTGACTTCTGCTGGATTCACCTTGTTTACATTAGAGAGGATTCTTCCAGAGTGGTGCATTACAATGGAGGGCAGCTGGCTGCTGTGGGGTCGAGGGACCGGCTGGTGCGTCTGCTGGATGTGTGGGCAATGAAGGAACGGTCACTGGTCATGCAGGGTCACGCGGGCAGCATCAAGGCTGTGTACCTCTGCGAGGACCGCGGCCTAGTCATCAGCACAGGATACGACCTCACCATCAGGTGTGAGAAGGCCCACTTCCTGTCTGAGCATTGGCACGTCCTGTCAAAGGAAGTATCCACAAATCTATTAACTTGAGATGTTAAAATCCATTTCTGAAGTATTGCAGTATCTACTGCTTTGCAGTGTATCAGCATTAGTGATTGGTTGTCATCATTGATTGAATCAGGAGACCACATGTGTGCGCTCAATCCCTCAAAAGACCGATCCAGAGTACAGCCCACCCGGGCTTATCCAGCCAATGAGATCCAGGTCTGCAGTCACATGACTGCACCCAGCTCGCGCTCGCTATAACCTTGAACAAACTCTTATTCAATCTGCCTGCTCGATCGGAAAGCGTATATTCGCGCTTTGTTTTCCCATTTTTGTCATTATAAAACCTCACACAATGGTAAAGCGGTGTTGTTACGCCGAGTGTAAAGACAGGGTCGTAAACACTGCTTTCAGGAGGCTGGGTATGCCAATTAATCTGCTGATAATTACTCATTATTCTGAAAGCTCAACTCGCTTTGTTAAGGAATAATAACGCCTCTTGATGGCTTTGCACTGGGCCATACAAGGGTCAAGAGGCTGCAGGTTTTCATTCAAACAGAGCAGAAACACACCTGATACGATTAATGCAGGCTTCACACAGATCTCCGTTTCAATCAAAGACTGTCTCGGGCAATAACACTTGTGTGCTCCGGAAAAGGTTTACGATCTTATCACACTCTATGTAAATTGAATGCTACGTACCCTGCTTTGCAAGAGCACTGGCCGTGAACAATGCTTCTCTGTTCCTTGTCGATCGTAATAATCGATGAGTGTGGCTTCTGGGACTTGAACATTGACCGACACCATTTGCATTTCGCTTCAACTTCACCGGCGTTTATAACAGAAAGTGACACTTTGTGAATATACCTAGATAACAAATCATTATAACCCTTGTCTTTTGCGTTTTTTTGCAACGATTTGCAACGTTTTTTTTAAGATCTCGAGATTGATGTTTTCAGGAAGCGCTTCCAATGAGGTTATAAGGGACGTTGGCGCCATCTTCAGCAAAGCTTGACCGAGGTCCGGCCGTTGCTATGCGTAATTGTGGGGTGGGCGGAGCTATGGATCAGTCTATTGCAGTGGCGAAGCCAGCGGGCGTGCTAAGACACATCCCTTTTTGACTGCAATTAGTAGTTCTCAATCATTTTCCTTTATTGACGTGTTTTCCGATTATCATAATTGGCAACCAAAGACCCGGTTTCTATCCATATAGAATCTAACAAGATTAAATCATGGGCTAAATTCAGTACAGTTGCGGAACAAGAACAGAGAATTGGGTTGCAAAAAACTTCCGTTTTAAACAATTATTAGTCCTGACCTGTTCTCAGTCATTTTCATAATTAACTGAAGGATCACTCTGAGAGCACTCCACAGTTAACATGTGCTGCTTGTTCTCCCCAGTTAGGTAAGGTGACAATCATTCATCTGGACGCATAGACCTATTTGCTGTATTTAATTCAAAGTCATTCAAAATTGCATACCTGTCGACTCTCATGCAAATAGCTTGAGCCGCAGGCTTTTTATAGCCTTTTGTAACTGCCGCATGCTACTTTTTTTCCCAACCCACACAATACTGAGAATGAAAGTCCGCGTGTCATTGGAACGCGGACCAGTTCAATCATCGCAAAGCACTGGCCTAGAAAGTAGTTAAATTATTTTTCTGTACTGAATTTAGTCCATGATTTCATCGCTGTCAGATCGCATTTGGAGAGAAACCGTGTCTTCAGTTGCCAATTAAGTTTGGAAAACGTGTCAATAAAGGAAAATGATTGAGAACTACTAATTGCAGTCAAAAAGGGACGTGTCTTAGCACCCCGACTGGCTATGCCGCTGGTCTATTGACTGCTGATTAAAAGACTAACACAGCAACAGGTGGAATTTGACACCCCTGTACTAATTGCTTGAATATACTTGAAACACAGAATTTGTTGCACATCCAACTGTCTGCACATATGGCTGCGGCCCCAGAATCAGTTAAGACGTCCTTTTTCTGTCAGTGAGTAGGGAGATAGATGTTTTTATTACAATAGTTAAAGCTTTTTCAAAGGCACTGGTGAGATTACTTATAATAAAAATTGAAATCCTATTACAGAGTTAAAGGTATTTTGTCTATTCTGACATTAAGTGCCAGATACTGTATTATCATATGAATACAGTTAAATTAGACGTATATATCTGCCTCAGGGAATGATTGCATTATGTAGACAGTCACCTTTAGGTGCAATACTATTTTTCGTTTTTTTCTTTTCAACAGGTGCTGGGATTTGAGGACTGGAAACTGCAAAATGCTTTTCAGAGGCCATTTTGGCACCATAAACTGCCTGGATCTGCACGAAAACACACTGGTGTCTGGAGCCAAAGACTGTCGAGTTAAAGGTGCCAGGCTCAATGTATTTACCATGTGGCTTTTTATAGTATGAAAGTAAAGTAATAATCCTTTCAGTATCATCATTTATTGGTCTCTGTTTTTAATTCAATATGTTTTATCATTTCCTGTCACAAAGAACAACACTGATGTTCAAAATTTTTTTGAACGCTTTACTTACGTTAACATTCCAGTTTAGAGGGAAAAAAAACAGTTTTTAGGTTGTGTTAAAGGGTCATGTTCAGTATTTCCATCTCCTGACAAGGAATGTAAAATTAAATAAGGTAAAATCAGGAGGAGGTTAAGCACAAGTACTACATAAACTTGGGAACTTCCAAAGTAGTGTTATGCCTAAACTTTGAAAAGTCTATGAATAGACCAAAGTCTGACACCCTCACTTCTAAATGCAATGTTTACGATCAGATCATCGGATTTTGCAAAGACTGGGGATCTTGTTGAAAGCACCTACTGGTTGTTGAAAATGCTCACATCATTGAACTTCACTATTTGCGTAAGCTAAGATGCAAGATCTCCGATAAAACCTAACAGGTTTGATGTTAAGACTAAAAAATGATGGAGTTGGGCTGAGTTTTATGACCACCTTACACCAGTCAAGATGACGGGAGAGAGGCCCAACTACAGCAAAGATGTAATGATTTTATTCTGATGCTGGGAATTTGTTTGCAACAGTTTAATCGCTTCAACTCATGCGGTGTTCGGGCAGCATGAATCTTTGGGACCATATGACTGTCCTTGGGTCCTAAATATACTCGGCGAACATTCTGACTAAAGGGGGCCACTTTGAGTAATCAAAGATTTTGATGGTTTATTGTGAATCAAAAAATAAAATAATAATAGTAATAATAATTTATTTTTCCATTTCTGACCACTTGAAAATTGTATACTAAAACTTTTGGCCTGTAGTGAATAACCGTGGAACCTTTCAAATGAAGTGACTGCCACCATAAAATGGGACTTTGTAAAGTGCTTTCCTACCCATGTTTTATGTCCTTAAATTTCAAGATACCGGATTCAGTCTCCCCCTGACCGAGTAATTTTCCCCTTTTTTTATTTACTCGCGGCCTGAATACTCGCTCACTCACTTGACTAGTGTCAGCAGAGCGATATCTCAACGTTATTTTGCAGTCGACGGCAACTAAGTTCGAATTTGGGACAATGATAACATTCGGATTTTTCACGATATTCAACAGCTGATCGCAGGGAACCTTTGATATTAGTATTCATTTCAATGTGTTGAATTTTTGCTTCTTTGATGGGTGACTCGTATAGGATGAGCTCTGTCTCTCTCTAGTGGTCATTTGTGCACGTGCAGGTCGCCCGAGTACAGATTACTGGCATTTGGTAGAAAGAAATGGGCTCAGCAAAATTATGATTGGCGTGATTTTAGGCGGCAATGCGACATCGTTAAATATTTAATCCCATTAATCACAATCTGTTCAGCTCATGCAGACGGTGCACAAAATATCAGAAGCAGTCCTGAAAATGGCTCTCACTTTAAAATCTCTCTCAGTCACTATTTCAAACTAAGATCATCCCTATTTACTAAAATTCTAAGCAGCTCGTGAGTGCTTAAAAAATTTCTAACCAGCAGCATTTTGCAAGGTAATTGTCCACAGTCAGAGGGGGCTTACATTTCCAAAGGAGTCAAATAGTTCACTCCTGAATTGGTGAGTTGGTTGCAAATACTGCACAATTATTATAGGTGGCAAGGAAAGTGTCAAGAAATTCAGCCACATATTCCGAACACCAGAAAACAGCAACAGTGATAAAGTTTTATGGCTGCAAGCTCTTCGGCAGGTCCAGGCTGACACTCGGACGAATAGTTGCCCATAACCATGGGTCTACAGCTCTAAAAATCTCAGCAAAATTGAATCAAGCCATATTTTGATTATAGACAGTGCACATTGAACTTCATAAAACTGGTATTTATTAAAGTTTTTCCAAAGATGTGACCAATGCTATATAAGTGATAGTGAGCGCGCAATAGAATGGAAGTCACTGGGTGTTATACATATTGAAGAGGGGATTCCAAGAATGTTTTTAATGTTTATTATTATCATTAATTACGGCAATTATTGCCATTCTTTCAATCTCACAATTTAGCTTAGTTACCTCTTTCCCATGATCTATTCTTAATAAATATTGCTGGGGTCCCCAAATCTGGTCTTCAAATCCAAATCCAGCCCTGGTTTTATTTCCTTCCAGGCAATTAAGCGAACAGATATTACTTCTTATTGGCCAGACTGTCATCACACCTGACTCTGAGGTAAAGGGAGGTGGTAAACCAGCAGTCCTTGGCCTTCGTGAATCATGATTTAAGGAGCAAAGCATTAAACATCTTCCATCATGTCACCAAGCGCATAACTAATTAATCATTAGAAGCCATTTCAGCCATGTGGGATGATACTGACGTGTTTGGACTTGTCTCTCTGTCCCTCAGTGTGGAGCCTGCGGACGGGACGCTGTCAGCAGAGGCTGCGGTTCCGGCATGATGGGCCGGTGCAGTGTGTGCGGGTCGGGCAGAGCTTGGTACTGAGCAGCTGTGACAGAGGCCAACTGAAACTCTGGAACACTGACACCGGGGGGCTTCTTAAGGTGGGGGTCCCAACCATAGAGTTGGTAAAAGTAACGATAGATCGTTAAGTTACTGTGATATCAGCCGTCCACACTCCCCAGGCTTGGGTAAGACAGGAAGTGCAGTTCTCAGGCCTTGCTGTGTTGTTCAATTTGGAGCCAGAGCCTGAGTAATATGGATGGTTCCTACGAGTGCTGGAACTACCTGAAATCCCTTGAATTTTAATTTAATATTGTTGAGTTTTGAACCAACACATTCTCATCCTGATACGTCATACAGTGACGCTACCTGACCAATCGTCAATATGTGACAAAAAACGAGACCCTTGGCGTCCTTATTTGATGTTTAGGGTTAGGGTTTGGGTCATGAGTAAGGGGGAAGGGTTCGTTTAAAACTGGCGTGAGGACGCTGGAAGTCTCTTTTTTCGTCGTATATTGACGCTTGGTCAGTTAGCGGCACTAAGTGACTAATCGGGATGAGACTGGGGTCTATGAACAGTGCCTGGACTTTAAAATGCATTATTTATACATTTTAGAGAAGTATGTACAAGCATGCGCGTATGCGATTCATGCTACCATCTCGAGAGAGCGCAAATGATCCAAGCGGTTATCTTCTGATCCTCTTATACATTCCTGTTAGCTGCCGCTTCTTTTCACTTATAGATTCAAGCCTCACAAGCTCAGAATGAAATCACAAGAATTTTTTATAGTAAATATTGAATTGAAAGAGGGTCAGAGTCTTTTTTTTCTGTTTGAGTATTTACAGATTAATGAGTTTGTTATTCTGTTGCTTTCTGTAATTTAAAGCAGCTTACAGTACCCCTGGAAAAATGTGGTGTTAAAGCTGTGCTGAGACTTTAATAATCAGCATTCTGAGTCCCTGTTGAGCGCATTAACTGCTAGGGTGGCGCTTACGTTTGTTTTGAAATCTTTATTTCACTGCAAGCTGGATGACATCTTTCAATGCATTTTAAAACCCAAAATGGTAAAAATGATGGTGTGAAATTGCCGATTGCTCTGACAATGTGCTTGCATACAGTATATACAGCGCCCTCAATAATTTTTGGCACCCCTGGTTAAGATGTGTTAAAAGCCTTAAAATAAGTTCAATTTTTATTGCAGAAGCATACTCTCACACGGAAAATTGTACAATAATGTAACCTTCAACTCAAGTGAATTTTAAGGGAAAAAAAATCCCTGACTAAGAAATAATTATTTTTCATTAAATCACCTGTTCCACAATTATTGGCACCCCTAACAAATGCCTAGGAATTAAATGTAATTGAAGTATTTCTGTCATTTCTACAGTAGTTTACAAAGTTGATCAGAGTGTCTAGGAACACTTAATTAGTAAATCATCACTTCCGGTTTCCTTGAGGTATAAATATGATGTGACACAGAGGCCATTTCTCTTATCCACTCTTCAACATGGGAAAGACAAAGGAACACGCCATTCAAGTAAGGCAGATGTGTTTCGACCTTCACAAGTCAGGCAATGGCTACAAGAAAATAGCCACTCGCCTGCACCTGCCCATATCTACTGTCAGAGGAATCATTAAGAAGTTTAAAACAACTGGAACAGTGGTAAACAAGCCTGGACGAGGACGTAAGGTTATTTTGCCACCACGCACAGGTGGAGGATGAGGTAAGAGAAATAAAAAGTTCTCCAAAGCTCACTGTTAAAGAATTGCAACAAATGGTAGCATCTTGGGGTTACAAAGTCTCCAAAACAACCATCAGGCACTATCTACATGCCAACAAGCTGTTAGGGAGGCATGCACGGAAAAAACATTTTCTCACTCACAGTCATAAACGCAAATGTCTACAGTTCACTAAGTGGTACTGGGACTTCAACTGGGACCGTCTGCTTTGGTCAGATGAGACCAAGATAGAGCTTTTAGGCAACAAACACTCTAAGTGAGTCTGGCGGAACACAAAAGATGAGTATGCAGAAAAGCACCTCATGCCCACTGTGAAGTATGGGGGAGGATCGGTGATGCTGTGGGCCTGTTTCTCTTCCAGAGGCCCTGGGAACCTTGTTAGGGTTCATGATTAAACGCTTTGAAATACCAGGACATTTTAAATCCAAATCTGGTGGCCCCTGCCGGAAAGCTGAAGATGGGTCGTCACTGGGTCTTTCAGCAAGATAATGAAACATGAGGCCAAATCTACACAGAAATGGTTCACCAGACACAAAGTCAAGCTCCTCCCATGGCCATCTCAGTCCCCAGACCTCAACCCCATTGAAAACCTGTGGAGTGAGCAGAAGAGGAGAGTGCAGAAGAGAGGACCCAGGACGCTGGATGATTTAGAGAGATTGTGCAAAGAGGAATGGTCGAAGATCCCTCTTTCTGTATTCTCCCATCTTATGAAACATCATAGGAGACGATTAGGTGCTGTTTTGTTTTTTGGGGGTTGTACAAAAACAAAGTATTTACATCAGGGGTGCCAATAATTGTGGCTCACGTGATTTGATGTAAAAGAATTATATCTTAATGTGGGATTTTCTCCCCACTGAATAAATGCACTTGAATTAAAGGTTGGATTTTCCTCTTTTTTTTTTGTGATCCTATATTATTTAGAAAAAAACTGAATTTATTCAAAGCTGAAGAACACATCGTAACCAGGGGTGCCAATAATTATGGAGGGAGCTGTAAGTGCCGTACTGACATAGTCCCCGGCCTGTTCCACCTGTCAGCAAATAGAAAGCCAGCAGGGGGCAGTGAGATGCCTGCACCTGGATGAATGGCATGTCCTGTCGGGGGGAGAGGACGGGTACGTCATGGCCTGGAGCACCAGCAGTGAGCACCCTACCAGCCTGATGAGTTACCGCCATCCCAGGTGAAGTGGTGGGGGAGGGGGGGGCAGACCTTGTAAAGCAGAGCCTATGTCTAGTACAGTTAATCTAAATTTCACAGAGGACAATGGTTTCCTACAAAAGTGACTAGAATGTTGTCAGCATTCTAATACTGATGTAACAATCACTACTGCTAATGTAGAGCAGTAGGGTTTTGGAGCAGTGTAATTTACATCTCTATTTTGTTGTATAACTCTTATAGTTGAAGAATAATTGAAGGATAATTCTTCAATATCATTATTGAAGGATAACTCTTCAATATCAAATAGACAAAAGACCAAAATTCATACAATAAAAGAGAATGCATCACTTCAGTCAGTTTTACTTCTTAAAACCTGTGCAAAATACCACAAGACCACTAATACAATTCACATTCACAACGTAGAAGTCCGCCCAGCAATTTTTATCAAGTAAAACATGTAAGGTGATTTACAATCAGACCCATGAAATGTCCACCTCTCTTTAGAGTTAAACCAAAGACTTAACACTGAGGCATGATATCATACTTGGCCATGGAGTGGAGGGGTGGGTTTCTGTGGGGTTGAATTTTAAGTTTTTCTCCTCTAGGGAGGTGCTGTCCCTGTCCTTCCTGTTCCTGCGTGTCATCACCGGCTGTGCAGATGGAAAGATCCGGATCTTTGACTTCCTGACGGGCAGCTGCCTGCGGGTGATCATTTCGAACAGCCAGCAGTGCCCAGTGCTGTCGATGCACATACACGACAACAAGTAACTCAGAGACACTCCGCCCCTTACGTCTCCTCTGCTGTCGCTCCTCCCACCAATGCCTACCGTTCCCTCCCCTCAGTCTGCCAGACTCCGCCCCCTCCACCCTGACCACACCCTTTCCTCTCTGTTTCTCCATCTCTTTCTTGCTCACCTGCATTTCCTGCCCACTGTAACTGCTCCTCGACCCTTCCCCTGTTCCAATCTTCACTTTTCCCTCTGCCCTTAATTGCTAGCGAGCTTGTGTTCCATACTGGGTACTTTACCTTATTCAGTTGACTGATCTCAGATCTCCCCCTATGCCATTTTAACCATAACAAAGGAGCGCAATCATATTTTAACCTGACCCTGGATCAGCTGTTCCGGACACTTCACAGCCTGCATTGCCAGCAATGAGCACCAGGAGTTCTCTCTACCCTGTGTATGTAACCCTTCACTTTTGAATGACTGATCTCAGATCTGCACCATCCTATTTTAACCCCTTTGCGCATAAGCCAAAGTTGGCTATTTATGGGTTACCCAATTCAATGCTTTATAATTCAAGATTTAAGTTTCATAAAGAGGAAAAATGTGGCTCAACTCAGAAAAGACACTTACAGCATTTAGAATTGCATTGTATTTCAGTTTATTTTCATGAAATTGGCAGAGAAAATGGGCTGCAAACATAAAAAAGAGAATTCACCATTGAAATTGCAAAAAAAATAAAAAAATCCTGAGAATTGAAAAACTGCTGGGGCTTAAATCTATACATTTCTGGGATCATAAACTCCTTGACCACAAGTAGAATTCATCTTCAGCATTACTTACATGCTATTAGCCAAATTATACAGCTATCCAAGTGGCTCCACTAAGTCTGAGATCCCTCAAAATGGTGCACTGTCAAATCATAAAATAATCATGTATTTAACACAAATAAAGTTTTGAGGCATGAAATTTAATATGAACTAATGATTTTCTGGTTGAGTTTAGCATGAATTTATCAATATCAGTGCAGTTGAACATCAGTGGTCACCAGTAACCTCTCAAAACACAAAACATGCATTTTCTCCATAATAAAGTTAAGAGTTTTGTCCATTTTTCTTCAAACTCCCCCAAGCCAAAACACATTCTCATTAAACTAGTCTCACTAGTCATTTGATTGCCCATCAGATGTGCCACCCCTATTTTGCCCAAATAAGATAGCTCATTATGATTGGTGAATAAATACAGGCGTACAGGTGATGCTGTGAGGAACATTCCGGTAATCCCCGTGGTCCCTTCCTTGGGCCCCCTGGCTTTTATTCCCTGCTGGAAGTTTTGGTGACCTATGCCTGTCCTCTGTCTCCCCAGCATTCTGGTGAACACTCGGGCCAGTGTGATCATCTTCCAGTTCGAAAAGGAGGACTGTGAGCGTTCGGGGCACGCAGAGGGAGAGAGTCAGGACCAGCCGGAGCGGGACCCCCCCAGGAGCCATCCCCGTTCCCCCTCTCCTGAGACCCTGAGCCTGGCCCAGATGAGCTCCTCCAGTGGGGTGCTCCTGAGCGAGGGGAAACAGGCCGAGAAGGACTCACTTTCCCATCATGCCCCTAGCCTGGCCACTCCCAGCTTACAACGAGAGAAGAGTAGGTTCTCCCTCATAGTGTATTCACTCTGAGCTTTGAGAACTGTTTTGAGATTAACTTCAGTGCGCTGAGGTTATCTATTCTGCGTTGAGATGATTCTCTTGTTAATGTTAATTTTCTGAAGGGGTAATGTCTTCAAGTCTGTAGAACACGCTTGCACATGCAACACCTGCTTGTATCCCGAGGAGGTGAAGTGTCATAACAAAAACATACACTGAGGGGGTCTGAAGTGCCATTACCTTAGTATTTTGAGATTACTCTTGACTGTGTCAAAATTTGACTGTTGAGATTAGCCTGTGTAGAAATTGGCTCCACTTTGTTGAGATTAACTGAGTTGTGATTGGTGAAATTAGCTTTGTATGCTTATATTTTTTTCACTGTTGAGATGAACTTCATTTTTTTAAAGATTATCTTCATATGGTTGCATTTAAACTCAGTGTGTGGTATTCAGACCTCATTGTATTGATTCATATTCACGTTTTAATTCGGCTGTTCACACCAAATGTGCTTTCATTGACACGATTTGCCATCTTTATTATTATTTTCAATACATTTCTGACATTTTTAGTGTGTCGGTCACCTTGCTGTTTTTCGATGCTCATCTGGTTGAATATATTCCTACATTGCGGCACATTGATAAATACGAGAGCTCACCAAGTAACAGTAGTTTTTTTTTTAATTTGCTGACTAATCATGTGAGAGTAGAGGTGGAGTTTGGTTTTGCTTTTCTGATGTCAACACTATGGTCTGGAGAATAATTGTTACTCTTGGCACAGTATTGGCTCTTTCTCATACAATTTCACAAGAGTTCATTTATTGTTTGACTTTATGTCTCTGTTTGATCCCTCACTCTGCTTGAGAGCAAAAGTGAGTGCACGCTGGTCATCAGTTGTTCTGAAAAACAAACGACACACCTGACTTTATGGTGGAATTAATTTGCTGCTGCTGCTAACACTGTCAAGATTGTACACACAGTTAGCTACAGGTGTGTTGCATAGCAATGGCAGAACAGATTCTTCCAGGAAATTTTTCGGTGTAGTCATAATCATGACAGCATTGCTTGGGATTTCCATGGCTATTAAGAGCGTTTGGTGTGAAACACTCTTGAATTTGTCGCTCTCTTTTCCAGGTGCAGGACAGAGGCCTCTCAGTCCTGCCGCAGCACACCACTGCCTGGCTCACAGCAGCCTGCAGCAGGACCTGAATGCAAAGCCCCCTCCAGCCCCCTGCTCCGCGATGGGCATCCGGGTGCAGGATCTAAATGCAAAGCCCCCTACAGCCCCCTGCTCCGCGATGGGCATCCGGGTGCAGGATCTAAATGCAAAGCCCCCTACAGCCCCCTGTTCCGAGATGGGCATCCGGGTGCAGGATCTAAATGCAAAGCCCCCTACAGCCCCCTGTTCCGAGATGGGCATCCGGGTGCAGGATCTAAATGCAAAGCCCCCTACAGCCCCCTGTTCCGAGATGGGCATCCGGGTGCAGGATCTAAATCCAAAACCCCCTACAGCCCCCTGTTCCGAGATGGGCATCCGCCGCGCACGCCAGAGGCCCAAAAGTGCTACTTGCAGTCTAGGTGAGATTCTTGCAGGTTGCCATTTCCTTCTGTTGGGGGTAGCTATAGAGCTTAGTGGTAGGTGCCTGTGTCACGTGTACAGTGCTCATGTAGGACAGTGTTTGGATGGCAACAGTGCGTAAAACACTAAATACTGCATCGTTCTCAAAAAATGGATGGGAATCCTTAGAAAAAATGAAACTTAACAGTCTTTAGCTTGTCGTTATTCTTTTCATAGTCCAGTGTGTTAGTATTAAGAGCCAAAAGGCAAAAAATGTGTCACTGTCTACATACTGTATGGTTTGCACTGCGTACTTACTGTACCCAACCATAAACAGGCAGCCACTAGCATTCTGTGAAATGGGTACAATATTGTATGTGAGCGTTAATTGTGACTTTACTGTGCCAACCCCCCCCCTTAGGGCGAGAGCCTGTCGTCCCTGTGAACTTGGGTTGTTCCCATGGTGATGAGGTCAAAAAGATGGGGCTCTGCCATTTGCCTGCTCACAAACACACCCCCTCAGAGGCCAAGCTGTCCCAGAGACCTCGGCGTTGCAAACGACCTGGCTGCAAGATTCACCCTGACGGGGGCGTGGGCGACGTTGTGGGGGCTTCGACTTTCCAAATTCAGAGCCAACTATTAGTCAAAGGGTTGTTGCCGGGGGCAACAAAGCTAACCTCACCCGCTCAACGCCCTGCCTCCACTCTTCCCTGCCGGCCTTTACCCTGTTGTCACGTACGGCCGTTTACAGCCTCTCCCAGCCTAGGCACCCGTTCCCAGAAGGCGGAAGGTTCTGGGAACCCCCTCCCCCACCCCCGCCCCCGCCCGGGGGTTGAGACCACCGGGAGTAAACAAGTGGAGGTCTCCCAGGGGGTGGGGTCGGGTAAAGCAGTGAATAAGATCGGGGCCATTACGACAACGGCGGTGCGGGACGTGGATCCGGAGCAAGGCTTGCCGATGGACAGCCCTGAAATTCGACCTGGACGCCGCATGGGACCCGGACGCCGCGTGGGATTCACTATGACCTCTGACCCTGTCAAGTCGCAGGTTCAAACCTTCGATCCGTTCCGGCGGAGCTCCTTGTTTTGCCTGCTGACTCCCGGGCAGCTGGAGGAGAGAGAGAGGGAGGCGGTCAGGAAGCACGAGAAGGTCTGCGCGAGAGAGCGGTGCAGGGAGGAGAAGAAGAGGAGAAGGGCGTGGCTGATGATGGCTAAAGGGATCTCCTCTGCCCCCTACTGGAGGGAGGGACAGATCCATGCACCAGAGCTAGGTGCTAATACCTACATTTGAAACGTATACACTTACAAGTACACACAGACGCACGCACACACACACACACACACACACACACACACACACCCACGTTTTCACCTCCACATGGAGGCTGATATCTTCCTGAGCAAAACCTAGCTATTGTAAATATAAGAGTAGTTCATCAGTTCTAGGCTTTCACAGCCTGCACTGAATATACTGTTATAGTACCGCAGTTCAAATAACTTCCACAAAAACGGTAAAAATCGTGTGTTTTCTGAAGCGCTACATAAATTTCTGTAAATGTAAGGATAAGATAGATTAGCGTAAAACCCCCACTTTCTTTCTTTTCAGGCGACCAAGTGTGATAAAAATAAACGAATTAAATTATTCCCACAGGAAAAAAAATAAAAATAAAAATTGTGTTAATGGTGATTGCCAGTAGGTGACAGTATAGCCCAACTTCAGAGTGGCTACCTTCTTTCTTGCTGAGAGCCCTCTTCTATAGTTCTTCTGCATGGCCAAACACAATAGGGGGAATAGTGGAGTGTAATGGAATGTCATCTTAACATGCTGTAATCTCAGTTTCTCTGATACCTCTGTCCCTTGTCTCTCGTAAGACCGCGGCACCTTCCCTATCTCAGCGTTTACTCTTGTTTACTTTCGTCTCCTTTTTGCAATAAAAGCCCAGATAGTCGCAGATAATTTCCCCTCGGGGCTGTTAGCCGCCTGCCTCCTCCAATGCTAGCCAAACATTGCTTCATTACCTCATTTCATTTGTATACCCAAGGAAGTAGACCTCTTCTCTAAACAAGCAGAGGATGTTCTCGGATCTGATATGCTTGCTTCATCATTTGATTATTCTTGTCGGCTAAAAAAAAAACTGACCTCACTCAGAAATTTGAATCCAATGAGAGACTAGGCTGCGTTAAATGAAACCAATTTTGGGTGTTTATTTGACTGATGATCACACCCAGAAAGACTTGCCACCCATCCTCTAAAGACAAAAAAAATTGTGTATAGCAAATAGTACTAGCAGTAAGAGCAGGGTCTTGAGGTAGAATGTAAAGCATAATAAATCATCTGACACAAAACCTCTCTAAGACTATAACAACCTGCACTTAGCGCTGTCTTTAAATAAACTACTACATTTTCTTAGCTACACAGTACCCAGACATGATCCCAATAGAACACATTGCAGTTAGCCTGTAGACAGTTTGTAGCAATTGCACAGTCACACCAAATTAGTCTAATTTTTAGTCCAAGTGTTAAGGAGTCTCTTGAACTAGATAGCTTAAAACATTCAGATCAAAGTTCATACATTTAGTTGCATTGGACAATGTACAGTGAATATGAGATGTAATCATGTATACGATGTCAAAGTCAATTTGACACTGGAAGGGTAATGCCAGAAAATTAGTCCTTTGCCTGCCCTGATCAAATAACCAAGAGTAACATAGCTTACATTTTGTTTTTGGTAATAGTTGGGTTTTGAGTTGAGAAATGCCCTTTACAATTCAATAATTCAAATATTTTACTCTAGAATTTCAATGAACTATTGTGCAATTTCTGGTTAACATCTTCATTTCTCCCTTTTGAACATATTTGTTTGATTAATTGAAAACTAAATAATAAAGTATAAGTGCAACCTACTTTTGAGCAGATTTTTTTTTTGCTTTTGGGATTTTTTGAGGGAGAGTACATTCAAACTTCACCACAATGAAAAACCGTAGCAGTTCTGTTTACACAATCGATGCAGGAAATCACAGTGTTTATCAGATGAAATGACCTTTTAAAAGCAATTTTAGTATAGTGCTACTAAAGCTATTACCACTACTATTTCTATTACTACTACTACAAATATTGCTACTACTACTGCCACTAATAATAATAATAATAATAATTAAGACGTTTGAATAACTTCCTTGGTCAAATCTTAAGCCCGAATCCAGTGTGGCTGCTCAAGCTGCTTTAAGCTTTGTTTATGATGCAATATCAGCTGGTTGGTCAGCTGTTCCTAAGCTGAGTCAGTCTGGGGTCAGATAGTCATTACATGCTTTCAAACCAAAGCAACATACAACGTATTAAAACACATAGAATGAGGTCATTGAAACAGCTACATAACAAATGGGTCAAGGCACAGTTCATATAGCATTAATCAGCTCAGCAGACGGGACGGCACAGCGGGCACACATCAGCCACACCAGTAATACAAAAGACTGGTGAGCAAATAAAGCAGGTATTGCATTTAACAGTAATCTGTACAAAGATTACAACGCCCTGCACTTACCATCATCTTAAAATAGACGACACATTGCCATAGCTACTAGTTAGCAGTGAATGATCTGCATTGCTGAATGATCAACACATTGCTGTAATGTGCTCATAGCCATTCATAATCGTAAAGCAAGCAAAATGACCCACTAAATACATTGTTGTTAGTGCTGTGGTCCATGGCCACATGATAAATTATTTTGGGGGAGGGGGCCTGGTTTTTGGACTTCGACAGTTTAATACCAAGACCAAGGTCAGGTGCTGTGTGGAGAGACGTCTTCAGACCATGAGAGAAGATCTTCCGAAAGTATTGCTCGAGCAGATATGGGCAAATGATTCTACCAATGAGGAGCTAAGGCGGAGAAGCTCCATGGTTGGAATGAACAGTTGTGATTGAAATGGTAGGGTAAGGAAGATGTTCTTGACTAACAGCAGCAAAATATTGTTCCATTCATTCCAGATCACCGTGGCTTGAATTTGAGGCAGTGTCAAATCCTTCAGATGTTCCAGAGAAGAAATTTGCAAGTCTTTGCTGTTGATACATTGTGCTCCTTGAGGCCTAATTAGTTGTCCACCCCCAAGTTCTTCACAGAGCGAGGGGCAGCCATTGTTGGCCATCAGCACTGCTAGTAAGCTCTTGTAAGAGAAGGTCAGTAGGTATAGAAGAGCAATTCTTTATTATTCAAGTTAGGTGATTCCTAGCTTCCACAGTGAGATGTCTGCCAGCCAGGCTGATACTTCTTTGTTGATTTGTGTGCAGTCCACCAGTATACTGCCATCAATTTTCATTAGTCACAATTTTTTAATTTATTTTTTTGGTGTTTTTTAATTATGAGTAACTGCAGGTCGTTCGAATGAGAAAGATGTATCAACATCACACATTTTGAATAATAAGTAAGCGGAAGAGCGACAAAATGCCTTATTTAAATGTTGTGAAACAGCATATAAAAATCGTATGACACCTCTAGCGGCATCATGGCTATGTGCGCCTCCCCTCTCTCAACTGAAGTTTGTCTTAATTGTTTCTGGAGGCGGTTTACATTGCGCGACGGCTGCCTCCTTGAAGAGTCCGGGAGATTAACGAGAAGGGCCGTAAGTGCGCTACTATGATTAGTTTTGTAATGGAGGGATGACCTTTTAGGAGCTTTTAAAGGCTGCCGTTCGCTTCACCTCGCCTCCCGGTCCTCTGTTTCATGGATGCTAATAAACACGGACGGTCAGCCTCTGTGAAGCAAAAAAACGCTCAATTCTTCCCTGAGGCGACGCATCCCTGATACGATCCAATTGCGCCCGCTCTCCGCGAGGGAGACGGCGTCTCTCTGTGCGCCGTGTTGCGCGACGGGACCTTTCAACACCTATGGGAAGGTTTTCATTGCAACGATAACATGGTCCATTATTCAAAGCATAGGTATTTCAAAGTCTACCGTCGTCAGACGGGAATAATAGGCCATGTTATGAGTGGGCATTGGCTTGCAATCCAGGGAAAAGAGAACATTCGCGCACCTGCTGGGACAATAAGCATTCCTGACTGATTATTCCAACAGATCGCAGTGTTTGGCTTGGCTGGGAAGCTTGTCAGTTGTGCTGGGAGTGAGCTGAGTCATTCTGATTTCGGAAAATGTTGCTGTGCGGGCAGCAATCAGTTGGGTAAATTGAGGACTCAGATTCTTGGATAGGAGGTGATGAAACAAGTGGGAGCAGTATGTTTCTCCTATGTTTACTATCAAATTGCCTGGGATTCCAGGTGGTAATGGCAGCGAGACCCATTGTCCTTGTGTTCGATCGAAATGAGTCACAATATTTTGAGTTGTTGTTGCACAGAGAGGAAGTTATGGTCAGGTGATGAGTGTATGTGAGTGAATTCATGCTGTGAATTGCATTCTTTATATGTGCTAGTGGCTTTGTGAGTGCATCTGCCTCCTTGTTGGTGTGTTTCAGCATGCGATTGTGGATTGTGCGCTCGCATGTATTTAAATGGGCATATTTGAAAATTGCACACTATATTTGCTTATATATTTGCTTGCATTTCTACATTGTCCTTATGTATGAATGAGAATGTGTGTGTGTTGTGCATGTTTCCGTGTGTGAGCATTGTACTCATGTGTACGGGACGTATATTATGTTCACTGCGCTATAATGTATCTGTGTGTGTGTTCACGTGCGTGCATGTGTGAGCACGCATATGTGTGCGTGCATGTGTGTGTGGACATGCTGAATAACAGCAAGCAGGTATACCCAGGAAGGTATGCCTGGCTGACCGCTTATCAGGGGAAACCATGGTGGCGTCAACCGGGTGAGACCTTTCTTTGGGGTTACGCCCAGTCCAGTGAGACCATCCATCCCCTCACCACCTGCTCTGCTGCTACCCCAAAACCCCACCTCCACACACCCCCCACTGCCCTGAGGGCATCATTAGACTGGATAGAGCAGGGGGTGGTCAGTTTGGGAGATCCAGGGAGACTGAATGGGTGGGAATCGAAGTCTCCTGAGCTGAACAGCTGTCCTACGGTGGGGGTTTGGTTTGGGGGGGGGGGGTCAGCGGGCCACAGGAAAGGACACCCCTCAAACCAGAGACTCTCCCTTTCAACGGCCGCCTGCTGCTAATTTGATTTAATCCCCAGAAAATTGGGCTTTACGTGGTGGAGTCCCCCGTCTCTTTCTCTCCTGGGGGCGACCGGCCGTGCCTGATGTGGGACACAATAGCACCCCCTCTCTGCTGTTTCGGCTCGCTCAGCCAAAGCAAAGCCCCCTATTGTCCCCCCTCTCAGGTACCCCCCCACCCCCCTCGGTACGGGGGTCACCAGCAGCAGGGCATGAAATCAGAAGGTGAAGGTAAAAAAAAAAAAGGAGTGTGGTCATGCAAGAATTCTCTCCAGAACCTTCTGTCAGGGGGTGGGTCAAGGGGAGGGGTCACTGTATAGGGTGGCCATACTCTGTAAAAATTCGGGGGCTCGGCTCAACTTGAGGCCGGCTCTTCTACAAAGAGTGAGGTGATCACCCCAAAAGAAGGGAAGATTTTGGGGTGAAATAAAAGAGTTTTGGGTCACACAATGGATTAGCCTGAGCGGGGCGGGGTGACCTTTAACCAGCCGAATGAAAACAGCTTGAGGGCAGGCAGTTATTGGGGGGGCTTCATCTGTCAAATCAAAACCCCTCCCCCTTTTTATAATTCTTTTAATTCAGTTTTCGGGCGAATCCTGGGTAATGGCAGATTTTGGCCCCTCTCTGAATGCGGTTAACCTAATCTGGGACGGGATCAGTGATTTAAGCCTCAGGCGCGCAGCCAATCAAAAGCGCTGCCCTGCGGCTGCATCAGTGCCCTTGATGCATCAAGTTGACAAGGAGGCTAAATGCGATTTAAATGCAATTAAGCATCGTCGGTAACGTTGTATGATAATGGCTGTAGATTTATGCACAATACAAAGGCTTATGCATATATAAACACACATACACAAGAATACACATTGTATTCGCATTGGTCTGATGTCACTTTTGGTCTGCAGAGTCTCTCCCTTAGAGTTCCCCGGGAACCATGAAATCAGGTTTATCTCATTTTAAAAAGGCTAAAAAAAGAAACTAAACACATTAACTGCGTTACTGGATGTTTTCAAAACATTTCACTCTCAGGGTCCTAGAAGAACCCATCTCCTTCAGGGGTTCTTTGTTAGACCAACCCCAGTCAATCTAGGACCTTTACAACTTTTCACCTCTGTAAGGGATGGAACTGCAGATAACACAGTTGGATTCCTCCACAGCATCAAGTCAAAAAACTATTGATTTGAGTGCTCTGTCATTGCCAGTGTGACACAAGCTAGTTGACACGACCCATTGCAGTGGCTGCAGAAACGGCCACTTTCCACCTGGAGAGCAAATGGAATATTTCTGCCATGACAAATCATTTGCCTTTCTGCTACTCTGGGCATCCAAGAGTAGGAACCTGCCAAAACCCAGAACCCAAATAAATATACTGAACACAACCAATTAGTGAGTGAAAACACAGGCCTTTTCCCTGCTACAAAGTACATGAGCCCCTGCTACATGAGCCCCAGTGAGCTGGAGATGTTTTCATCCAAAAACCCATCTTCTTCATTCGCCGATAGGCTTCCCCTCCCCTCTCTCCATGGATACTGTCAGACACTCAGCTTTAGACTGGATATTTACTGCTTAAGTCTTTGAAGAGCTGGCTGTCTCGCATCATTTTTCAATATTTCCGGTCAGTCTTGTTTATTACACCATTGCTGTCAGTTATCAGAGATGACTATAACTTTCAGCGTTAGAATGTCCAATTCAGAACATATTCACGCAGTTGTGGTCTTACCGCTATCAAGAATTTATGTCTAAGATAAGATTCTTCACAGTTTTCCCCCAAACTGAGTTTTCTGGGAAATTATAGATTCAAACAGTACATCACCACCGCTCCAAATTCTAGTGGAATTAGTGGAATTGCTTGACCAGTTTTTATGGGCATCACATGAAATTTCCTGTGTTCGTTTCTGGTGCATGGCAGATGGAACTGTGTGACCCAATCCTGTTGCGCCAACAATCGGGCAAGCTTTACATTTCCAAAGCAACTTATGTTCAATTTAGGGTAGCTGGGGCCAGTTGCCTCTGGGTCAAGGTCAGATTGAGGGCCTTGCATTGGGGCCCAGCTGCTGCACTGGACTTGTTGTGTCAATACTGGTGCCTAAATGTCCAGCCTTTGCTGTTATTCTGTGCACCAAAGCCACTGGTCTTCAGCGTCATCCTGGGATTTAAACCTCCAACTTTTGGGTTCCAAACTCAGTTCCTTCCCATTACACTACTCTGCCGCCCACTCATTCCTCGGAAAACAGCATGTTCACTGTCATTATTTTAAGCCCTTTAGAGGGCTTTTCAGAATCCGAAATGTCCCTCACTGAGTCAACCAGACAGAAAACTAACTGTTCTTTGAGTGAAAAACAAACTGCAAGCAAACCAAACTCTTCTGGGGAGCTGATGCTAGGCTAACATCTAGTACCTGGAATGACTCTTTGGGAGAAGGCAGTGAGGTAGAGCAGCGCCCCGCTGTGCATAAATACTCAATAAAATATGCAGCATAAATGGTATGATTATTCTTTATTTCAGAATTCAGAAATATAGCATGGAGAGGAGCTTTCGGGGGGTGTTGCGGCAATGTAGAGAGAAAGGGGATGGAGGTTTATTTAGGCACAAAAACGAGCTGAGAGTGTTTCATGTCTAACTGCAGGCAGATGAGGGCGATGATGTAATCATGACCGGGGCCAACGAGTACACAGTCACTCTCTGATTGGCAGAGCCTGAAGGGACCTGTTGCTATACCTCCCAGGGTCTTTGGAGTTTTGGGAGGGTGTGGGGGGTGGGTCATAGAGGAGCCCTTGCCTAGACAGCTCAGGTCCTCTATGACCTCACTTCCTGCTGATACGATCGCTGGCCCGGTGAGACGATAGCAGGCTATCTCCGGTAACTAGGAGAAAACCGATTAAAGTAAACAGCGGGCCTCGCTTACATCACTGATTGGTAAACAGCAGTGCCGAACAGATAAGGGCTGCCAAGTCGGCGTTGATTACGGTTTTCCTCTCTTTGCACACCAACGAATGCTGTTGTGTATCTCTGTTTAATATCAGGGAAGTGCTTGATTGGGCCAAGGAATGAAACGACTAAAGGTCCCGATTAAAGTAGCGTCTTGCTAGCAGCTGACTGTGTTTTTGTGTAGACCCTCTTCAGACTGCAGTTGAGATTTCCAAGAACCATTTCCCCTCTCAGTCCTGTTCCTTCTCGAGTTGGACTCCAGGGATGGAGACACTCCAGCGTCGCCGTGGTCATGTGACCGCTGTTGGATCAAAATAAGGGAGAACGGCTGCTCCTGTTAGGGTTCTCTCAATCTCACTCAATTTCCCTTCTTTTCTTGTATATCCATCCATTTTGTGTCTTCTTTTTATCTTCATCTTCTCTCACTTTGTATGACTGTTATCTTACCTGACGTTTCAAGCCGTAGTGATTTATACTTGATCAGATTAAGCAGGGGCCAATCACACCTGGTGTAATGTGGGGTTAATGGACAAATGGCTGCACTGAGGCTTGATCCAACAACCTGCTATGTTCCAGTCAAACGCTTTCCCTCTGTTCCTGTAACCAAAAGCGTTCCTTCCTTGCTTCTCTCTTTCACACCCCTCTCTAGAGTCACTCCACCTCTCCTCCACTGTGGCTTTAGAGAGTTTTTCTCGATTAAAACAAACTCTGGATTCAAAGGTCCCCTGTGCCGGTGGACTGTGCCCGGCCACTGACTGCGCTCGCACATCAGATCAAAGGGCCTTCTGAGGCAACAACCATACGTGTAAGTTCATACTTATGTAAGCAAACTTTTATGTATGCGGGCGTGTCTGCGTTTTCTTGCATCAGTTTTTGTGTATGTGTTTGTGTGTGCAACATTCAGTATATGGTTTTGTGGAGATGTTCATCTGTATTTGTTTCCAAAAGTGTTCATAAATGCTTTTATGCATGTACTGTATGCACGTGTGTATGTGTGTATGTATTTATATATATATATATATATATGCACGTGTGCGTCTCTGTCTCCGTATTTGCATCCGTATGTGTAACTTAGTGTGACTGCGTGAGAATATCCAGCAAGTCTATTTCTGTGGCCTATTTTACGTGAACATTGAATTTCTCCCCTAGGGGGAGCACTTGCGCCACTGCAGAGTTAAAATTAATTCCTCAGTGCTTTGGTTGTAATTTTGTGGATTAATGCTCATGCCAGTTTTAAGTGATTTACCTGCTCCATACGACGCTGTGTCACTGTTTGCACATAAATTCTGTAGTTTAATACCAGCCTGCAGTATGCTAAGTGACCTCAGTCAGCAATACAGGAAGTAATGTTCAAGTTTTTTGCCGAATAAGAACAGATGATCTTCACCTTTTTGCCAATCTTCTTTTGCGCATCTGGGGAAATCCATTACCTTGCTCCTGTTTTTCCAATTTCCTGATTTGCTGGTGCCCTTTGGCGGTTTAATAAAAAGGATAAAAGCACAGTTTATATGATAAATACTCCATATGCTTCCACTGCCTTGAATATTAGACTTTATGATGCTTTCATGAAAATATAAATGCATTTGTAGCACATGGAGCAAAAGTGTGTGCGTTAGGGTGCCTGTACTTGTAGGGTCGAACTACTGAGGAAATATTTGTAAGGACATTTTGGGTTGTGAGGACATTTTGGGTGGTCCTCACAGAGGATTACGGCTAATAAGTTAAAGTTGGGGTTACGGTTACAGTAAGGGTTAGGTTAAGGTTAG
Source organism: Gymnothorax reevesii (assembly GCA_029721435.1). NCBI lineage: Eukaryota > Metazoa > Chordata > Actinopteri > Anguilliformes > Muraenidae > Gymnothorax > Gymnothorax reevesii. The sequence goes on from CM056592.1 coordinate 25,084,785, forward strand.
AATAGGAGTTAGGAATAATTTTGTTATGGTTTCGGTTCTGGAAAGCCTTCCCAGAATGAATGTACTGGGTAAAATCAACGTCTTCACAAGTATAGCTATACCAAGGTGTGTGTGTGTGTGTGTGTGTGTGTGTGTGTGTGTGAGTGCGTGCGTGCGTGTGCGCGTATGTGTGTGTGTGTGTCTGTATGTTTGCATGAGTGAGCATATGTTTGAATATATGTGTGGCAGGGTGGTGGTTCAGAGGTATTTAATTAAAAAATGATATTTAATACCTCTGAGAGGGGAAGAATCAAAATGTCCGCACATGAAGAAGGGTAAAGAAGGATGAAGAAAGTATTTAATCTGTCTTCACGAAAAAGAGGAAGTGGAATTTATGTGGCGAAACTTGACTGATTGACATTGCAGACGTTTTAAAGCCAAGTTTGCTGAACTTTGCAGTCCACCATCTTCCCTGTTGTCTTGGTCTGGAAGAGAGTGGTTTGTTGATCGGAGCTAATGAGAAATCCTTTGAGAACAAGTGTGAGTTGAAGGCAATCATAATCTGTTTTTTTTCCTGGGTCTCAAACAAGGAATATGCCATTATTTTGCAAAGGGAATTCATCGAATTTAATGCTCAGTAATTTGGCTGTGGAGCTGTGGAGGCAAGCCAGGCAAGATCCAGTTGACCTTCAGATCAAAAAGAGAAAGTGGGGTTGGCTTGGTCATACCTTGAGAAAGCCAGTAACTAACATCACACGCCAAGCCCTGAAGTGAAACCCACAAGGGAAGAGAAAGCAAGGCAGGCCTAGAACAGCATGGAGGAGATGAACTGTCCAAGAAGCACAGCAGGCTGGTTATTCGTGGGGACAATTGGAAACGGTGGCCCAGGACAGGATGAAGTGGCGTTCCCTCGTCAGCGACCTATGCCCCACCTGGGGCGAAGGGTGAAGAAGAAGATGAATTTGGCTGTGATGTTGGCTCGTCTGCAGAGGTCATTCGCAAACACTCTACAACATAAAAGAGTAACTCATACCTAACCCGACTCGTATCCTTGTCCCAAAAGACATTTCAATGAAATCATTTTTAAAGCTTTTACAAGTCCAGCATTCATTCCTCGAATTAAAATAGCGCAAGCTTACATGCGAGTCTGCAAGACGGAGAATTGAGAATTCAAAATTATGTAACACTTTTGGAACAAGCACCTAGTCAGCCTCACAGTGTAAGCATCTAGGTTAAACACCCATGGCCCGCAAACAGACCCACTGCCCAAAGCCCTGAGGCAGGTTCATAGCATTCTCACTGACAATAATATTGACATTTAAGGGTAAAATTCAAGACATATTGGTACACAAGTCTGGTTTCCCATGGTAAACATTCCCTTTACGCCTTTCTCTTTGGTTCAAAATTCAGCCAGGTCAGTGGTTTTCAACTTAAAATCAGCAAAAAACAGAATCATAGTCAGTTTAGCTGTCTTCAATATTTAAATCCACTGATACAATCTACAGCCTTTATCTATGGTTTGGAATTTCATCCTGCATTGTTCTCAGTCCTGGCACACATGGGCTTTGCTAGTACAAGCAGTTGCGACACCTTCCGATTAATCTTGGAAGCTGCTGGCAGGGGCATTGATAGGCCAATAGGGGGCACTGCTCACCCTGGGTCAGACCCAAATCCGAAAGCCCTGAACAGCGCAGTCATTTGGATGACATGTCAAACTGAGGCCCTGTCACACTGCGGCCTTCAAAGATCCCATGGTGCTTTTCCAATGAATAGGAGTGTTAACCCCAACATACTGGCCAAATTTTCCCTCTACATAAACCGTTCCACCACATCTGGACACCAAATCACCGCCTACATCCTGATTGGCTGCCCGGCAGACCTCTTTCTGGCCTTTTTGATTCCCTTAGGTCTTCACTGTGAAAAAGGCTCGTGCTCCTCAGCTAGCTTGTCACGTTAAATAAATTTAAAAAATGTTTGCTGAGTGACTGCGGACGTCAGTAATCCATGACCTCCCCAGGACCTGTTTTGGGACCTCTAATTAGAGTGATGTGGCAAATCTTCCATTGAGGTCGCTAAAACAAGCACTCTCTGAAGGTACTGGTGATTCTGCGCTTGTATGTCTCAGAAAAGAGGTATCAAATTGATGGAGTAAAATTGTTTTTTGGTTCAGTGGTGGCTGGAGTTAATGACTCACATGTGAGAATGATAGATTTCTGAGTTCAACTGAACTGCAGGATTCAATTATAGCTGTTTCCATTCATCCTAATGCAGGCCAGTCATTTCATGGTCTAGTCTAACTTTACTTTAGTCAATTTACACGAATTTCTCCTTGAGGCACATAAGACAAATTCAGAAAAGGACATTCCGAAATCGCAAACAGAAATGCAGCCACTGTTTTTGAAGAGGCATATTAGTTACACCAATACCACATGGCCCAGCTGCAACAGAATGAAGATTCATTGCACATAAATATGCGTCAAATATTTGTGGATTTATTTCTGTTAAACAGTGGGATTGAGACTCACAACTAAGCCTGTCTTTACCCAGTCAGCCAATAGAATTTAAGATCCAAATAGAAGGACGCAGGAATGAATAAGTGACTATGGAATCCTCTCTAGGCAGCCCTGTTTGAATTGGTATCAAATACTACCGATATCTGGGAATTGAACCCACAATCCTTTGTAAGATTCACAACCCGAGTGAGGGAAAATGGTATCAAATGCCTCTCCTTAATTGCCTGGGATGTAAGTTCACAAACTGAATGTTTGAGAATCAGCTACCCGACACCATCAGTTCACACTCACACCCTCTTAATCAGCCCTTACTGTTGCTTACACTGCAGCTCCCTGTTGGCCAATGAGAAGCCTGAATAGCTTGCCAGCGTGCCAAATGTAGGGTATTGTTATGATTAATGAACTCGAACACAGTGTGGGAGAGGAGAGGAGCTTAGCATACCGCTTTATCAGTGTTCTGCTCGATGTCTGACTCAGCCTGTATTCCCACTTTAATAAGCAATTAAGAGCCGGAGAGTGCAAGCAAGAGCCAACTGCAGATGTTTGGTATCCTGATAGGACAGGTCAAGTCTCTGGCCAGTTTGGGAAGAGCATGGCCCGATAACAGAAACAAGGCGGAAGGTTTGGTGGTGAGTCTGCAGTTTGGGACAATCGCATTCGCTCTGTCTCATGCACGCGCACACTCAGGCAACCACACCCACACACACAAAGATTTTAAGGAAGCACACATCGCAGAAGTGCACACTTCGCTATGCAAATGCGTACCACGCATACGTGCGTGCGTGCGTGTAAACCATCCGTAGTTGGCGCATTTTTGTGTGCGAGCACGCACGTTAGCATTAGCGCAGAGCAGACAGCCTTATCACTGGTTTGTTGTAGCATCCATTCTCATGTCAGTCCCAGTAAAACAAATCAGCGTCACCACCTCTGGGTTTATCTTTGGCGTAAACAGGATTACGCTGTATTTGTCTTTGGTGAGGGAATACTTACAGGACCTGGTCCCTTGTTTACAGAAATGTACAAGCATAATTGGTACTTGATGCTTCTAAGTAGCCTGAGTTCCTTCTTATCTCAATACTAACACAGCTTGGCCTGGTGGTCAGTTCACATTGACTAAGGTGGAAGCTCCAGAGGTCACAGAGTATAAGTCCTGACGTGTGTCCCTTCAAACCATGAGCTCATCCGGCTATTTTCAATGATTAGTTCCATCTTGTGGCGAAAGAACTGTGTTGATGGACGTACTCAGATGGTTGGAGAACACTGCGCAGCACTGACTGTCTTTCGCTTTCCGAATCTGGATTTTCCACATCAGGCCGTCACAGAGCAGGAGATACACATAAACTCAGAGTTAATTTAAAGAAAACAAGTCCTCCCCTCGAGGAAAATGAATGGGGGAAATCAGCAGCAGAATCGCAAACATGAAATGGTACGTTGCACTTGGCCGCGTCTCAAAGACCTCGGTTCTGCAGGCATGTGCTGCGGATGCAGGGTTTGGGTTAAGGGGTGGGGGTGGGGGTGGGGGGAATCGGACGCTGAACACACATCGGGACGTTGTTTTAACCCCCTCACCCCATGCCCTGTGGGAATGCCCCATAGACAGTGGGGTGCGGGGGATTTGGGGGGGCTGCTCAGGTGCGGGGTCTCGTCCGGCCGGCGCCTGAGGCGACAAAGGGGTGACATTTGCCGCCCTACGCGAGTTCCAGCAGCAACCCTCGTCCGATTTTGACGAGCGCAAGCTGTAAAAACACACCGTTCCCTCCCTGCAGCTCAGATCAGGGGGACAGCGGCTCCCCCAGAAATTCCCCAAACCCCCGTTTGTGACTGTTTGTTCAGCTCTTCAGACAGAACTAATTCCTCAGCTCAACACGTCACAGTGGACGGCCTCTCGCTGTCATTTGTCGGTTACGGGTCGAGTGCGTTGTTTCAGGAGACCTGTGTGCATTCATACAGGGAGTGTAGGGTTTGTGTAATGGGAAATTTATTAGGGGTGTGACTATGTGTATTTATACCAAACTGCCTGGCATGGCACTTTTGGCTGAAACTGAATTAACGGTCTTTCTTTGATGCATATGCAATACGCAAAACTTTTTTTTCTGCCAAGCTCGCCCTGATTAATGGAAAACATTGAAATGTCTGAATTAAAAAAAAAAAAAAACTTTTACCTTTACCCTGATTGCTCAACAGTAAAACAATTTATAAAAAGCAAATGACAGCTACAAGTTCTCCAGAGATGGGAAAAATAATTAGTTCCTCAACTATTTCCCCAGAGTAAATGCAAGTAGAACATCACATCAGCTTGAGTCGGCCACATCAAAGTTAAAGTAGATGCTATAAAACAAACCATGGATTGGAAATGAATTCAACCAACAGACAAAAATGTGTAATAAACCACAGAAGTGGAAGCCAGTGCCATTCATTCTTAAGTTGAAACATCTGACACAAACCTGAGTGAGAAAGAAAGGCAGCGAGAGAAACAGAGCGAGAGAGAGGAAGAATGAGAGTGAGAAATGGAGAGAATGATGCTTTCAGGATCAAGATGTGCGATAAGAGCTGGGTTTGCTGTTTGTCTCCTCAGGGCTTTGATTTTGCAACATGAAAAAAAAAGTTAATTCTAAAATCCACCAAAAAATGTATGTCAACCGGCTACAAGCATCATTTTCTTTGTGGCTTCTACCCTGTCTAAACTTCAGGCCTGTAATGATCCAAATTAATCAGAAGTCACCTGACTCAGTTTTGTTGATCCAGTTGACATAACCTTTCTGTGTAGATTTCATTCTGCATTTTGAGTGCAGGATGGATGTCTGTTAGATACTCAGGCCTCCTGTGAAGATGTATTGGGCCTCCCAGTTACCTGGGATTTTACAGTGCAGTACCTGGGCTTCTCTAACTCCCACCCTGAGCGTTGCAGGCTGCTGTCCGGCCCTTCGTCCTCTCAGCTGAATCGGCAATCCAACCCTTTGACTTCTGTTGACCCCGTACTGACACGGATAACGAATGATAAACGACCCTTCAGGGAGCAGAACCCCAACTTTAGCATGCCAGGAATCTCCGACCTCAGAAATATGCGACCTCATTTTTAAACTCAGCCTCCCCGCCATTTCAAAAATGATGATAGTGAGAGTGAGAGAGAGCAAGAGAGAGAGAAAGAGAAAGAAAGCGATAATAGAGAAAAGGGGGAAATTTATCACGACAATCCTAAAAGAACTAAAGAGGAATTAGGGATGGGAGAGGAAACCCAATGCGGAGCCTTAATGGTAAAAACATCTCCTCTCCACAGCCAAAGCATGACGGAGGAGGCAGTCAAGCACTGCATTAGCTCAGATAGCTCCGAATTCCTGAGTAATCCTAAAGTTTTGGGGAAACAAAAAGTACGGATGAGTTCAGGGGATGCCAGTCGGCAGTCGCCCACCTCAAGTATCACTTGAACCTGATCAAAGATGCGCCGGGATATGAAAACCATATGTCCAATATACTATGACAGGAAAGAGAGGAATCTGACCCTTCCTGCGTGAGCCGGAATGGCAGAATGTATCACTTTTGACAGCCTAAATCCCTCACATTTCGGGCAAAAATGCACCAGGTTTGTTTCAGGGGTATTTCATTTTGTGAAGTTACGAGGTGATCCAGTTCTGCGTCTCAGAACATTTGGCAGGTTGTTCGAAAATCCAGGCAAGACAGCCATCCCCAGAAACGAATGTAATCTTCACAACAGGTGCCATGGACTGGGCTCCCATCTGAATTCTGAATGCACACATGGTTTTTACATCATCTAACATCAACACAGCTCACATCAGAAATCTAAGCTTGTATTCACAAAACTTTGCCAGACTTGGAGTAGTGCACTCAGTTCAGGTCTGCATGCCCATTTTACGACCTTACGTATTATAGTTTGTTTATGTGCATACTTGAGGAGCCGATATTCCATTAGTAATCCAACCGAATCATTTGTTTCTTGAACAGTACTATCTAACATCCTTTAAGTCCCTTATTTCAAATTAAAAGTCCCTGTTACCTGAGGTTGCTTATTGTTGAGCGGTACTGTAAGGACTCTTGAAGTGATACATCCACAATCTCATTTGTTGTTTCATACAAGCTCACTTATGTGATCTCCTTTTCCTGACAAAGACTAGAATTTGGCAGAAATTTAAGCAAAATTACGGTTGGCTGGTGATTTGGTCAGCGCTTAGGAATTTAATGAGACGCCTTAGGTCACCACTTCAAGATAAAAAGCAGAGGAATATATATATTTTTTTTCAAACCTGGTGATTCATAACAACCTCTCCCACTTTCTGAGACTGGCAATGCTTCATCTTCCATCATAGTCAGTGCACATTACCCGACACCGGAAGTTTATAATATTGGTAAAATGTACCTCGCAATTCTTAAATTAAGGGTTCTTTGTTAGGCAAATTGGTCAAGCCTGCAAGCTTTCACACTTCACATCAATGACGGGGCTCCATAAATAACTATACTAGGGTTCCTCAATGGAGATAAGCTGAAGAATATTTCTTTTTATCCCAAAAAGAGCAAAGATACAAACTAATGGCTTTGTTCCTTCAGAGAGGGCAGACCAATTAGCATCAGGTATATTAGCGTGCTAGTCCATCCTCCATCTTGTCTCTGTGATTCATTGCATTATTACCTGTTACTGTCCTCCTGGGGCTGGGATCAGGTTCTTAACTCCCTATTTTTCTCCCTTTTCATCGCCTAAGCAGAAGCAGATGACAGGGGCTTCCTTCAGAAAATAAAGAGGCCTCGGAGCCTAGTTTCTCCATTTAGCCTCAGTCTCTCACTCCTAGAAGAGGACACACCTTGTTTGAATCGAGGTGCAGGTGCTTTGCGGTGAGTAGCCAAATTACAGGGCATCCGTCAGTACGCTCCTTTAGCGTGGTTCACCCTTTCAGGTGTCAGAACAGGAGCGCAGGGTGCAATTACCAAGATCTTAAAAAACTGAGCATTTCAACGCTGATGCAGCGACCACAACTGGTACTCAAAAGCAAAGGCAGTTCCGCAACACCGACGCAGAGTTTTGAGTGAACATTCCACATAAAACCGAAGTTTAAACACACCCTTAACTCTCTGTAATCCATTGAAGGGCACCCTCAAGGACTGTAAGCAGCAGCCCTCCATTTACATGTCAACTTTTATCCTGTTTTTAATCCTTTCCAATGTGGAATGCCCAATGTATGCATTTGTATGTCTATTGCCATGGTTGCAAACATCCTCAAACTCCCTCTGTTTTCCTGCTCCTCCTCCCTCGCTCGCTCCCTCGCTCTTGCTCTCTGTCTTTACATTCGTAATTGTCCGCACTGGGGAAGGCCTATTAAAAAATGCTGGCATTGATGCAGTTTCTTGCAGCTCACAATAACTTGCAGCAGTGATGGAGGCGTGTGACAGCGAATACAGCTGGATCATGCAACTGACCAGCGGAAGTTAGTTCTGCCAAGCAAGACAGGAAATAGGGAAATCATGTGTGTAACCATGGTCTCTACCCATATTTCAGGCCAAGAGTGAATTATTGTAACCAGAAGAACTTTCCAAGTCACGTGAGCTGGTGAAATACCTCGCTGATGTAATATTTTACAGAGTATCGACAAATTTAAAATGGAGTTAATGGTGTTTGATCCCAAATGGATTGTTGTTCTGAGTAGAGTGCAGTCCTGTCTCTCATCCAGTGCCTTCTGGGATAGGTTTTTTCTTCCACCACAACCCAGACCAGAAATACACAGGTTAGATTATGGGTGAATGAACTGGCCCCTCAGTCTTTACCCATGGTCATCTGGACAACAGTTGTAAGTGAGTTAGTTGGGGGTTTTTTTAAGGGGCTTGCGAGGACTGGCATGCTTCTTGGAGCCCTCAGGTAAAATCTATTCACATATTCCAAATTCACATAGTCTTTAGATGAGGGAAGTGTTCACAAATTGATGGGAGTATAACGAACTCCCTTCCGGACTGTTCCTGAGCCGGGTCTCTTACTGGGACGGAGATGAAAAGATGTTGGCTCGTCGAGGGCGATCTTTGTGATCTTCTTCGGAAACGGCCCGGGGTAACAGGGTCAGGCGCAGGTGTTTCTCATTAGCCTAGCCTGCTTCAGCCTGGCGAATGGCCCTTGGAGGAAGAGGCGGGGCATTATATCACCAAGCGAAATTGCCTCTGCGCTCACGATAAGAAAATGTAATTATCGGCATTATATACTTGGCTCATTTAAAAAAAAGGTCCCCATGATTGCAGTCAGGGTGAAAAAAAAGATTCTGTAGCTCTAATGCATTTGGAGTTAATTAAACTACAAGCTACGCCACATAGGAAAATGTGATGCATACATTATTTGGGATAAATTGGCTTCCTTATCTTCAGATTATCGGAAGTAATCCTGCTTGGGAGGGTTAAGGGCTGTATGTGTGTGATGGCCTTATTATTTTATGGCATCTATGCTGTGGTTTATATGTTATTTCAGTCAGAGAAATGCTAGATGACAATAGTATCCTACTAAAAAAAAAAAAAAACTAAAACATTTTTTTTGGTAATTTATACAGAAGGAGAAAGCATATATTATCATCATCTGCAATTGCACAAATTTTGTGATGGTCCTATTATTTGATGGCATCTGCACTGCGGTTCATACGTTATTTCAATATGAAAAATTCAAGAAGTCTTAACAATAGCTCTACCAAGCCACAAAAATATTTTGATATTCGCAATTTCAGCACAAAAACAAAAAGCATATATTATGATGATCAGTCTTCCTGCTTATTTTGCAAGGCAGCATAATCTAATGTTATGCATTTTAAAACTCACTAGGATGAATACGAGGCAAATACTGAGTCCAAAAAAATGTGAAAACTGTTCTGTAATCTATCGTTACATGAGCGAGAAAGCTAGTGACCACAAAAATGGTGACTCTCGTTGTTCTTGGCCCATTTTCTTATATCCGGCCCATTTAGGAAATGAACACTGCAAAACACTTTAAATAAACAAGGGCTATATCCTGCCAAAACAGCACATTATACGTTATGATGGCTTTTAAGAAGAAAAAAAAACAACGTAATTTCATAGAGTTTGTGGGCTTGTCATTTTTTTCCAAAGAAATACTAAGTTATGTTTGAACAAATTCATAATTAATTAAATTTTTGCATTATTTGGCTCTAAGGCTGCGGAAAAAGTCCCTTTTTCCGGAGTCAATCCAGAACCCTCTCTCTCATTGTCTGACAGACCATCAGTGAAAAACAGCACTGAGGAGATGGCAAAATTGAACATCAAAATCGATATTCTCATTGCTCGAACACGTGCATCTACAGCCTCTCAAGGCCGGATTCTGAGCCAGAAAAATTTGAAAATGAAACACCTTTTTTGTCCTTTCTTCCTTTTTGTAATCTTTTTATTCACTTTTTCAACAATGCACTCACTCAACATAGCACAATTCACTACTATCACAAAGCTCAAGGAGAACACTGAGCCCATTATGTTACAAACATACTAAAAACAAACCAAAAAAAACACGAGAGAGAGAGAAAGAGAGAGAGAGAGAGAGAGAGAGGGAAAATGAAACAAAACTGTTAAACACTTTAGGAAGTGGGGTCGGGAATGCAGAATCAGGGAGTTAAAACTTTTGTTTGCATAGAATTTAGTTCATACTAGAAGAAAAGAAAAGCCTTCCAGACTTTGTAAATTCTCTTTGCAAAGCCCCCCGTAGAGTATTTAAGTTTTTCAAGCGTTAGATTTGCCATAACATTTTCCACCCATCTACAGTGTGAACGTGGTTTCTTAGATTTCCAGCGAATCAGCACTAACCAATGTGCTAATAATGACAAAAATGCTAAGGCATCATCAAACACATTTTTTTGTCATAACCTGGAAAAGTTTTTGCAGGGTGTGGAGTTATTGTTGGCAACGTTTATTTGCATCATGCAATATTGCAATTTCTCTCGTAATCCTGGAAAACAGTGCATTTGCCGGCAGCTTAACTGATTTTAACAAACATCTGCCTCAGCTTTTCACTCTGCGCCTGTGATGTGACTCAGATTCTCTGAATTGTGACTTCACTTTGTTCGTTTCCTCACACAAACTCTCACTCAGAAAGTCCAGGTTATAGCTGTTGCCGTTGCAGAATAATATAACACAGGTATATGACTCAAGCATCAAGAATATATGAGCCCCAGAGAACAAAAGGGGTCAAACTCCACATTTGTCTTTTTTTAAGTGCAAATCTTAAAATAATTCCTAATTGGTCAGCTTGTTTTGTGCAATAATGCATTAAGTCAATGTAATTCCTGTACAATACAATAGGTGGGTCAAATGTTCCACATTTCAAAAATGCATTATGTGCTCACTGCAATACTGGTCTGAAATGAAAAAATAAGAATAAATGAGTCGGACCACTCTTGTTCTACGGAGCTCATGCTTACTTGGACTGCGCCTGTATGAATTGAGATTGCCTTCACTATTCAAAATTAGAGGAAAAAAACAATCCAAAAGGTTGAAAAATTTCATTTGATCTTGAAAAATGACATCAAAATGGTTAAAAATGAAGTTTGATAATAACATTTTTGTGAATTTTTATTAAGTGAGTTTTCCAAAATTTCCCTTCAATTCTTTCAGAGTCTTGTCTGGAATCAGTCCTATATATTCATAAGTGAACAGTACGTTTACCATGTACAGATAGCGTACTTTGAAACATTTCAGAGACCTGTGTACACTCCAGAATTCCATACAATACATGTTCCAACAGAAATTGTTGGCAAAGGGAAATTTTATTTTTATAATGGATTTTGATTTGTCATATTCGACAGGAAGTCAATGAACTATTTCTAAATGTCAGCTTAAATGCTAAAATGTTGATTAGATGCAGCAATTACTATTGTGGGGCCAAGAGAGATAAACCAACAGAGCTGACTGTGTGGGGTGAGGGAATGTTTCTGTTATTGCATTTCCAGTCATAACTGTAGTGACATGCCTGTTACACGCTTATTACATGCCTATTGCGCTGCTTAAGCAGGCATAGTGAAATGCATTGTTAAAGCGGCAAATTCGCGGCTATGTCACCGCTGATCCGCGCTGAACGCGCATGGGGGCGGGAGTCGAAAGTACAAACCTCGTCGTGTGGAATTTCCACCCACCGCAAATTTTCTGCCGCTCAGAGAAACCGGCAGCAAAGGGATCAATTAAGTTTGCGAATCACGCCCGCTAACTCGCGAGCAAACTCTGGGCTGCTATCAGATGTGCGCTGGGAAATGCGGACCTCCTTGTTCTCTGCTTCTCAGCTTCCTGCTCTATTAATTTCTCCCAGCTTGCAGCTGTTCACAGATGCGAGGTATTAAAAAATAAAGGACGGAAACCTGTTTCATTAAATGAGCAACGAGTGACAGGGGAAAGCCCAGTGAAGTTGAGACAAAGTAGCGGTAACAGCCGCGATGATTGAACTCTGAAAAATTAACAAGGCAAAAGGGAGAGAGAAGAGAAAAATGCCCAGATTAGTTAGGAATACGCCGACTGGTCGGTTGATACTGCCAATCGGGTAAAATTGATCAGTATCCATGAACAAGCTTTTTAAAGTAACACGGAGAAGTGTATGTAGCCAATGAATCTGACAGTGCACTGTTTTAAACTGACTGAATTTAACAGTTAAATTAACAAATTGTTTCCTGGTTATTTTAACTGTACGGGTCCTGCGGGAATTTAACTGCGGTTCACAATTAACATACGCGGAACTCATTTATTGTAAAATTACAGTGAAAATAACTGGCAAAAAAGTTGCAAGTTTATACGTTTGGTTGGCCATTCACAGTAACTTTATTTCTAATATGTAGGAAAAATTATATACGTATAGGCCTATTGGCCTGAAAATACACTACTTTACTGTCTGTAGTGAAATGCCTTGTCATTAATGAACTAAAATAGTTATGTGTGGCTTGCTGCTTTCAACAGCGCAATCATATACTGTATTTGGGGCAACCATTTGAAAGCAGAATTATATTTACTTTTCAAACAAAATTTAATGTTTTTGTGAAAAGTAAGAATAAGTACAAAAGAGTTGGGCTTCCATGGCTTTCTATGTTTAGTCCGATGAGGCAATACATTTGCAGTCAGCCTTACCATTTTGTATTCATTACTGTGAGGAGCACATTAAGACAAAAAAAAATTAAAAAGCAGTCAAATGCCTGTTTGTGAAATTTTGTCCTCATTACTCATGGTTTTGTCACCCACATCTGTTAAAATGTTTAAACAGGACACATCGCAGCCCTTTCTTCCTCTACAAGCCAGAACAGATGTCAACATCAACTCCGAAATGTGTTCACCCATTCTCACTCTGCGTGTGTCCAATCCACAGCATGCAATAGCTGGCCCCTGTCACATGCTGACAGATGTAAGCCAATCACATGGCCCGCTCTGAGGTTGCCTTTGAGTTCCTAAACAGGCCACTCCCCCCCCCCCCAATACATGGTAGATTTCTGTGTTTGACCACCACAGTGGGGATCTACTGCTTGACCCAGGGGCAACTTTCTGATGACATCGTCTGAACGTTTTCGTGACATTCAGCCAGACACAATCAGTGTTATATTTCTGCACAGTCGCGAGGATATTATTTTTCTTGTTAGCAAGGGGTTCAAGAGGTGAAAAAAAACCAGCCTGAAAAAAAAAACATCAAAAAAGAGGGCAGAAGTGTAAAAAAAGGAAAGAAAATGGGAGGTTGAACCTTAAACCCCTGCTCCCAGGCTGGGGACACCACTGTTTTTTGGGCACATTGAGTTAGGAATCCCAGGCGTGAGATTAAAATGTGTGTTTTTATCCATTTCCAGACCGAATGCAGCGGGATATTACCTCAGCTATTCACATCCACAGCCAAATTTGAGTTCGCTTTTAGAAGCCATAACAGAGTAATGTCAGGAAATTACATATGGACAGAAAAAAAAGCAATGAAAAACAAACATTGCTTTGTTGTTTTAGACATTAAACTTTAATGTACCAAAATATCCTAAATCTCACCCATACACAGTCCCTCTCTCACTCTCTCACACAAACACCCACATTCTAATTCATGCACAGTCATATGACAAGAACATTACCGAACACATCCGTCCAATGAATATAATCTATTACAAGTTATCTGATTGTCAATACTGTATTTTTTGTGGTATTTCATAAGTTGTACATGCTCTGACAATTCTGGGAGGGAAGTAGTTCGGGAAGGCGGTGACGACTAACAAATTTAAAAGTAAGGCGTGTGGGGCTTAAAAACACGCTCTTAAACCTTTGCCGCTAAAAAAATACTGTCGACACCCAGGACAGTGATACCAGCCATGGCGGAAGCGGCTTTCATCGCTAACATGGTTAACGAGCTATTTCAGAGCTCGGGGATTTGGAAGACACGGACGAACATTCTTTGGATCTGTTAGGGCGAGGATGTTGGTGCACAGCTGCCACGGTTTCTGAGGGAGGGGAGGCCTGTGTCGTAATCCTCGCCATAAACGGGCCGTGTGGGAGTCAGGTGTAAACATGGTCACGGTTTTCATGAGGTTTTGGCTGCATGGACCACAGCAGTGGAACCAGCCACTGTATTCAAACAGAAGTGCCCATGATTCACTGACTGAGTAGCTCAGTTATGGAGTTCCACCACTGGGTGCCGGCCCGAGTTGGACCTCCCCCTTGCATGGCCGTTGCATTTTCAAAACATATCGGTGTGTATCGCTTTGTATTACGTCATCAGTGAACGCTGTTTTCTATTAAGTCCTCGTAGACCCAAAGGAAGATTATTCTAAATTTATTGAATGCTAAGAGGGACATATTCTGCTGTTCTTCTTCCGGCATAGATGAATTTCTACTATCCCTTAAACAGATTTTGGTCAATAGGAAACTATTGAAGTCGACAGATTTTTAGCGTTTTGTCCGTTTGCTCAATACTAACTCATAAAGGGAGTCACCATTTAGGCGCCAACATAAAATAGCACTGCGATCGCGATAGTACAGATGATTCAGCCGTGTACTAAGTCTTGACCTTGTCTATTTTCTGTGTGGGCTGCTCTCCATGGCAAGGCCTTAACTCAGGGCGTTAGACTGGGACCCAGACGGATAATAGTTCAGGCCCTTGTGTAGCCACAATAAGATCACTGCAGCTGTTAACCCCCGAGGAGGGCCCTATATACCGCATCGCTCAAAGGGGGGAAGAGGGGGGAGAGAGATTAGCCCCTTCTTTGTTTAATCAACTGCGTGTGGCTTTGGATGAACGTGAACGCTAAATAACTGCAATGTGCAGTAAATGCTATCTAGCCCTTGAAGACGACATTCAAATTGTTTCACCTCCTCTTCCTCAAATACGGAAACTGTGAGTTTCGTGACTGTATTTAACTGACCCAAGAGCCTGCAGACGTTATGGCAGGGGTTGAGAACCTCATTCAGAAAGGGCTGGTGTGGGTGCAGGTTTTTGTTCCACACAAGCAATGACGCAGCTGATTCTGCAAATCGGGGTCTTTAGCAAAGACTGCTATGGCTTAATGGTCAAATCAGGTGTGCAGCCGAATGAACTTGCGCCCATATCAACCTTTTCCAGATGAGGGACCCCATCCCTGCATTACAGCACCACCAGGGCTCAATCACAGCCCCTCAGAGAGAGAAAGGCCTGATGAAGTAGATCTCTGTCCTCAAAATCACAGTCCTCCAAGGGCTGAGAACTGCAGGTTTCCCACCTTCCCCTTTACCTGAGACTCAGGCGATACAACAGCCAGGCTAATCAGTCACAAAAATGGTTAATTTCCTGTCCTAGAAGGAAAAGACTGGATTTGAGGGTCAAATTTTGGGATCCCTGTGCTAGGCTATTGGTCACAAACTACCATGCATGAGGAGAGTCATCCCACCTCATTCAAAAGGTTCTTTGAATGTACGAATAGCTCGAAGAACAGTCACGGATCCGAAAAATGCTAAGTATGGGGGAATCCTCATCACATTTGGCTAACCTGCACACAGATGGTATTTTCTCTCTTTTTTTTAAATTGGCATCTCCAATCCCACCCGAATCTGGAATGCCCAATTTGAGAACTATGTACAAGGCTTGCTCGTATGCGACCCCATGCTGCCAACTCGGGAGAGCAAAGACAGTGCACTGCTCTGAGAAAGCTGCCGACCACTGCCGGTTGGTATCAAACCCGCGTCAAATGCGGTGCCTTAACCGAGTGAGTTAATCCCTTCTCCACCGGCTTGTCACCTGCCCGAACAAAGCAAATACTATCACAAGAGGATACATGGTTTTGGCCCCCATTTAAAGCATATGTACGTCCATACATCCATCAGCAAACCTGTTTTATTTTTTTTAGGGTAGTGACATGTCTGCAGACTATCCTAACATCCAGTGGAGCGATAAGCAGGAACATTCCGAATATAGTATGTCAATTCACCTTATTGTATTAAGTCACACCCTGATAAATGAATAAATGGATAAACAACATGTTTCCAGATGCTGGTATGTTAGGGCGTTGGTAATCAGAGCGTTTGCCACACACAGTGACTTTTTCCATGCCTCGCCTGGTCCAGCTTGGCGTATTAAAGACTTCCAGGCTGACGTAATCACATGACTTTGGTGTTTTAACAGCTGAATACGATGGCAATATAAAGGGTAGAGGAAGGCCATTGCCTGTACCTTACAGTGTCTAAGGCCCTCAGCTCACGGCAGGGTGTCATTCACACTCTTTGAGGGAGAGAGACTGCCTCTTGTGTTGTGCTGATGAGATGACACGCACAAACACGCACACGCCCTCACATGCATTAATGCACAAAGACGTGACACACATGAAGACAGAGTGTTGTACCGATGTGGCATATTTGTCATTGACACACACTCACAAACACACATACACTGAGAGAGTGAAGACCAGTAGTTTCAAGCTGAACAAAGAGGTTTATCTTTGGCGCACCGAGACAATGACAGCCTCTTGTGTTGCGCTGATGAGATGGACAAAACACAACACATTCACGCACTCACACAAAAGCAAATATGCACACACAGAGAAACACACATGGATAGCACTTTTTGTCAAATACTAAAGGGCAAGACAGCCATCAACAAAGACTAACAAAAAACCAAACTCATACAAACACTCAAACAAAGACCCAAACACACACATATACAGCGAACATCAATGCCCCCGCGAGTTAGGTCTCTAAATTAACTTGATGTCACACAGTTCTTCCGCTCTTCCAGTAATGGCAGCAACTCTCCAGGGAATGATGCCGATTACGATGACAGTCCCACACTGACACTGACCCACCTGCACGACAGCAGCCAAGCAGCCCACGGGCAAACGTGTACAGTTGTTTTTCATCGGGCCACAGTATTCCCTGAAGATCTCAACCAGGCAACCACAGGCAGTTATGAAGTATTATTAACACCCCTCCTCAATAGCCCCTGGGTGATGCGTTCTCTCTCTCCCTCTCTCATTTTCGAAAAATGGTCACTACTTTTTCTGTGGTCAGAGAAATATCTGTCATTTTCCTTCCACTGACTGGAAAGTTTTTTTTTTTTGATTCGTTTAGAGAGCATGTTTTTGTCACAGCTTGACAGTAAAAATGTGCTATGGAAGAATAATGGGAAATTTATTCACTGCTGGGCTCCGCTGAGGGAGAAGTGAAAGACGACTCTAGCATTGACAGAAAGATTTGTGATACATGCCCTAAATATAGCGGCTGAACGTGGCCATTCGTCTCCACGCAGGCCTATGAGAATTAACGACTTTTGGCTAACATGACCTTTTTGTCAAGCATTAGCTTGTTGACAACAAACCACAAGTAAATTGCAGTACAGAACATTTTGTTAAAATGGGTCATAAAACACCACTGATTACACATCTGTCAGAGCAACTCTTTTTTAAACAGCTTGCATCACTCTGACATGTTTGAGCTGGGTGTTTCAGACATGCCTGACCCACGACTTTTCTTAAAAAGCTTGCCTTATTATTGTAATGTTTAAAAATGGCTAGCTTACAGAGTCGCAGTCATTGTAATGGGGCCTCAAAAGCCAGGACAAGATTAAAGCAGCACATAGTTCCTAAAATGCATTGATATGGGTCAACCTTTAATCTAAACCAGGCCCTATACTTAAGGTGAAAAACAACCTTTGCACAAAATCAATGTTGAATGAAATAATTACCCATGTGCAGTACATATATTACAGTATGTCTTAGATCTTTACGATTTTCAGTGGTCATACAATGTTTCAAGTCTCAAAAAAACAATAAAAAAAAAATACTGGAGGTTGCGATCTTTCCATCCCTAGAAAACCTTTAGCCACTGAGAACCCGAGGAATACTTCTGCGGGCGTGTAACAGTGACGTCAAAAGGCCATAGCTTTACCAAAGCCTGTACAGGCATGTTTAGCAACCTAATTTATGTTTAAGCTTACATAGTTACCCTAGCTGGCATTATTGTTAGATTACTGTGCATGAGCAATAGGTTACTTAACACTGCAATTGTGTTTGTTAGGTTATATAGGAGAGCATTTGTTGTATTGGTGTATGCAATTCTTTTTTAGGTTGCCAGTGTGTTTGACTGTGGGGTGTCAAAACACTTACAGCAGAGCAGACTATTCAGGTCTTTAACGAGCGCTTTTAAAAAACCTCTGGACGTCAGAGAGCAACTGGACTTTTGACGTCGCTTGCAGGTTCCTTTGGGGTTTTGATCCACATATTTAACTATGTATTTTTCAGTTCAGCTTTGTCTTAAAATGACCAAACATATGTCTGAGGGGCAGTTCTTTTGTTTGCAGTTCACTTCAAATGGAGGTTGTCTTTCACTTTAAACTCACAGCCCCGTTAAATATACAGTAAGGCTGACTGAGAGCAGTGCATTACTATAAACAAGAGGCTCCTCAGAGCCTGTACTTGGGCTGGGTCTTGGCCTGGGCCAATCCATATATATATATAGAACACTAGATTGCTGATGATGTCATATTTACATTATCCAAAGTGAAGCACTCGGCCACCATATTAATACATCCAACTTCTTCATAAAAATGAATGGTTTCCTATGAGGCCAATTTCATATAAGTCAATATAAGCATTAAAATGGCGAGATGTGCGGCTGCGTTTTGCAGCAATATTCATTTGAAGGGCTGTAATAAAACGTTTCCTGCTTAAGTTAACGATGAAATGCAAATTTGTCACTTTAATAGAAAAAATCGCGTTCGCTTGCTAGCAAGCTAGCTAATTAGCCGTCCCATTGACTTAAATAGACCACTGGCTAAAGCAAACGCTTGCGATCCATAACGGTCTCCAGCGAGTTACCTTGGTACCCTTACCGTCGCGGGGACTGCATTGACTAAGCAGTCAATAAAATGAAGAAGGTGGCTAACTAGCTAGCTACTTGTAATTGACATTCAAGGACAATATTTCTTACCAGCATAATATTTAAAACAATAAAAAAGGCGCTTTGTCTGTTTATACAGACTTCCAAAAGACAATGAGGGCAGAAAGGCTCGGCTGTTAGAAGTGAGGAGAAGGAAAATAACCTTTCTCTATGCCCTCGATCCGTGCTGAGCAGTGATTATTTTATTGAGAGCAGTTTTATAATGGGACAGGGGTAAAGATGACGCTTAGTAAAGGAGTAGCCAGCGTTTCCTTTAAACAACGTTTGCATTAGCCATATGATTCAGTATGAACAATTCGGTCACCGGCAAATATGCTCAACCAGGCTACAATGAAGTGAGGAAACCAGAGAGTAATTTGATAACGTATACGGACAATCGTCGATGTTTCTGAAACGGCAAAAACTTCCAAGCAATGATGTTATCAGAGGGTAATTACAAGACTTGTCACGTGACATTTCGATCCTCACATTAGTAAATGTGCCGCTTTCCACCCTCCGAAAAGCA
This sequence comes from Gymnothorax reevesii, assembly GCA_029721435.1. Lineage (NCBI taxonomy): Eukaryota > Metazoa > Chordata > Actinopteri > Anguilliformes > Muraenidae > Gymnothorax > Gymnothorax reevesii. The sequence goes on from CM056592.1 coordinate 25,104,126, forward strand.
CATATTTAGGGAGAGAAAATGTCGCTCTGCGCATCGATACCAAAATGAACCCGACTCGCACGCAAGTGTTTTTGAAAATACAATTTTACAGTAGGCGAAAATGAATGGGAGTGTGCGTGCGAATTTAACTTCCCGGTGTATATATGCTCCTGAAACAGATGCTTCACTTGAGCGAACCCTATCAGTAATGTAGTGTTCTCTATATATATCTATCTATGGGCCAATCGCGAAACCGCACTCGTGCATGAGGACACGTGACCCCGAGAGAGAAAAAAAGAAGAAGAATGGAGCCGAAACTTAGATTCTTGGCCGACTGGCCCGAGTAATGAGGGTGATGAACGTAAGAGGGAAAAGTGAAATGTCCAAATTTAGAACTGGGGAAGCTCTTAACCTGTATTTCTCATTGCAAGTCAAAGATTATATTTGTATTCCTACAGCAGTACACGCTTTGTCATTGGGATTCCCATCGCATGATAATACTCTAATCACATATTCGCCCGCTTGGTTGTTTGATTGATCTTTACGCACTTACAAATGAGGCGTGAAGACGAGCAAAATATCATTTGCTCAGAAAATGGCGGCAGACCTGACGTCTCCGGGAAACGCTCCCTGAACGTAAATTTTGTTGAGCCCTTTAGCTGTGTAATCCCATTGGGGGGAGAGGTTGGGGGGGGGGAAGAGAATTCATGAAGGGGAGAACAACTGGCGTTCGCATGGTTAGGGGTCCCGGCGCTCCAGCTCCCCTAGTTAGAGCTGTCAGATAGTTGACGGTGTGTTGGATGAAGAAGCCCCTCCCCTGGGTTCGGGGAGAGGGAAGAGGTGCTCAGATGTGGTTCCAGTGGCCGGTTGAACCTTCCCCCCTTGCCCCCCCCCCCGTCTAATGCCCCGTGATGGATGTTTATCTCCCTGTCATCGAGGGATGCTGGTGGGGACCGGACTGGGAGAGGGGCTGAGAATGTGTGACCTCATCTTGCCAACATGTGCTTTTGGAGATTCCACTGACTAGCACTCGCCTGGACGCACGTAGGAGCATTTACACACACGTACACACACACAGACTTTCTCACTGCTGCACTCTTTCTTATACACAGACAAATGCACACTCTATGTCTGACACATGTCGTCTGTCACTTTCACGTGCACACACTAACACTGTCTTTCTGTCCATGACTTTAAATGGAACCACAAGACAAAGACATGCATGTGGAGGCACAGGTACATGCGCAAACGCGCGCACACACACACACACACACACACACACACACACACAAATACTTTCTCTGTCTATGATATAAAGAGAACCATGGCACATACACATGCACGGATGCATATGAACACATGCACATGTGAATACACCCTCTGTCTCTTCTTAACACACACACACACACACACACACACTCACTCTCTTTCTCCAGGGCACATATAGCAGAAACCAACCACATTCTCCATCTTGTAATCTCTTTGCTTTCTGTGTCTTTCAATAATTTAATAGAGGTCACTGTAAGTGCAGTCAATATGATTATGGCCTACGGGTGAATAAAGACAACAGCAGCAATAATATGGCAATCTAGTCCTTTATTCAATCACAAATATCTGTGTTTTATTCCCCAAACATTATGGGGTCACTGAAAATCAGTGCACCATGTTGTCTGATAGAGATCAACAGTTCCGTTTTCTCACAGTTGGCAGCAGATGAGAATTTCTGTATTGATTATTTTGGGATGGAATTCGGGGGCTCGTCCGTAACCCAGCGTTTCCCCCGAAGCAGTATGCAATACTTTTTTTTTCGGACCACAAAATCTAATTTGTGCATATAGAACCAAGGCTGTTCTTCCAAGAACTGGAGAAATGTTTTAGTCATAAAGAAAGTTCAGGCCTATTAACTCGCTGATTGTTGCCAACATTTACTTTATATTAACCAGCCCAATAAGGAAAAGCCTGATACCACAAGAGAAGCGAGACTCTTGATGATTGAGATGTGGTTA